>CM021698.1:149679285-149710850 GCA_011074415.1 Stictonetta naevosa
ACAACATCTATTTGACAAAAAAGCCAGAGGTAAGAAGTGAAAATGTTTGGAAAGTGCCAAACATAGTAAATTCAAATGAAGATTCCTGTTTTAATGCAGGTTAGTTTGCTCTAGTAAGATGACAGAAAAAGTGCTATCTTTAGAAGGTATCTAGCTCATATTTCTGCACTGATTAGTGTAACTAATGTGGCCCTAGTATACCTAGCTAAAATAGTAAATGGAGAAGCCATGTTATTGTTCAGTTCAAATACTTATTTCCAGAAAATGGTGTCTATGGAAGTGGCTTTTGTTTTCGTTATTGGTTTAGCCTTTTTTCTCTTCATAGTTTGGAATGTATTGCTATGCCTGCAGTCTTTTTTAATTATTATTTATTTATTATATTGATTTTTAAAATACCTTAAAAACTGTCTGGCTAGTTTTCACAAGCTAAAATTAACCATGTCTGTTTCTCTACTGCAGTTAAATACAGAAACAGTCTCACTACCTCTAAATGGCTGATGTAGGGATTAAGTAAGCATGGTGTTGCTGATGATCAGTGAAACCTTGATTAATCTCTCTAATGTATCAATCATTGTCAAAATTAGGCTTCTTCTTGCCAGCTAATTCACTTCACTTAACACCTACTGTCACCACCTCACTGCAGGTGACTGATCAGGCCACAGTGGGACAGTTATCCTCAGCTGTGTTGTCCCCAGAGCCACCAAACATGATTCTCTGATTTTTCCCACTCCTGTTCTCTACAACCAACCTGTTTTTCATCCCTGCCCCTACCCAATGCTCCCAACACCCAAATAGAGTAGAAATTCTTCTGCAAGACTAATACACTGCAGGATCTATTAACTGTGTCTGAAGAGATGGTTTATATGATGGTCAAATATTTTGGGGTAGGGAACTCTAAGCATCTCAATGTCTTAACCTTATCTAGCTATCCAGTTTGGACTAAAAATAAATAAATAAAAATAGAATAATAATAATTGTTCTTTTACAATAAAAGCCTAAATACTTTAAGAATATTCTGTTAGCTCTAAAGTGGAACTAACAAAATGGCTTTTGGAAGCTGAAACTACAATAAAAGGTATTGAGTTAATCTGGAAGCTGTCTACACGCACTTTGGTTAACATTGTACAGATCTTAATTTATCTGAGCTTTGGTTCTATGTCTGGAGACTGCAAGACTTTGCAGCAAGGGTGCTGTCTTAAAAATATAGAGAACACCATCCAGAGCACTGCATTGGGGAAAATCAATTTCTAGATCACCTTTTGTGAATTATTATTGTACTAGGAATAACAAATTCTATTCAATAAAATATGAATTAGCAGAAATTGGTAGGACAAGAGAGATGATATTACAAGAAAGCAAATGGGCTTCAACTTTATGCAGGTTTTTAATGACAGAGATCAAGAATTAGGCAGCCTCAGACTCTCATAAATCAGAAGAGATTAGATACGATTCCTACTATAATTAACTAATCATTTGCCATTGGCATCTCTATTTAAAAGCCCAACAGACAGAATATCTACTTCTGATTAAGCAGATACTTCTCTTTTGAATCTCTAATACTAATTATATGGCATTTTCCTTTGTTGTGAAAGGGTGTTCAGGCAATTAAATGTATTCTCAAAAGAATTCAGTTGAAATTTTATTTCTAAAAATAAATAAATTGTTTTGCAAATGTTAAAAATCTTGGATGGAATGTTCTCTTCCTCATATAATTGACCCAAAGGATTACAACAATAAACTACTGCAAACAATATTGCCTAGCTGTCCCTTTAAGCAAATTTTCTGGTAGCAGCAAAATAATAGTATAAAAAACAGATAGTAAATTTTTAAAGAAGGAAGTCCAAGATGCACATTTCCCTTGCATCTCATATTGGAGTGTCTTAGGAACACAAGGGAAAACTGGAGAGAATTTTGCTCTGCAAAGTAGTGTCAAAGACATTCATAAAACTATCTGGAATGGATTTTATTCATTATTCAGGGCCAGAATTAAACTGCCTAAATATTGGCATCCAGAGACTCTTGAGATGCTCTTGAATATCAGAGGCATCTTCATCATTTTGGACCTACAGTACCTACAATGGACCTGAGCCCTTTTGTTCAAAAAGATATAGGCCAGAGATATACAGTGCAGATCTCAGGTTACATCAAATTTCTGTATTTAGGAATCTCCTTTTAAAATATCTAGAGGAGTGTTCTTGTGCAACCCCAGCCTCCTGATGTTCAGAAGGAACATCTTGTGTTCCAGTTTTCTTTTATTGCATTGTGCCCTGGGCACCACTGAGAAGAGCCTAACTGCATCTTATTTGCACCCTTCCTCCCTTTGGATATTTATAGACGTTGGTAAGATCCCCTTTTACCCTTTGCTTCTCCAGGTTTAAGAGTCCCCCTTATCTCAACCTCTCCTCAATGGAGACGTGTAGTGTTTGGACTAAAGTTTAATGCTGCTGGTTCCACTGAGGCTCGAACTCAGGACCTTCTGTGTGTAAAGCAGATGTGATAACCACTACACTATGGAACCACCACAAATAAGTCATAATATCATAAAAGGATCTTTTTTTCAGAAGGATCTCATCCCATACAATTATTAAAGAGAGAATGAAAGATGGTTTAAACAAAGGGTAGGAGCCATCTGATTTAGTGATATCTGCAGTGAAAATATCAGAAATAAGCCTAAACAGCATTTATAATTGATGTAGAGTCAAGGGAGTCTAGAGAGCAATTTATTCTGCTTGAACGTCAGGTCTGTAAGCCATCCTGTGAATTATAGCATGAATACTTTTGCCTCTATCAACAGGAACTTTCACAGACTATAAAGGAATACGAGGGCATCTCTGATATATGCATGTGTGTGCAGGCACAGGCTGTTCATATGCAAATGCCAGGCAGAGAGTAGCTCTGGGTCTCAAAGCAATACAACCATGTTAAAAAGAAGCACACTTAGGTTATCAAATTTTGTTCATTCATTTCAGCAAAGAACCCCTTCATCAAGACAGTGTTTCTCTCAAAGCAACCATAATTTCTTCTTATTTAATTATCCACCTTGGCTTTTTTGTTAGCTTTTATTAACTAGAAACCCCAAAGACAGCACAACATGAATGTTTCCACTGGCACAACAACATTTATTGTGTATTACACAGGAATCAGTGAAGACATAATTATTTCTTTGCTGAACATGTCTACAGATCACGTTGCTCTATTTTTTATGACATAAAATGTACTTTTCCATGATAAATAATATTTAGTCATGATTATTGTTACAGAACTCATCCATTTTATTTAAAGTGAGTCCTCATAAAAAATACAGAATGTTTGTATATGTTGTCACAACTAGTAAGAGTATGCTTTCTTCTAACTTAGCAAAATAATTTCAGGATTTATTAACAATGTGGTAAGATATATTCTTAAGAAATTTAATGCATGAATTTATATATATATATATATTGTTCTTTTATCTTTGTTCTGAAAATCTTTACATGCAAAATGAATTTTCACAAGGATTTAAAGTTTTTATTCCCAAGTGACATACTGTCATTCTAACACAGTTGCTTGAGGATTTTGTTCCTGTTTTTGATTTGGGGATTTTTAAGTGACAGAGGAAAGCAGTTTGCCAACCTTAGAGACAATTTTATTGTTTTATTTTTTTACAATAACTATGATTTTTTTTTTTCTTTAAAAATAAATCCATTTTACTGCTTATTTTTCGTAAACCCCCTGTTTAAAAGCATGGATATTCAGACATTCTATATTATTTACTAAAGATGTTTTTTTTGCAAGCAGTAGGGTATAAGCTAAATGCGTTAAAGTGATGCTGTGAAAAATAGTCAGTAGGGCATACTGGAAGTCTAACTAAGTCTTCACATTGAAATTCAGAGATGAATTCTAAACATTCTAAAGCTTGAGTTTTATCAAATGCTATCCCAGTTGACCCAACTATAAATGGATACCTTATATTTCAGGTTAGGCTATCAAATAGTGTAACATTGTTCCTTTGGGTGCTATTGTCCACCAGAATTGATGTTCTTTTCTCAAGCTTGCCAGTGTACTGTCTGATTCAGAATGGATTTTTTTGTTTGTTTATTATATATGTATATAGTTAATTGTAATGCATGCAACAGAGCCAATGAATATTCTTGGAGGTAAATAAAATAACACTTCGATGAGGAATATATTTCCCAAACTTGTTTATCTCATCTCTAAGTCTGTTAATTGTAAATCATTTTCAGGATAAGTGGTTAATATGCTGAAGAATTGATTACAAACAGTTACTGTGAAGCAAAATAGTGATGAAACTAAAATAATCAATAACTTTTTCATTAGGCTGGATCAGATTATAGGATGCTCCTCTGAATCAAGAAGACAAATCTTCAGACTACCCTAAGAAGATGGACAGATATTCCCTAGAGATGCAAAAAAAAAAAAAAAAAAAAAAAAAAAAAACATGACAATTGAAAGACATATTCTGGCAGTAGTACCAAGAACAGATAGCTGATGTTTGATCATTTTGTCACTTGACTTTGTCTTTTAGCAAAATTCAGTCAACACAGTGCTGCTATAAACAAAGCCTTCACAGACAACTTTACTGATAGTTTTATCTGAAGTAGATTAAATTGGCAGAGGTTGCAGGCACTTGATACAGCTTAGCAGCAGAATACATTGTTGTCACAACACAAGGTTACTCAAGTGCTACCCATTGGATGTCCTGACAGGTAACTCTTTAACACGAGAGTTCTGAAGAAAATTGTCCAGTGTCCTCTTCATACTGGTCAGGGAAGTAAATCCTTTTAGAAGAGCTTACATGATCCAATAGAGATGATCTTATTTCACCTTTTAGAAAAGGATTTGCAGATCTAGCGTCATCAAGAGTAACATTTCGCAGTTGGCTTTAATAGCAGAATGAACACTTGAATTGCCTTGTGGGGCTGTCAACACTTCCTGCTCCTACTGAAATGCTCTTCACATATGATAAGACATTTTGTCTTCGGGCAGACTTTGCACCTTCTTGGCTCTATATACTGGTTAAACTCCCTGTTTTTAATAGCAACATTACATTGATCAGATATGAACTCCCCCCAAGACCCTACCCTGTAATCTTTCTCCACTTTAGGAATACACTTAAGCACATTCTGATGTTTAAGCATTTGGTGTTGATAAATACAATGAGCAGAAAACCAAAAAAATACATAGTTACTGCAGTGATGTTTACAGATAAGTCTGCCTCAAGTCAAATATTTCTATTCATCAAATGCAAGCAGAAAGGGATGAAACACTTATTACAACAAGTAATTAATTGATATGAATCTGTTTCATAGTGAAAGTCCTCTGCAAACTATTTTTTTCTCTCTCTTTCTCTCTCTTGAATATCTATCAAATAATTTTTGTGAAAGAAATGTGCTTTCTGGATCATCCACAGAGAACAAAATATTTTACCTTTAAAACACATAATCTTAATGTACTGATGAGAGCCTTTTGAACAGAATAAATAAAAATGGTTTTCTAATATAATGAAAATATATTTCCTTTTATCTTTCATCTAATATATTTGAAAATTTTCATAGATGCAGACATGGGATGTGAGAGAATCAAGGTTTTTCCCTTGGTTTACGTTATGCAGTTCAGGCATTCAAACATGAATCCTTTGTGACCTGCAATCATCAATGCCATAAAGACAAATAGGCGATTCTTTCTCCTTTGAAGTCAACAAAGAACCTTTAACCCACAAAAATTCCATCAAAATGATCTGCCTATATGAATTATACCATGGAAAATGTTACATGCATTAAATATATAGAGAGAGACAGCTCTAGTAGTGATTAAAGCTGGTGTATTTTTTATTTTTGTTTTACTATGGAACACGCATGCTTTTGTTTCAAACCCCTCCACCTGTAAGTAAACAAATCACAAATCAGTTTGGTCTACGAACCGTGATATAGAAAGTTCCAGATTTATGCTACCGCCAACTAGAGAACTGAGAGTTACTGCCCTGTATAACAAGATGAAATAAAACACGAGGCTCAAGATCCCTGATCCCAATGTAGACAGAGCTGAATACAATCCTTCTGCCTTTGAACACTGCTATGAAAAAAAGGATGGTAGAGACAGAGCATTATTGCCCCTGCAATCTGTTCTCTGAACAATAAGTATCACTGATGCAAGAACATCCCATTGTATTTTTTCTAAGGGATGAAGTGATGATGCAAAGGATGTGGGTCCTTTGGGTGGGCTCCAGATAAGTTATCCAAGATCTACCCACAGTTACTATGGCAATATTTCATGTGAGAGATTTGGAAGAGATATGTACCATAAAAATGGATAATATAGTCACCTTAATTTCAGAGCAGTATAAACACTAACAATGTCTCTGAAGACAAAGTTTGCCAGAGAAGGCTCGAAATAGATATAAAGCAAATCTAGCTACCAACCTGTGTTAACCATATGGAGAGATTCCTGTGGGACTCACAAGGTCAGCATATACAATGCCAGCTTTCTTGGAAGGATTTATCTACAAAGTGTGTAGATGTCCTAGTAGCATGAGTAGAATGTAACTATCCTGTTTTCACAATTATGGTATTAAAAAAAGTTGACTCAATGGTCTTCCATGAAAGTTCCTTCTTAGTACAGTCGGAATTCATTTGCCATGATGGCAAACTATATTTTTAGCCTTCTCTAGTCAAGCAGTATGAACAGCATTTTCACTTCTCAGGGTTTACCACTAGCCAGGTCAGAGTTCCCAGATCTTCCAGCAGAGCAGCATGCCAATGCAGGCTGATAGGCATTAATTCAAAACCCACTAAAAGCAGTAACAGTCTTTCCAATGTTTTCCATAACACCTGCAATATTTTTAGGGTTTATTCTTGCAGTGCTAAATTTTCATACTGCTGCTTATTCTATCATCTCCTGTACCAGAATCCCATTGTCTAAGACCTACAAAGAATGAAAAGAGCTCCTCCATCTGAGTGTACAAATCAGATCCTTAAAACACTGGGGTATCTCTCTCTCTCCAGATTTACGTTTTTAAAATGCTGTGCTTATTGAGATTCCTTATGCAACTTCAAGGAAGAACAAGCTAAGAAAGCGAGCAACAGCCAATTTGTATTCTGCATATAAAAGCCAATTTATATCATACAGTCTTTGAAATGTGAAATATACATTATGAGATGTGTTAAACTATCAACTCTGGGAACAGAAGAATTATATTTTTCCCTAATATATACAGGTACCGAATGATTGACATAAGTACTTGATTTCTCTTTACTTTTCATTTTCTTATCACCTTTGATTCCAATTATTCTGCCATCATTCAAGCTGTGGCTAGAAATACAGACAGGTAGAAGCAAAAACAAAGTTCATTTAGCATCCAGCTTTGGAAATAAATGTTAATAATGCCAATTTAAACTGCTACAGCTACTGGTTAACATTTAAGTGACAACACAGAGATGGGTTTACATTATGAAAGAGTCTATATAAAAAATGACACTCCTTTTTAACAGCTCATCACAGACCAGTAAATCCCCTTTCTACTTATAAAAAAATAATAATAACATCACTGTTACAAGCTTACAGATATGAAGTCCTTTTATGTATTTTTGCTAGTTTGATTTTTAGTATTTTGTGAGAGGAGGAAGTCAAATTATAATCAATTGTCTTTTCTTGTCAGATCATTTTCCTGAAAGCTACTGATGATGTCTCCATTTTAAACCCTGTCAACATTAATTCCTAACTGCCTCTCAAAAATGTCTTCTTCCAAATAGACTGTTTCAGGATTTATATTCCTACTATTAATAATAATAAAAATAAATCAGAGCTAGTTTTAAAAATAGAATTAAATGAGGGTTAATATGATGTGAAAACTATCTCAGAGCATGTATGATCTTTTCCTTTGTAGCCTGTTCTCAGCACAAAGGAGCCCCAGTTTTTGTTGAGGGACCTGAATACTACTGCAAAATAAACAGCCCGTATTACCAGTTTAAAATGGTTATCTCCTTCATGGTTTTGGAAGAAAAGCATATTTCAAAATGAAAGACCAACCTATATCCAAACCCCTGTTTTTCAAAGACACAAATACCCTGTTATTAGAAGTAATTTTGCAGGTGTTGAGACAACACAGTGACAGAAAACAAAAGCTAATAGGTACTCTTTCTAAATCAATGTTAGAGAATTTTTTCAGTATAGTGTCCCACAGCTTTCAGGGAAAAAATCACCTGTTTTGAGCTGCCAAAATAATAAATTGAAACAGGAGCTGTGACCAGTAAGCAACAGAGCTGTTAGTAGGGGATGAAAATAACACTTTAGCACACACATTGATTCAAATGATAGCTTTGTAACTGCAGCATGTACCCTAATAATTTATCACAGACAGGGCATGAAATGTTGCAATGGTCCTTGATGGCCTACATGAAGCATCTTGAAAAAATGCTCATGAAAAATACTGCTTTTGTGGATTTATTTGGCCATGCATAAAGACAACGATAGCTATTAGAAGAAAGTGATAACAAGTTGACAGGTGAAACAAGAGTTTATAAATACAAATGAGTTAAGCAAAACCAACTTCTAACTTCAGAGTCATTTCTTGATAAAAATAAATTGCTTTCCTAGGAAATGCTGAGGACCAGCAGCAAACCAAATTATATGGCCATTAGATATTCAGTAAATAACAGTTACAGAATTCCTGTGTGTTTTGCAAGCAAGGGGAGGGTGGAGAGATGCTCCAGCCCACACTGGAACATTTCTTCAGAGTTGCATAGTTATAGAAAATATTATTCTCTATCCATATTTTTTTAAAATAATGGAAATGGATCGAGATAAATGTCATGAATTTGTAAATATGGCGTACTATATGAAGCAGGGCCTTGCTTGCTTTTGAATTACGGATTAATTCATATGGAGAATAGCACAATGAGAAAATTCAATCTTCCGGAGATATGAAATGAAAAAGGCCCTTGATGACACAGCTCTGGGTTCAATGCAACAGCCTGGAACTTGAGTGAAGACATTTAGACCAGGACAAACTCAAGTTCCTAGACAGGAAAAAAAAGAAAGGCAATTCTGGCAATTGCCTAAGAAGACAATTCAGAACCACAATGCACCCTCTTAGTTAAGGAGCAAAAGAAAAATATTATACAGCAAAAATGATATTTAAAGAAGGAAGGCTGAAATCACTGAAATATAGAACATATTTTTATTGTCAGATTTCTAGCAAAATTATGAATGCATTTAACCTGAATGTGTACTTGAATATATATTTGATAAAATGCTTTTTAAAGGGAGATTTTTACTATGCAATCTTTATTATTTGCCTCTCCAAGTTCTTTCAAGGTGATACTCATCTTGCAAGAAACCTAAACTATTTTATTTTTCCAAGTATGAATTCAAAATAGTCATCTTCAGTACTACTTTAATCAGACTTGTTTTAAGCCCCAAAGCTCCAAAAATGTAATTACATTTAAATACCTCTTTCTGAAGTGCTAATTAATTAGGAAATTTTTCATTTCTGAAAGTGGGATGATTAATGATAATGGACAAATTGCTAAAGAAGAAAAAAAAAAAAGAAAAAGGAAAAGAAATGGAAAAAAAAAAAGAATAAAGATGGTAAGAATAATATAGGTGCTCAGAAACTTAAAGAAAATTAAAGGTCTTCAAGTCTTTGTGTTTGAAAGATTCACTTTTCAGGAATAATTTTGGATTCTTTTTTTCTTTTTTTTTTTTCTTCAAAATATTGCTCTACTTTTATAACATGCTTAAAAGCATGATTTCCTTTAAGCAGGTGGATTGTCTTATTAAAGTTAATATGTCTCTCTTTTTTTTTTCAGATAATCTGCTCTATAATAATTCTTAGATGTTTTTTATTCCCTATTAATTCATGTTATTGCTCATGTATAATTGTGTTTCCAATGGAAACATAGGAAAGGAATCAGCTTCTGTCTGTAACAGACTACATTTTGGTGCCTAAATACGATTAGAGTTTCTAAGCTGTTGTCAACAAAAATCTATTAAATATGGTCAGTAGAGTCTGGAGAAGTATTCATCTGAGCAGTTGCAACATTTCAGTTAACTTTAGGGCAAGTCACTCCAGACGTTCTCAGCTTTTTTGATTAGGGATTTGATACAGCTACCAAGAAGTAATTTTCCTCCTGCCTTTTCAGACATCTAGAATGCCTCACCTGGTCTTCAGGTATTAATTCAATATAGAATGGGTCTCCCACAGGTTCTTGGTTGTGTCTGCCCCATGCACTGCAGGGTAAATCAGATGGCACTGATTGTTTATGTATAGGCAATTAAACCCTAGCTATTCACTGATAATAATAGGAGTTTGAATACTTCACTCACATATATGCACTTGTGTGTCAATCACAAGACAGAAATTCTTAGGAAATCAGACATTATTGAAATAATTGATAGGTCATCACAAGTTTCCTGATGTTACTATTGATGCATTTGGCATCTGTAGATCCTTTCATTGTCCTTTCCCTTCTTCTACCTTTCCTTTTTTTACTGCATCTAAATCAGGTTTTCAGTTTATCAAAAATTTACATCTTAGTTAAGTAATGGAATTATGATTTTAGACATAAAAATCTCTGTGCCTATTTTTATAACTAGCTCAATGAAAACCGTATTTAATACCAGCAGCTCTTTCTTTTCACACTGTCCGTTTTAAAGCGAATCCTGAGTTCTTTATTGTTTTCTAAGTTTACACTTGACGCAATTCCTTTATCTTCCTCACTGAAATCTTGCAAATGATACTACTTGCACTTTTAAATTCTGTCCACAAATATTTCTAGTCTCCTTTGCTTACTTGCAACTAATTAATTTTGCTGCTTCCGTTGCTCTTGCTTGGCTTGTAGGCTTGTACTTAAATGCATTCTGTGAACACTGGAATCATCTCCATACTTGTCGTGTTGTCATAGATACACACAGAACCATTCATTGTCGGAGAAATTGAGAGAAATAGTTGCCCAGTGTTCTGCTCTTTCCGGCTAATCTTTTAATTCAGAACAGTCCAGCTACTGGTCAATGGTTCACTCCCATTCAGCCATCTGTGCAGATATGGTAGATATGGCCCAAAAAAGATAGGGCTCCCTACATCTTTGCTCTGAGCCTGGTTGCAAAGCCAGGGGGTATCAGACCCTTTACAAGGGCAGAGTCACAGCTTCAGGTCCCTAAACCTGAAGCTATTGGGTTTTCCTTTTGAAACCTTTCAATTTTTTTCATTATTTCAGGGAGCTGTGATGGCATGAATAGAAGCCTCTACAGCTCTGCCAATCTCTCATGTCTCTGTTGGAATTACACCATTGTGAAGAAAAGACTTCAGTGTCTTTTTTGTTTTTGTTGTAATTTTTGGTGTCTTTTTCTTTTTTTCTTTCCCAGAAAGAGCAGCATTTTAGTGGCTACAGCATTACTTTTGCTGGAGTTGCACTAGGCCCTAACCTCAGCTGCAAGCACTTAATTTATCTGATGTCTGTTACAAGTTTGTTTTGCCATTTAGCCTGCATGTTGCTTAGGGTGAGGGTGAATGCATTTTGGATTTTGTTTATTATTATTATTATGTGTATCTATAGCATTCTATAAAGTCTTGCAATGACATAAATTGGGGCCTTAGAAATTCGGGTTAACATTTACAATGATCTTTTACACAGCTGCACAAATGAGCCTGGTATTATATTCACAGACAAACCTCCAACAAAGCCCATCCCCTCAACTACCTTAACTAGAAATATATCACAACTCACTGCATTAGCCTAAATGTGAATCCAAGAAAAAAAAGTCCCTTTGCTGCTCTGTAGAAGGGATAAAGCTACCACAAAACAGTATTGTAAGTCCTGATTCCACTGGATATAGCAATAATTTTAACATTGACTTCCATTATAGACCAGGTTTTCATCCTTTAGAGCTAAAAGTAATTTAATCTTACTTGAAGAGCGTCTTCATAGTGAGGGAAGTGTAAAAATGCCTCTGCATAATTGGAGGCTGCGATTTCCTCTCAGCTGAATTTCTAGCCTATTACAGACTAGCCTATTATTTTATATAAAAAAATAAAAAATAAAAAAGGAAAAAAAAAAAAGAAAAAAAAATAGTGCAATATGTTCCTTCATTTTTAAGCTTTGTACAATAAAAGTCTTCAGCTTTAACGTGCAGGCAGAAATGTCTCTCAAGTTGCCAGAAACTCAGCAACTGCACTAAGGAAACATGATTGTCATTTGTTTTTAAAATCCTGTTGGACTGCCTTTCATATGCATTTTGAATAAGCAAATACTGTTTCTCTGTAAGCTGGGATTGACTGGAGTCTTCAGATAAAAATGTTTTGCCCAACTTTTGAGGTGAGTATCCTGTATCAACTCAATATCATCCTCCAGGAAGAGAGATTATGAAAAAGGTTCTGACTGTGAAGCCTATTTACAGTATCTATATATAGTTTGGAAAGCTTGTTGGAAATGAATGCTGCTATAGAATTGTGAAATGTAAATAATCATTGTAATTAATATGCTGCGCTCTTGCTGCAGCTCTCCGTTCAACAGCTTATCTCAGTTTGGATATTTCTGTATCCCACGTTGTCCTCTATATTATCCCCTTGCTGTTCTGGTAAGAGTTATTTGACTTTGAGTGTTCAGGATTATGACTGGATGCTGTTATGCATTTTCTCACCAAACATATTTAAAGAAACAGGTCAAAAATTTTCAATTAAACAAAGCTATTTTCACACAAATAACCATAATTATTACTACTTAGCTATTTTGTACAGATAGTTCAGGATTTTTTGTTTTATTTTATTTTTTTCAGGATATATTTTTTATAGAGAGGGAAACTGAGGTAGAATAAAGTTAAGTGAATTTCCAGTTATCTGGTAGGACAGTGACAGCTTGGGAATTGACTACAAACCAGGGCCAGTTTTCAGAGCTTTTAGTTCTTGCAGCATTTATCAAGCTCAATAGGAGCTTATGGGCATGTTGTAGACCTTGAAATTCCAGTGCTTATCTACCTTGGTGTAGAAGACAGTATTCATGCTGTTTAATTTTACTGAGCTGAAATTCATGGCGTTAACACTTGATTTGATCCCAGCACTTGAATGTGTATTTTTCACACCTTTCTGCGCTCATATGCCCATAGTAAAGGGGATTCCTGCACTGAGAGTTGAGTACCCAGAAAGCACAATTCACTCTACCTAGTGTATCATCCCATTTAATCTATTACCCTAGGAAGGCAATGGGAGATACATGGTGTTTTTTTTTTAAATCCATGCCAGAGTATAGTCAGTCATCTGCATATGTAAACAAAATGTCATCTTTTCAATTCCATCCTTAACTCAACTGCTATAGAGTTGTTTTGGCAGAAGTTGTTAATCCTCATCATTGCAAATTCCCCATCTATAAAGAAGGGCTTTAAAGTCAAGCTGTTCGTGACACTTCATGCCAACTACCTTTATGTAGCTCAGTTTAATATATATATTAATATACAATGCTCTGCCTAGAGCCATTCTCCCTTTCTCCATTGATTGCTATGGCAACCAGGGAAGCCAAGATGATGTCAATATCTGCATTTATAAAGAGAATACCAAAGTTATTGTTCAAGCCAGGTGCTCCCCAGCAATGACGTATGCTTTACTTCTGAGGTGCAAGGACACAGGATGAACAGGCTGTGATTTGAACTAGACTCCTGGAATTAGAAATCCTTATTAGTATCATTGCAGTATTTGACGGACGGATTTAGCCAGGCCCCAACAAGCTTATTAGCTCAGACTGGATGTAAGTCCCACAAGATAGTAGAAGAGGAGGCAGAGGCAGCTTTGGAAAGCAGCCTGAGAAAACAGAGGCAGCAGCTTCTCATCAAAGGGCTGATGCAGCAGGACACTAATTACTGACAGTTTTCTCGAATGTACAAAATTTGGAAACTGCAGATCAAAACTTGGAAGCAAAAAGTGGAAAAGATCCACTTTTGGTACCTCAGCATCTTGTCTGCTGTGCTTTAATCCTTAAATATTTTCTCACATCTGGAGACTTGATCATTTATTTCAAATTTTCTCTTACTATCTTTTAGAATTCAGATGCAAGATACAAAATAACAACAATAAGATTCAAAAAAGAAAAGATTGCCTTGAAGACTGCAATGTCAGAACTGAAGTGAAAAAAAAAAAATAGTACAAAATATAAGGTTGTGCTATTAGGGACTAATAAGAACTTCTGGTTGTAGCTGGGAGCTTAACATGTAGATAAGATGACAAGAATCTGGCATACTTGTTAATCGCAAGATGACTATGAGTCATCAGTGTTATACAACCATAAAAAGGCAAATGTGATCCAAGTATGGCTCAGAAAATGTAGTGCCAGTAGAGATGGAAAATCATTATATTTATTAAGTGAATTTTGTAAAGCCTTGAGCAGTAGATACAGTTGAGAAAAGATTATCTCAAAATGGAATAAGTAAAGAGAAACCTTCTGCATAATTAAATACATGGATTTTTTTTTTTTTTAAAAAAAAAAAAAAAAGAGAGGGGGAGAGAGAGAGGCCAGGAGATTTTCAGCCAAAGGCTGAGAATAGGTACAAAGTCTGAATGCACATTGGGAATGGACAACACTGGCAAGGAAGAAAAACTGTGCTTGTTAAAGGATGGTATAGGTAGCAGACCATATCCTTAGCTCAGAATAAAATAATGGGAATTTCTTTCTGAGTACTGAGGTTCTGAAACAAAATTACAATAGGGTGGATCTCCCTCAAATGTATTAAGGTATTTGAGTATCATTGCATTCAGTGACTTTTAAATAGTCTCATATATTTAAGTAAAGCTGTATCTATTTAGGAAAAGAATGGATAAATTGTCTGTTAAAGAAAAAATCTATAATTGGCCCAAGGGATCTTTTCAAGTCCTGTCTTCCTAAGACGGTGATACAAGCTGTTCATATGAAGTTAATGTATATTTCCACACTATAGCCAAGAGTTCAGTGCAGACATAACCACATAAACCTATACCTGCATTAGCAATTAGTGCAGCGCAGTAGATAACATTGTTAGGTTGAAGTGGTGCATGCTGAGGTTCCCCACATCTCATATAAGGAGCCTGGGGTATTACTTTGCCTTGAATATACTCTGATGGGCTGGACTAAATATATCCATTGCATGTGTGATGTTAAAGCTTGGGGTAAGGAATTGTTCTGTAGATATCTCCTGTAGATATCTCTGTAGATATCTCGTTCCTTTACTTCAAGCCACTGTAGGAAGCACTGCAGCTTTTGCATCCATCTGCACATAGATGATTTTAACTTGTCATTGTCTTTTTGGAGACAACAGAGAGATCAAAACCAAAAATAAATCCAAACAAACAAAAGAAACCCAGGATTTTCTGAACTGAATCACTGCTTTGGACACGAAAAGAGAAAAAAAAAAAAAAAAAAAAAAAAATCATTGATAGTGGACTTTTTATTGTGTTTACAAGCAGTGGGCTTCTTTATCAAGAGCAAAGAGAAGGACGTGCAGATCTTTCAAGGTTTCTATAAATATTTGAACATGACACAGCACTTCTTAAGAGCATCCTTCACTCAAAATCAGGTGCCTCCAGGGGAAAGAAGTGAATCAGATGAGCTACTTTTCATTTAAAGGTTATGGTGTTTTCCGTGGTGGTTTCTGGGACAAGGTAGGACCTGGAGTTAGTGGTGGAAAAGAAAATTTGATCCCAATTGTTTATCAGCTCTTCACATGACAGTACTATTTTGTCCCATTTCTGAGATCAAGAGACCTTGCTTAGGCTGGTTCCACCTGTGTACAAACTGTGTAAGGACGTGCCCCTAGTACCATTCAGTGCACCATTTCAACCTCCTCTAGCCTCTGTCCCAGCAGTCAGAAAAATTGCAGGTTCTCCAGTGTAGCCGACTAAAAGTAACAAGAGGAATAAAAAGGATAGATTTAGATATATGGATAGAGGTTATACATATATAGATGTAGATATAGATGATATAATAAAATAAAGTTGGAAGCTTGAGTCCTGCTGTGATGAGATTTCACAGAGAAAAGGATAACCTTACAGTGATGTGGTTATGCCATACACAGACACAGTCACAAAGAAAAATAATTTGTTTCCAGGGTCCCACATCTAGTGAAGGGCTGAACCGAGAATAGATTGTAAACCCTGCAGTTCCTTGCTGGGTAGGCTTTTCACACATACACACACACACACCTTTCTTTTTTCTTTTGATTCTTAATCATACCAATAGAGGAAGATTTAAATCTACACTTAAGATTTACAAAAGGAAAAGAGGACTTCTAAATAAACATAATTTAAGTGCAATTTTGCTCCTTAGTTCTGAAGGCTCATGATGAAGACTCACATCTTCACTCTGTGTCATAGTGTATATTAAATGTAAGAAATCAGTTTGAGATGTATTATTGGTTTAGGAGAATCCATGTACAATTACTTTTAAAAAATTACAACATACTTCAAACTGTAATAACTGTGCCTCTTTATAGAAATAGAGGTTATAATCTAGCTATTAAAATTCCATAAGCAACTGCTTCCAGCTATTCACATGCATGACACTGTGCACAGTTTCCTTTTTTTTTTTTTTTTTAAAAAAAAAAAAAAGCCATTTTCAGGCCCCTGCAGAGAGTAATTTCATTGGAAAGTGACTTCATCTAAATAATATTTAGGTATGCCACAAAGAATATCAACAAAGATAAATTTTCCCACATCTCAATGTAATCAAATGTTAATTTATTAAAGTGAGGAAATCTGATCAACATGGAATGAGCTGATGTTCTTTCAAAAGATACTAGAAAACAGAAGGGAAGAGAATCTCTGAAATGGCACAAGTTTTAAAATATAGAAACAGGGTTGAATTGCATTGCTGCAGGCACACAGTTCTTTGTAGGAATAAAATTGGACAAAATGCAGTTATGAACACAGGACGATTTGTAGCACTTATGGTTATGTAGAGGATAAGCAATAAGATTACTCCACAGTATTTTTAGTATATTTGGAAAACTGTCCTCAAACCTGGTGTATAAAGCAGCTGTGGCTCCAGTCTTTGTGATATATAAAATCCTAATTCTCACTGAATTCCCACCTTATCTGATCTCAGTGGAAATTGGGGTAAACTCTACATTCATGCCTATTTGCAGAAACACTCTAAGAGAGAGAAACTACATGCACCCAACACCAGCCTCTATGGGTACAGCTGCTGCCTGGGCAGGCATTAACCATGTTGGCAATTTCCATTGTGAAACCGTTGAGACCCATTGTACCTACTTCATGTAGTGACAGGCCAGATGTTTCTGGACTCGGTAGGAGTCACAGGAATGAAAAGGTTGAACCTTCCTCTTTCCAGTAGGTGCAAGATTGTTTTCCTCACCTTTCCAGAGGCTACTTTGGCAGCAAGGAGACCTCATGACTTAGGTTAACAGCTGGGGCATCTGCTGTTATTGGGTATCAGCATTTTCCAGACACTGTGTTACAATATGACATTATATGTTATCCTCAGAGAGGGTTTGGGTGCTGTTCATCATAACAAGATAGTCTGAGGAGTTTACAATTTAAATACAATGAAATTCCAAATACTTTGCACAAAAATGTAGCAGATTTCCTCCCTTTTTTTTGGTAGACTTGTGAACACTGTTCTTTCTGCTCCCTTCTTCTGAGCTAAGCATATTACAGGAAAAGAACTGCATAGGCAAACAAATTATCAGACATATGGACAACAATAATTTGAAGCAAACTGTGGCCTGTATGTAAGACTCCCACAAAGCAGCAGTAGGAATGCTGTTTGACCTTGGAATGGCTGATTTGGAGCTAGAACAGCTAACCTAGCTGCTGTGTTAATCATATGCATTTTCTCCTGCACTTTATTTCAAACAGTGATCTGTGAATGACAGATGCCTATAAAACAATAGAAGGTAGCCTGTGATGTGACTGCGGGAATATATTTAAGATAAAAATAAAAATAAAGTATATACCACCCCCACCAAGCACATGAATTGAAATAAAATGAAAGGAATTTTAAAAAAATAAAAAAATAAAAAAGAGATCGAGAAAGATACAATCTTTCAGCAATTACACACAGCTTCTTTTTTTTTTTTTTTTAGCTTTATTGAAGGCCATCAGGGTAACAACATTATGAGATTATTCACAGTTTTTAAAAAATAGACATTAATGATATCAGTTATTCAGTAATCAAGATTAATAAAACACTTGCCTATGGATTGAGTTCACCAAGAAAGACCCACTGTGTAAGCCCAGGTACCACTGTCCCAACCTTACTCCACTGTCCCTACAGCTGGAAGGGGCCAAATGGGATCAGCACTTCTGCAGGAACTCAGCAGTGAAAATTCACAATTCTCTGGAAGAAAATAGCTCTCCACAACATCTGTTTCTAGGCATTACTTTCCAAAAATCTTATTAATATTTTAAATTATTGAGAAAAAAATGTAAATTTTTGTCTCATTCTGCGTTACTCTTTAATGACTATGTGCTCTGGGGTAGGGCAGGGATGGGGGCAGGGGAACACACATCGCTGACCATGAATAATTTGAGATACCATTTGTGAACTTACCTCTCCTAAAAATGTTTCTTTTATGCCCTCCACCTTATGCTAATCCATTTTGCTACAGATGCACTCATGTAACATTCATCTGGAATATGTGATGCAAATTAAATTTTTACCCTATATTGCACAAAATTTACTCTCTCTCTCTAAATCAAATCTATTGCAAGGATTATTTGGCATAGTACAACATACGGGGGAAAAAAAAAAAAAAAAAAAAAAAAAATAAGTCTTCATTTATTTAAAACCAAAACCAACCAAACAAAAATGTAAATTATGCATCACAATCCTATGCACACCTGTTTTGGTGTTGTCATTACATTTCTTTCACAGATTAAGATATACATACATTGGCTTTTAGCATTTATTCTAATACTCTTTATTTATTTGTTTGTTTGTTTATGGAAAGTTTGAGATATAGGATAGGATCTTGTGGTAAAGGTACTGGATTAAAATTTGGTATATACAACATTTATTTCCAGTTCTGAGAACAGATATATAACCTGCAATGTATAACATGCAAAAACATCATTTAATTTCTCAATCCTGATTGTCAGATGTATTAAGGGATTTGACTACCATTGATTTCAGTGACATTTAAGCAGTCTTACACATTTAAGGATTTCTGACTTAGTCGACTTCATGAAGAGATTTAGAAAACTTTTTTCTGTTCTTGAATGTCTGAATGAGAACTTGAAGGACAGAGACTAAGTATTTGCACTCGTCCCACTGTAATGGGGTTTCTAACTGAAAGAGAATTCTTGGGATCATTTGTAGGAATGACAAATACCAATAATTTAAGGAACTTAATGAAAACTATCCATTTGAATGAGATATCACCTTGTTAAAGAGAGAAATTAAGTAGGAAAAACATTTACAAATCAGGACGTTAAATGAAATGTTGAGTTTTCTATAATGTAAAATTGTGTAAAAAGGCTACAATGGAAACTTGCTCTGGCAAAGAATTCATTTAAAACAATATCCAGTTTAGCAGGGAGGAAACATTAGATTCTTCAATATCAGTCTGTTGATAAAGCATTAACAAGGTCTTCATATTTTAGTTCTGAAGATAATTTGAATTCTTCAGAAATGCTGAGGAACAAGAAAAAGACAGTACTAAGATACTATAGTGAGAAGGGAAAACAAATGCAGGTATAAGCAGGCTGAGAAATATAGAATTATATTCAGTATGTGAAGCTGCTAATCCTGAATTGAATGATCATCTGTGAAGAGGTATAATTTATACTTAATCTTTTGATAAACTAGATTTCAATCAGTTCATACAGTGTCTTAGTTAAGGATGGTGCTGTATATGTCTAAGGGCTGGTTGGTCTGGGCTTAATTGTTATATAAAACACTATCAGTCAAGGTCAAACTGTAAACTGACTATTGAGTTGCTCCCTGTTGGTTCATTCAGGGGCTTCAGAAGACATACATATTGTAATCCTGGCTCAATCACTGTTTTTTTATTCTGTTACCGTGAGTTCTTTCTACAAAGTAACAAAGGTTCCCCTGTTTGGTCTGTCTTTTTAATTTAATTCAATTTAATTTAATTTAATTTAATACATTCAAATTATGACTCTGGGCCAAATGCTAGGAAAGCTTGACATTGTCCTTAGTTCTATCCAAAGCCTGGGACTGAACCAATGTAGAACTTTTTCGTCTTCTGCACTGACAAATTTGCACCTAATATTATGCTTTATTTTTTCTCCTGTTGACGTTTTGAGACCTAAATTTTCAGGAAACTAACTAAAAGAGAATCAGAGCCAAATATTTCCAGACAGATACAATGACATTTCAAATACTATTCTCCATTTTAATAAAAGCAACTTTCAGTAGTCCAAAAATAAATACATAAGAGAAAACTAAGTGAATAGCCTACTTATTTTTTGTTCTGGATATGACTGAGTTTAGTCTTTGTTTGTAGATTAAAACAAAACAAAATAAAGCAAATAAGGAAAAATAAATAAATAAACAAACAAATACCATAACCAACAAAAAACCTCCAGTAGAAGAAACTAACAAGGAAAATCAAAGCTTTCTTACCCTGTTCAGTACAGTTCTTTACAGAATTATGATTTCAGACTTTTTTACCTCTATTTTTTAAATGAAGTGGGTTTTGATCAAATCTAGCACTCAGGAAATGTGAGATTAATGCATTTGGCAGAAACTGCAAAAACAGTGAGTAGGCATTTTATGGGTTTCATAAAAAAGCACAGCTAGCGTACTTGAATCTGAACTTTTGACTGCCTTGAACTCCTTGAACTACCATCTATGTTTTTTTTTTATTATTATTATTATTATTTTATTTTTTTTCGAGTAATTCTACAAGGACTATGAATGAGGCCACAATAATGGTGGGAGAGAAGAGGTTAGGCTGAGTTCAAATAATCATTTTTACATTTGTCTCGTTTACCAAATATACAGTTGAAAGAGCCCTACAAAAGTTTTGAAAAAATGTTTTGGAAATTTTTAAAGGAAAATAAAAAATATACCTCCTTTTTTTTTTTTAAATTTTAGCAGGAAAAAAATATAACTAAACTCTACAGAGCTTTCACTCTAAACCATAGATCTACACTAGAAATATCCTCTTGGAATGGGAATACATTTATTACTGTTAAAATAGATTTCTTTGCTTGCAATTGCAAATATTACATAACAGTCTTAGGTTTGAAAAATCTGGAACAATGTTAGTAGACATAGATGTCAATGTAGGAAGTTATACCGAATCTTGAAAGACCACCTACTTTAAATTTCAACTTTCTGGTTTGAATGAAAAAGCCAAGAAAAACCCCTGGAGCTCAACCCTTCAGTGATGGAGGCTCAGCAGACTCTATCTGAGACTGGACTTCAGGAAGACTCTTATTTTGGGTAATTAGAATTAAAGCCAGTCATAAATCTTCCAGAAAGAGATTTTGCCCTAAAATAACCTCTTATTGAAATAAATAAATAAAGTTTTTTTTAAAAAAAGTAAAAACAAAAGAACAAACAAAAAAACTTTTCACAAAATTTTACCCAGATCTTAAGCATTTCTTAAGACCATGCCACTAAAGATGTGGAAATGAGACTACTTTCTAAATAATACCAAGCAATTTCCTAGGTGATGGATGACCCATGTTCAGACTTTCAACTGTCCTGAGCTGAAGATGAAAACAGCAGCGAGGTGTCACAAATAGTGTTTCATGACACAGAAATGTTGTTTTCCAGCTAGCTCTAGCACTATCTTTTTGATGAGACATGCTGTTTGTTAAGAACACGACAATATTGTATAGCTTTTCTAAAACTAAAAATGGTAGATTATGACTCTGAGTGCATCAGTGATTTTCAGTTTACTTTTTCACACAGTAGCAATAGTTTATTCAATAAGGGAGATGTCAGATCAAGTGCCAGGAGGAAAGCCCCACAACAGATTATGGGTCTCACCTTGACTCACAGAACAGCATTGGATTTGAGACTGTGAATCACAGTTTTAACTCCTGCTTTATCAAAATTTATCTGTTAGTTTCTATTGAAGAAAGCTAAGAAAGCTTTTTTTTTTTTTTTTTCCCCACTTTTTATGAGACTCACATTACAGCGTTTTTATGTGATATTAAACAGCAGTCATTTTGCATTTTGGAGATGTCTATGACGGAACGGTGGAATGTAAGGTTCCTTTTCCCCTTTTATTAGCAGGTAATGTCATTCACTTGTGCAAGCCTTCCCTGCTGTAACTGCACCACAAAATATATTAACTGTACAACTTATTCACTGACCTAAGAAAGATAAATGTCTTGAAGACACCCAGAAGAAAGAGGGTAAACTGTAACAAGTATTTATCTGTACAGTAGTAAGATTTAGTTTTAATAGATAATTAACTATCTACAACCTTTGCTCTTTTAATAAATTACCCAGTGCAATAAACACTCTTTTTAAAAACTATATGTACTATGCAAGCACATATATAGGAATGTAAATTTGTGACTGCAACAGCATATAAAGTAGAGTAAGTAACCTTCTTTGGTCTTATCTCTTTTCTTCTTACATAGCTGTTTTTTGTTTGTTTGTTTGTTTGTTGGTGGTGGTTTTTTTTGAGATTTGCAGATTTTTAAAACTGTAGAGTTTTTTTAAACTACAGATCTTCTAATGTGATCTCTATATTTGTCCCTAGACAATTAAATTTCACCCAATTCTACATTCATGCATCCTGAAAGACATGTGAAAACTTTCCAGATAAGCATTCAAACTTTATTTTTACTGTAGGAACACCTACCTTTTCTCTTTGTATTTTATCCAGCCACCCCCACTGTTGAGAAAGTATGATGTGAATATATTCACTGAGAGAGCTTGTAAGACTGAGAGTTGACAAATTGAAGAATAATTCCACCAAATTTGTAGAGTTGATCCCTCCAGACCCCTGGTCATAGGTGCATATAAGCTTCACAGATAGCAATTAAAATAACTTATTGTGGCTTTCATCTGTATTCTTTTTATCTGTCATTTTTTTCTTGCATGTTGTTATGGGCACCAATGCAGATTTTAAAATATCTTTTTCTCAGATGTACAGAAGAAATTATAAAAAGGTTCTTTTGCTTACATTGTTACTTTCAAAGTTGTTTTCTGTCATACGATTTGTCTTTCGAAGTGCAATATTTGTAGGAATGCATAATATACACTGTATAACTTGCAAATAGAAATAAAAATGCTATATTTGAATGTGCCAGTTATGTGATATCAGATTTCAGACCATCTTCGTATACTGCTTTTGTGAATAAATAATTTGTATTGAGAAAAATATATATTATTACTCATTTCCTAAAGAGCTAAAACATTTTGTTAAAGTAATCTTCCTACAGTCTGATTACAAATATTTGTTTTGAGATTTAAGTATTTTGCCTTACAACTTCAATCCTATAAGAATTCAATTTATGTTATTTGTCTGAGCAAACAGATCTTAGCTAGAATAGCTAGAATACAGAAACTTTTTTTTTTTTTCTTTTTTTTTTTTCTGATTGAGGAGAGAATATTGTTCCATATTAATGTACTCTCTGGTCCCAAAATACAGAACTGTACTCGGACTAAGCTATTCATTCACATGCAGCAAATAGAGGATCCTTTGAAAATGGCTGGGTTTTCCTATTCATTCTCTGTGACCCTACTCTCAATGACCCTATTCTCCCTATTATTACAGCTACTCTTAAACATACTCTTATTGTGCTGATGTACAGAAGATACAAACATGAACCAGGCTCTCAAACTGCCAGACACCTTTGAAGTATAGAACAAGAACAAGAGCCGTGTCCTGGGAAGTTTAGTGACCAGATACTCCAGTATAGAGCTGCTGCACAAATGGCTACAGACAGTGAAGACTTCAAAAGTAAATCAGTGACATTTGCAAACCTTTGAGTTTTCATTTCTTGAATGTTTAATAAGTGCTTGAAGGAGAGCTGTTACTTATGAGTCAACTAAAAGAGCCAAGATAAACCAGTATATATGCAGGCTACATAGTGCAGTTCTACCTCCAGGCTCCATCCCATAATTTAAGAGTAACACACAGACTAAGGTGTCTCTGGTTGATCTCCAGTCTGGCCATTCCAGAATGACCTAATGAGGATCTATTTACACTGATGTAATTGTGTCTGTAGTAGCATATGTAAAAAATAGACAACAGCAACAAATAAAGAAGGCGCATCATATTTATTCTCTTGGTTGCAAGACTGGAATAGTTGCAACTGTATGACTTTTGAACTGCACTTCATCAGAGTGAACTGCTTTGCCTATAAACTGTGTGAATTCTAGTTTCTTTCCAGTTTTCCATGGTTTTATTTTTGTTTGATTTTCTCTTTTACTTGAAAGCTAGATTATTTTTTCCTCCTAACACATTTTATTATTTTCAACAAAACATGCAAAAATTACTGAATTCAGTAGAATGCAGCTCCAAACACTTGGGATATGTAATCTCTCCTGATCTCTACATAATCTGGATTATTACTGTGTTCCTTAACATTTTACAAGGCCTATCTGCAGAAGATATCATTGAAAACACAGTTCCAGCAATATATGTCACTCAGCAGAGTTTCCTAATACAGTTTACACTTCAGATTGTTAATCAGCATTAAAATGTAAAAGACTAGCTTTGGGGCATTTATTATGAGAATAAGAATATAAAATTGGTAAGAGTCTGATGGATTAAATGTGTGCTATCATAGTACTTCCACCATAAACTTTTCCATAACTTGAATTAGTTTTTTTTTTTTTGAATAGATTGTTTTCCTCTTCCTTGATCCTCCTGTAACCCAGCCCATTCCACAACTTCATTGATCTCATGACTGGAAACCTTCTTCTAATTTCCAGCCTAAATTTATTCATAGCCAGCTAATACCCATATGTTCTTGTGCCAACATTGTCCTTAAACTTAAATAGTGCTTCTCCTTCTTCTGTGTTTACCCCTATGATATATTCATAGACAGCAATCATATCTCTTCTCAGCCCTTGTTTGGCTAGACTAAACAACCTATGCTCTTCTAGTCCCTTCTTGTAATGAGAATACCCTCATGAATAAGGGCCACAGAATTAAAGCCTAATTGAAAATGTGAAGCAAGCAACAAATCAGATCCTATGCAGAACAAGTTGCTTGGAGTTCTTCCTGTGAGTGACTCTTGGGTGAGCTCTTCCACCTGGTTTAAAGTAAATGACTGATTCTGTTCTATAAGTCTCTCAAATTATTACATTTATCTATTTTTCTGTCTGAAAAACATGTAAAACAGCACATTATCAATAATTTTCAATACGGCCAATTTTCAAAATCCAAATTACTTATAGAAATAATAATTTATATATAACAAATTCATGTTAAACAATACTGACTTAACCATATAGCAATTGAAATATAAATTTGTTGTTCCATAACAGCATGTCAGAAGACTTTAAGAAGAATAAAATGCATATTGTTCTATTGAGTAACATAAGAGGTAAAGATGCAGAAAGCACAGTACAATTTATCTGTCCCTCAATGACACAACACTACTATTAGGCTCATCATCTCTAGATGGATGCAGAAGGACCAAGGGTAGAACAAAATATCTATAGTAACAATCTGCAATTCTTCCTGAGGAGTAGCACCAGAGACAAAAAGGGACTGATGGCAGAGCTCAACATCCAGCTGAACTTAAGGACAAGCTTTCCACTATAACCACAACAAAAAAGTCTTTTTCCAGAAACAATTTGTTTTACATTCGGGTAACTATCCTAGACAGATGGAATCTAGAAAAGGCTTTGTTGATGTCCATTTATCCCAGATAACCAGCTTAGCATAAAAGAGAACTAAAGTTAGGCAAGATAAGTCCCAATCAAAGAACACAGCAGACATCTTCAATGATTATTTTGGAGAATTATATCCAAAATGATTTTGTCTAGGGTTTGTTAGAACCATCTGTTATATTCAAAGAAAATTAGTGAAAGAGCTTTTCTTTTGGAAGAAAATTCCATAATAATCTCATTGCATATTTTATTCCCCCTACAATATCAAATCAACTACTTAACAGTAAGACTAGGGAGTGTTTGTAGAGACCCCCTGTAAAGACCCTTTCTCCATTGCCAGTACCTAGCTATGCCCATCCATATCAGATGCTGTTGGTGAGGTTAATGCCTGTTGCAGGGTCAGCTTTGGCTTCCTTTCCCCTGGAAGCAGCCAGTCCTTGCTGCTCCTCGACAGAAACACCAATGCTTTGGCAATGGCTTTATGGGGAGGAAAAATGTCTGAATATTTAAACAATTCAGCCCTAAAATCTGCCTGCCCCCCAAGCATGCTAAGGAATGACTCACCTGTTTTACATGTAAATGTTTTGTTAAAAAAAAGCATCTAAGTAGTAGAAGAATTTTAAGAAATAGAAGAATTTAAGAAGTAGAAGAATTAGAATTAATTCTCTATTTTGTCTGTATCCTGGCTCTCCCACCGACAGAATATATGCGTATATATATATACATATTAAAAAAAAAATATATATATATATTCTTTTTGAAACATGTCACTAAATTCAGGGTAGTTTCCAGAAGCTGTGCTTTGTTGTTTTTCTGTTTTTTTTTTTTTTTTTTTTTTTTCCTATTCTCTGGCATGGCCTTAGAGATAATAAGTGACAGTGGCTAGTCTATTCTCAACTCTTATCAAGTGCAGGGAAACTGTAGGTGTAAATTGCTTGGAAGAAGAGAAAGTCAGGTTAAGGCAGGAAATAACACTGTTGCTATAAGGTTCAGACTCACAGAACACAGGTAGGGTTTAAATCTGCATCAGTAGTGTCTTCACTCACTCTTTACATTCACTGTTCCTGGAATTTTGTAGTTGGTATATGCACACACACACACACAGACAAACAAAGTATAGGAAAGGGACATAAACTGAATTCTTTCTCCTCCCAGCCAGGCATTCAAACTGCTTATGACAGATGACAGATCAACATTGCTTTTAGCATGAGCTCTGTCAGGGTCTGAATTTGCACAGCACCTTGTGATCAGCAGCAGTTCCATGGCAGGTGCTTTGACTTCATTAACTCTAGGTGCAGTTAAAGGGAAGTGCAAGGCTTATATTCAAACTCAAAGAAATGCCCTCAGGTGCAGCACTAAAAAAAAGCATTAGCACTTCCTAAGTATTATAAACCTGGAAATATATTGCAAAAGACAGGTAGCAGCCCTGTTAACTGCCAGAGTGATCCTTCCTCATGTAGGTGGCTGTCCAGGGGATACAGCTCTGTGCTATAACTTGCATAAAGGCAGGACAGGGAAACAGACCTAATCCTGAGTATTTGTTGTTGTTGTTGTTGCTCTTGTTGTGTAGGTGTTGACCTTCCAGTTTATGAGAATTTTTTGAATCACCCTTTGGAGGCACCTAAACATTATCCTTTTAAGGAGTCCAGCCTCCTACTTTCAACACATTTCACACTTTTTAGGAAACATGCTTCATTTTCATACGTCACAGCACCTGGTCTGGCTATTATCCCATATGTTAATCCCTTTCTAGATCTAGATTCAAAGAGCACGCTTTCCTTTGACCTTATTCTAAGAATTCAAGTCGATGCTTCTTGTGTATGGTCAATGAATTAGTACAGTCTTCTAAAAATTAACAGAATTAAATAATAATATCTAGAAACAAACTAGTCCCATCATGAGCAATTTCTTCTAGCAGATGGAACAGAATAAGCCAATAAACAGCTTGGTGGGCGTTACCTATGTATAAAATGCATGCTAAGTGGCATTACTAATGGAATTAGTTTGAAAGGATAGAATAATATACAAGTCTATGAGTTATCTTCTGTATTTCAAATTAGTTTCATTTTTTAAAACATCCTAATTTTTATATCAGATTTCACTTAAATTGAAGTAACCCAGCTGGCAGGGTTGTCCGTAGTCCATACAAAAAACCTGTAGATATGAACAGCAGTAACTTTTTGCCCTGTACAATGACTCTTTGTTGTTGAGAGACTATATCCGTGGTAAACTGATAGAACAGAATGAAGTCCAGTTTTGGGATGCTACTTCTGTTGTATTTCAAAACTTCTGTCTGTGTGCTTCATCACAGTAACACTGAGAGGTACATACAACCAGAATTAATTCCTGCCATGAAAAAGCTTAGATTTCTGTTAAATCTTTAAGGAAATGGTCAACTAACAAAATAAAATAAAATAAAATAAAATAAAATAAAATAAAATAAAATAAAATAAAATAAAATAAAATAAAATAAAATAAAATAAAAGTGCTGACATTTACCAGAAAATAATTTGAAAGAGGAAACCATTAAGTTTAAAACAGCAGTAAGCCAATTAGGTATACATATTAAATAAGTCATTAGATACAGTGTTTCTGACACAAAGACATTACCTTTTAAAATGTTGAAATTCAATTAGAAATGTTGTCCAATTTAATCTAAATTTAAATCTTTCACTGAGTCAAATTTCAGACTTTTGAAAGCTAGTGGAATTACATTGTTCTTTCTTGTGACATTTGTAATTGAAAAGGAGGTGTGTAAGTATGGGCTGTAATATAAGACATGCTATGACCAACTACTTTGTATTGTTTTAAATGATGACTCTTGGAGGAAGCTGTCAAGTGGTGGGCAAACACTAACACAGTGCCTTTTTGAATGAGTTCCTGCTCCAGTTTCGCTATGGATTAAATACCCACCAGTTTATATTTTGTAAACTACCAGCTATGTGTAAGGGAAGCTGGGCTAAAACATTTGGATGCCAAGGTGAACTGGATTCAGCTTGAAACTTATTTTTATGTTTTTGACATATCTTCTCATGAGTGAGATATATATATATTTATATCTCATACATATATATATATGCCTATATATATATGCCTATATATACATATGAAATAAAAGCTATGTTCATGAGCACCACTTTTGTGTTTTGGCTGAGCTATCAGCTGCTGCTTTGCCCCTTTTGACTATTTCTATTTCTAGAGCCTGAGGTCCTGAGTTCTGTTGCTGATGCCACTTGCATTCATTTGGCTGAAAATTAAAATGAGAAAAGATGAGTGAAAATTGACTTTTAAAGCCATGAGATAGCCTTCAATGGGGCAGGAAGAGGCCAATTACCACAGCATTTTGCAAGGCTCCTCCCATCTCCTTTTTGAAATGGCAGTCAAAAGACCCAGATGCCAGGCTGAAAATACTTTCCCTTCATCATTTACTTTTTTGTGTATGTGTTCTTCTTGCAGCTGTGCTGGCAGCATTAAAGATACCTCACAGCTATTCACTAGGTTGCAGCCTGATCCGATGCACACGGAAGTCTTTTCATTCAGTTCTGTGGCTTTCGATGAGGTCTGGGGACTCTGCCTCTGCCTGTTTTGGACTGTTATGCCTTCTGTTCTTAGATAACATTTGTGTACTAATTTTATTAAACTTAAGCATAAGGTATACATTCACACAGAAGTACATTTTTATTTTATAATATTTTTGGCTTTTTTCTTAAAGAATCCCAGCACCCTCTACAAGGAAGCAATTATCTAGTCCCCACTGCATTATATTACAGCTTTTTGCAAGACTATGTAGTGTAAATTGAATAAACAAATAAGCTATAAGAAAAAAGTCTGCACTGGAAAGATGGTGAGAGCAATCTTCTTTATGGTTTTGAAAAATGTGGGTGAGGAAAGTGATGTACTCATAAGACGTTCAGAGAAGGCAGAGCTAAAGAATGAAAGATCTCATTCAAATATTTTTTCTAGAGGCAGAAAACAAAACAAAACAAACAAAAAGACAAAATACAAAGTTCAGATTGGCACAAGTGTGCCAATAGCAACTTCAGAATGAATATTTAAGGTGAAAAAATTGACCCATTCTTTGAAGCCTGGATTTATTACTTCATTAATGAACACCATCCTGACTGCATTTGTCACACACTAACATCCATAGAGCCAAACTTGTTTTTTTTTTTTTTTCAGTAGGCAACAATGTGCCTAAGGGAGTGGTCCTTGGTCCATACTTAACTCTTAACTGTAGCTGCTATATGATCATGCCAAAGACAGCACTAACAGTATGGGCTGTCATGATCTGTGTTCAGGCCTTTCCATGGCTTTTACTGGTATACTGTGACGCCCTTTGTCTTGGTCTTCTAAACTCCGCAGATACTCTTTAGTTAGTCACAGGGGAAAAAAAAATTAAAATAATAATAATAATAATAACAATAAAAAAAGTGTGAGAGAGACAGAGAGAGACACAGAGAAATGAGATTCTGTCAACATGGCACTCATAAGAGCCAATTTGATGAATATCTTGAATATCTTGTTTATCTTCTCATAAATGTGTTCTTTATCTAGATCTTGTAATTTTAACTAGTGGGATCAAACATGAGACTATTTAGCGGTAGGTCATAAGCTGATTTAAGATCATTTTGCAGTATATACCAGATAAGATTACAGAATACATAATAGGTTGTCTACTATTGTAGCATAACTGCCACCCATCTCAATCAGTGTGCCTGGAGAGCTAATGATATTGTGTTATAGGATACTATGAACTGACATGATTATACATGCCATTCTCTGTTGGCAATCTAAAATTCAAAAGGCTTTTGTAGATGAAGTATTAACACACTGAATTTCTTTCCATGTGTCTTATTTCAGCTTCTTAAATAACTAAGGACGGGGCTGGTGTAAAACAACAATTTTAAATTCTTATTTTATCTGTGACTGATCAATAAGGAATTATTACTGCATTTTTTGACCTAAAGTATGAATAGATGTATCCTTCCAGTCAGTATCAATGCACTTATTTACACCATAAGCAAACATATCCCAGTTTTTTTTTGGTGTGTGTCTGAATTGCTCATAGTGATATAATTTTTCCCATAGTTCTTGAGAAAGGAAAGCATAAGAAAAGCCTAATTCTCAAAGTATTTTCCAGTTCATACCTAAAGAAGCTCTTTAAAGGATTTTGAAGCTCTTATTTAAATTTCTGTCATTAATGAATTCATTACAAGATATCATGACCCAGATGAGACAAAAAGAAAGCAGACAGTTGTAAGTTTATTGTAATTACTAAAACAAGGATGAAACTTGAAAAAAAAGACATTGATGAGAATTGGGAATGGCTAGGAAGAATATAATCATAGTGGATAGAGTATGAAATCATTTCCTGCTCAAGCCAATTTACAGTTTTGCTTTTCCACTGACTTTGTGTGCCCCCAGATAAGTCACCTAGTGCCTGCCTTCCTTCAAGGTTCACCTCATTGGATGCTCTTATCTCATAGAGTAAAACCTCCTTGGATTTGGTGATCCTTGTTACTTGGATTATCTGATACAGCTATGAGCTAGAATGTGTTTGTTGTTGTTGTTTTTTTTTTTTTTTTTTTTTTTTTTTTGGTTTTGCTTCCATTCAAGGATAGTTGTTCTTTGTTTGTTCATTTTTTTTGCTTGTTTGTTTTACTAAGTAAGCCAAGTAAAACATTCAGAAGGTGACTTTTTTCTATGGTATCCCCAGCACCTCAGAAGGTCTGATTTCATCTCCTCAAACATTTGCATGATGGACTCCCCAAGGTCACTCAATGCAGAATGGAGAACTGTTTGAAAATCCTACTA
>CM021698.1:149710860-149721139 GCA_011074415.1 Stictonetta naevosa
CCAAGGTCACTCAATGCAGAATGGAGAACTGTTTGAAAATCCTACTAATGCTTTTGTGGGGAACTGTGCAGTACCAGGTACTCAGTATACAGATCTCTCTTCTCTGTAATGAAGTCAAGCCTTTGGTTTTTGTTTTTGTTTTGTTTTGATTTGTTTTGTTTTGTTTTGTTTTGTTTTTCCCTCAGTCACCTAAGTCTGAAAGAGGGATAGCAGCATTTTGTTTCTTCAGGCTTCAGGATTAAATCATTACACTGGATGGAAGGTATTGAGATAATGGGCAAGTATATACTAGAGGTGTTTATTTATTTATTTATTTTTATGTCATAGAATCATAGAATCATAGAATATCCTGAGTTGGAAGGGACCCTTAAGGATCATCAAGTCCAACTCTTGACACCACACAGGTCTACCCAAAAGTTCAGACCATGTGACTAAGTGCACAGTCCAATCTCTTCTTAAATTCAGTCAGGCTCGGTGCAGTGGCCACTTCCCTGGGGAGCCTGTTCCAGTGTGCAACCACCCTCTCTGTGAAGAACCCCCTCCTGATGTCAAGCCTAAATTTCCCCTGCCTCAGCTTAACCCCGTTCCCGCGGGTCCTGTCACTGGTGTTAATGGAGAAAAGGTCTCCTGCCTCTCGACACCCCCTTACGAAGAAGTTGTAGACTGTGATGAGGTCTCCTCTCAGCCTCCTCTTCTCCAGGCTGAACAGGCCCAGTGACCTCAGCCGTTCTTCGTACGTCTTCCCTTCATGTCTTTCTTGTCTCCCTGTTTAGATTTTTTTTTTTCTGTCCAGCTGTTCTACATAGTCCAACCTAGAATATTAGTGTCCACATACAGTTACACTCTTAAATGAGATCCATGGGATATAATTTCATGCTTTTATGGCATGAAAAATGTTGCCTAACAGTGTCAAAATCAAATACAATCTTTTATCCTCACACTTCTCCTACACAATAATCCAGGGGTACAAAATTATATTTGAGGTCACAGGATTGATTAACTCTCTGTGGTTTGTTGTTCTTTAACTTATATTAACAGCAACATACAACATAAATAGGACAGTCAAATTGTCATCTCAGGATCGCTTCAGTATTTTTAAGATTATTTTTTTTTTACAGATTATTTTTTTGTCAGTAGAAAAGTAATATAAGCACTATGAAAAGCAATAGCCCAAATTATCTTTAATGGTTTTATTACTTTGTAAAACAATAAAGGCTAGACAACTTTTACAGAGGGTCAGAAATGAGACATTGACAAATTATTCATATGGGATAATTAAAAGCAGATCTCATTCCTCTAGTGTAAATGATTTTCCTCCCTCATTGTTATTGTTCTTCATTTCCAGCATAAATGCTAGTCAGTAAAAGAGGAGAAGAAAGGATGGGCTAGTATCAATATATTGAGATGAAGAATGTTCCATAACAAGTTAAAGGAGTCAGTGGAAGGAACACATCTTATAAAATGTGGCACAGCAATTGCTTTACATTTGTGGAATGGAGAAAAGGAACGGAGAAAAAAAGAGAAAAAGATAAAAGGTGATTTCTTGGTAATTATCACAACTGGCAATAATCTGTATTATTCTCTGTGTGTCTTCATTCCATCATGGCAGAAAGAAGCTAGCCATGAGCAAAACATTTTCAGCGAGCAATAAGTTCAACCCCTCTCCATCCCCAAGCACATTTGGGAAAGCTGAAATTGCTCATATTCAAGCCACAGTGGGAACATGGTACTTACGCGTGAATTCAAGGAAGCAAATATCTGGAAAATCAGAATGCTTATTTGTGGTACTTTTAAAGTATTGCCTTGTTTCAATGCAATGCATGTTTTCAATTCAAATTTAAACTTAATGTAAACGTTAAAAAGGATTTAACCACCCCTGAAATGAAACAAAGACAAGTATTTCTATTCATATTCTCAGATAAATAGAATTTTTATTCCATTTGCCCAGTGAACAAAAAAACATCACCTTCTTTCCCCCCACAATGCTGGTGCCAGCATCTCAAGAGTGGATGTATTGTTCTGCTCCTGCTGCTAACAAAGCTAATAGTTTTCTTGCAGGAAGGAAAAAACAGAATACAAGCCACATCACCCCTACACACTTCTTCTTTATTTCATGCTAGACAAAAGGATTACTTTGTTCAACTACTTAAATCTTGCATTCAATAGACAAGTCACTGTGGGGAAGTGGAGTCTGCAGTATGCTGTCTGAGCCTAATACTCTAAATCCCTTACATTAAGTACACCACCAGCAACTAAACAAATATCCACACAGATGTCATGCCATTCTACTGAGCAGTTTTATTCCATTTATAAAATGAAAGAGCAATCCCTTGACTGCTTGTCATGGCAGGTGTCAGCATATTTAAATGCTGGTCAGTTTTAAATGGAACACGTGTATTTAACTTTCCCAGCATGTCTAAAGCTTTTTAAAGCCCATCACACTGATGCTAAAATAATAAGGGCCAGCAGCCTGGTGATATGATTGCTTTTTTATTGCTCAGTTTGTGCTGGGAACTTGTTTTAATTCCAAAGGTTATGGCTTTTAAAGCAGCGCTACTCCCATTTCCCTCCCCTAAACTGAAGCTGAAGCAAGAAGACACATAAATGAGAGCTGAAAACGTATGCTAACATGGCAATGTATCCTCTGATTTTTTTTTTTTTTTTTTTTCTTTTGGTGTGCTTTCTAACCACTCTTCCCGGCAAAGATTAAACTGAAGATGTCTGTTGTTATGACATTGGCAGATGGACTATTAAGATACTTTGAGGTAAAATATAAATAAAAAGCAGACAAAAGGAGGGAAAGCATGTAATTACTGCTTGCTGTTACTGTCTCCTTGCTTCTGAATTTCAATGTCAAAGGAAGGGCTTTGTCTACCAATTACTTAATGTTAGCTATGGCGATTATAATACAGTACTAAAGCAAAGGCAAATGAATACAAATACTGGAGACTAAACTGGAGAATATTCCAAACTAAATACAAAAATACTCCAAACTAAACTGGGGAAATAACTTCTAAGTAGTTTAACAGAATGACTATACTCTGTGATAGGAACACGTTTCTGCTTTTTCCATCAAGGTTAGTCTTGCATGATACTGAGGTAGTCATTAAACATAAGGCTGTGAAGAACTCACCCCAGGACCTCTGAAGGAATTGTACAAGGTGGCAGCAAAACAGATGAATGATTTAGCCAAGAGTGGTCCAGGAAGAGTGGAGTTTTTGAGTTTTTTGTTTGTTTTTGTTTTTTTAATAGACTCTAGTATATGATATATGTATATGTTAAGTAGTTAGAGGAGATGCATCTATGGAATGGGGTTAATGAAGATAATGGAGTTGAATACCTTTTAGAAGAAATCTTTATACTGCAGTGAATTATGAAAGTTACATTGGGAAGAAAAGCAGTCATTTTGCTAGTAAATATCATAATTATTCATTTTTACACTTCTTTTTCATGTGAAAGGTCATATCTTTAAAATTTATTCTGTTTGAAGGCATGTGATATTTAAAGAAGCTACGTCTAAATTTCTTGAAAGCCCCATCAGGAGACTGGCATTTAAAAAGCCAGGATTTTATGTCTACTTTACATTTTTTCTTCTTATCAGATTTGGAATAAATCTCTCAACCTAGGTTGTAGATTAACTGTTATGATTAAAACCAGAAGCATGAATTGAATCCTTCATTTTGTAATAGAAATAGGCAACAAATCCTGGAGCACGGCATGCCATATGGTGCATTGGTGGGACAACAAGATTTCTAGCAGAAGTGACACTGTTTCAATAACCTTCCCTATAAGAAAATTCAGGAACACAGAAGTGCAAAAGAAGAGCTGAGGGATAGCAAAAGATGGATGAAAATATTTTTGGAAGCCGTAAGCCAAAGCATCTCGTTGATTGTCAAGAAGAAAAGAGATATACAGAGAGATTTCAAAGGATGTGTTTTCCACCAGGATGCTAAACAAAACCAAGGATGCCCTGAAAAAGGAGATTAACACTTAGATTTTGTGCATTTGTTAACTTCAAGAGGGACAGAGATGTTCTGATTCTTGTGCTGAATAAATTGCAACATTACTCCTTCAAGTACCCAAAGAGGTCAAACCTAATCTGAAAGGAGTTCTGAATGTTCCTTTTGGTGGAGGCTTAGGCAGTTCTTGCATTATTTTCAAGGCAAAAGAGAACAGAGTTCCACAGGAGAAGAACTAGGAAAGGAATCTGTGCTCAGGAGTGTTCAGAGGAATCTGAGCCTCATGAGAAAGAGATCAGATCCTGCCCAGACTCAACTACCTGGGAAATCTGTAAGCTGCCAAAACAATGCTGTTTTCATTAAGACAAGGTGGATCATCCATTAGAAAATGAGCTGTGGACTCAGTTTCTGAAGAAAAAACTATATTTCAATTTATTGCTAGGAAGTGAACTGTGTATTTGAAAAGCTCTTGTAGCACAGAAGTGGCAAAGTGTGGTTATTTTATTGCAAATAATATAATGAAACAGTAAAAAAAACATAGATAGAAATATAGCATGTAATCAAAGTTGTAGGATGATTTCCATGCCAGGAGAGGTTAAGGAGACTTAGAGAGTTCAGCTGGAAGAGATGCCTAACATAAAAAATATGAAAGAAATAAAGCAAATGCAGAGAGAGCAATTGTTTCTTGTAACAGACAGAGGGCATAAAGTGAGATGGAAAAAAAAAAAAAAAAAAAAAAAAAAAAGGAAATAAATGAGAAGGATATTTCTGTGACATTCTTTATCCCAAGAAATTACAAGGACCAAAGCAGATTTTATCATGGGAATATAACCCTGGGAAACTTTATTCCTTTCTTTGTGCTAAGTACAGACTGCTTACAGCCATTCCTATTTTCCTTGATATGAAGGAAGTCTACTAGAAGATCATCAAGAAGCCTGTGGTGGAACTTCTCATATTTTGCATTCCAAGAAGTGTTCAATTTGTGCATAAGCCAAGGTTAAGTACTTCTGAGGAAATCTGTGCGGGCACAGTACATTTCTGTAAACAGTAACATTTTTATACCCTCAATATTTGTTATGAAGACACCTTTTTCCTTTCTTTTTTTTTTTTTTCTTAATATTCCTTTTTTATTATTTTTTTATTTTTTTTAAGATGGAATAGATTATTCCTTTTTTCTTCTTTTTTTCTTTTCTTTTTTTTTTTTTTTTTTTGTACTTGCTACTAGGCCAGAACCAGCACAAGTCAAAAGAGAATTTCCTATTCTGTCATTCAGAATATCTGTCTCTTAAAGATTATGGGATCTGAGATTATAAACATCACGAACCCTAGAGTTTGTTTAACTATCCATGCATGTCTGCAATGTAGAAACATCTGACCAAATTACTCTGAGTTTCCTTTTAGAGTCAGTGGAGGGTTAGTCAATAAACTCAACAGAATTGAGGTCTGAAGAGTTAATCTTGCCCTAAAGTAAACACATTTGTCCAAATTAATCACAATAAACTCCGTTGACTGTATTGATTAGACTACTTTGACCATAATGGGAGCCTAAACAACCAGCTCAGCTGTAGATACATATATTTTATATATCAGCAGTGAGATGAAATGAATCCTACCCCCAAACTCCCTGTTCCAGTCATCTACCACAGAGTGAGATTTCCAATAGTTTTGTTTAACATCAGAAATGAATTGTTTATTGACGTGGATTTCAAGCATTTTGCGTAGCTAAGCCCCAGGACCAGTTTTGCCTCTAAATCTTATCTTCACACAGATGATATTAACAAATCTTGAACAGGAATAATAAACCCTTGCATAAAACTAATCCTAATTCTTCACTGTACACTTTCATACTCTTTGTAAAAGAAATTATGACATGATTTAATAATGAAATTCTAAATGACAGGAGTAAATAAATAAATAAATAAATAAATGCCCTGAGGGCTATGTATAGGATCCACATAACAAAATATTTCAATGAATAATTGATTTTCTTTGTAACTATTATGGAGCTGAATAGTAGATTTCTGGAGTCATCAGAAAACTGCAGGATGAACCGACCTACTCTCTCTCTTAGGGTCCCAATCAGTCCTTCCAACTAATTTATTTGTTCTTCTGTTCTTCCTTCCTCTTCACATTAGATGTGAGAAAAGAGTCGATTCAAGTTTTAGCTGCCAGCGGTACCATGCAGTGAGCTAGGACCACAGTAAACCAGTGTTCCCATTAATTAGTTGTAGCTGTTGTTTCAACACATTGATGTATTTTACTGTTTTTCATGGAATGCCATTTCCCGAGACACATTTCTTGGGAAAGTGTGTGTGTGTCACCATGTGTGTGTGCAATATTGCTGTTGTTCAACTACAGCTCCTCAGAAAACATATTTATGGCTGCAAAAACTGTCTTCATATGCTAGAGCAAGCTCTCAAACTATTTTTAAAATTATGATAAAATTTGTGGCAGTCACTGTTTACTTATATTTTATAGTTCTCTACTGGGAAAATTGATTCATTTTCTCCTTTTGCTTGAATTTATGCTGAGACAGAGAATATTATGTGCTTCCAATGACAGGAAAGACATTCTGTATATATAAATAGATGTACTTTTTTCTCCCCATATTTAAATTAATATTTAAATTAATGTGATTTCAGCTAGTAAATTAGATCATCCAAATATAGACACTGCAGACAATACCACAAGACAAATTATAGGCTTACATAGACTTAATATACATGTGTGGAGCTCTTCTTCCTATAAATACATCCCTATCTCACCTCACTTGCCAAGAAGGTGAAACTTGATCCTGTTATAGCATAGTTCTCTCTGAATTAGGAAAGTTGCCCCAAGAATAAACCTGATTCCTGAGACTTTTGTTTGTTCCCTTTTTAATAAATGCGATTTGTATCAGTATCAAGAGCAGGGCACAAGCTCTCTGCTGAAGTCCTGATCTAGACCCTCAAGCCCCTGATCTGGTTGTTTCTCATTTTCTTCATTTCATAATCTCACACAACTCCTATTGACTCTTTGGTTCTCCTAAACAATTGGAATCTCAGGAACCTGATTAGCCAGTTGTTATTCTTCTTGCTGAGGGTGTTTGGTCTCTGGCTTGTGAAATAAACTCCAGGAATAAAGTCTGAGAGTTGATTTTTTTCTCTGTGCCTGAATGCTTTGCATTAGAGTAAATCTTAAATTTCCCCAGTGCTGGAAAGAACACAGCTTTGCCGTATTCACTCATTATACGGTAATTCAGAGAGTATTTCATCCAAAGTCCCTGAAGATCACCTCTTAATGCTTCTTACAGTACAATGTGATTGTTAGACTTGCTATTCATGTGTGAATTTTCTTTTGCTGAGGCCCATGAATGGAAAGACTTTTTTTTTTTTTTGTAAGTACTCATTTTTGTAGAAGTTATCGCATCTGAGATGAAAATCACTTGATAATTGTTCCTTTCCTAAATTCTAATTCCTCAAATGTATAAAGTATCTGTTTATAAATATCAGTAAATATGGTAAACACATGCTTCACATGCTTTCCAAGACTATCTTAAAACACATCAAAGCCTTGGAATGTGTACAATACATTATTTAGATAACTTTTTGGGTTTTTTGGACATAAACTAAGAACTTTTGTATGAATACTACTCACCTTATCTTGGCATGTTGTTTGGTATTATTCAGCTCTGAGAGGAAGTATCAAATGTTCAAGTTCCACTTAGCCAATAATACCATAACATGATTTTTTTGCATAAGCCATCCTTTTCCCTTTTCTGAAGTACCCATATCACTTAAGTCAATCAAAGTATCTACTTTCCCTATGGCAATATGTATTATTTTTCAGCAACTGAACAATCTAACAGATTTTAGAGTCAGTGACTGGTCTATTACGGACAATATTTCAATGCTAAAAAAAAAAAAAAAAAAAAGTATCAGCGAGAAGTTTTAATTTCTCAAGGGGACTGTTTAGCAAGTCCCGTGGGACATTTGTTATAAAGAAATTCCAGGGTGAATATATTATACAGCTATTTGATTTTGCTGCTGGTGTAAACATAATGAAATATGCTTGGAGTTTTGGGAAAGTCTTGAATTCATAGCAAATCATGACTTAATGGCAAAAAATTCAGAGCATTTTTAATAAATAAAAATTAATACATGCATGGAGATACAAATTAGTGGGATGCTAGAGATAAATTCCTACCTTCTATTAGCTGTTTAATATAATTTGTATAATATCATAAATTAAATCTCTCTATCCTTCCCAACACAAATCTTTTCTATTAAACTTGTGATTTTGTACAAATCATTTGACTTCTGGGCCTTTCTTCATCTACCACCCCATTTAAAGATTGCCTCCAGACATATCTCTGTATCTAACAAATTCAACAATGTGCCTCGTCACATGTCTGAGATTTGTAGTTCTGACTTTAACATAGCTATTAGGATACTTTTTCATGTTTAATTTTCTATCATAATTTAGTTTATTCAAATTATTTATGACTTATGCTTGTTATATTCCTTTCTAAGAAAAATTGGAACCAATAACTGTGTGCGTGATCTATTAATGAGTGAAGCACCCATTGTATTTTAACTAATGGCTATCATACTGCCTTTATGAACCATGGGTTTGCAAAGTCATGTGTGAAACATGGAATATGGAAAGAAACACAGGTTTCTAAAAAACAAGGCTCATATTGATATTCACAACCAAACTCCCTTCCAGTGCTGTATGTTCTTTACTCAAAAACATTCCACTTCTCCTCTCTCTAATTTTCACAGGCAGTCTTTATCTGTCCATCTGCAATGCATTTCTGCTCCATTAAGTTATTATAATATACAACCATAAAGACAATGCAACTGTAAATTATTGCATTAACATTCTAGTCAACAAGACATAAAATGAGACTGAACAAAAGACAAACTATTTTACCTGTGAATGTGCCATTTCAGAAACAGAATATTCTCTTTTGAAATGGTCTAGAAGCACTTGAAATGACAATTAATACCGTTAAAAAATATTATCCTGATATGTTTTTTCACATTTGTTCATATGTATTTCAACACTGTATCTGGAAGGAAAAAATATTAGGATAAATACTTTTAAAAATTATATTTAAAATCTAGAAATTGAAAGAATGCTCAAAAATGCATGCCAAAAGGTGGGATGGAGTTGTTATCACTTAAATTCATAATAATGCAATGGTAAAATTTTATCTTTATTCATATTTCCAAACAGTTAAAAACTAAATTTCATCTAAATAAATTGTTTTTGAGTCACTTCCTTTGGTGAAAATGTAAATAACTTACCCTTAATATTTTTTTTTATATGTGTGTATTTCTTTTTTCTTTCCCTTGCATGGAATGTTTCCATGCCAGACCTGCAGGTGGAAAAACAAACAAACAAAAACAAACAAAAATATTAACAAAACAACAATAAAACCAACAGAAGCATATGATGAGAGGAACAAACAAAGTAGCCTCTCTATTTGGTGGTGTTTCTGATCAAGTCTTAACTGATAGGCACACTTACTGCTCGGCAGACTGAGCCCTGGACTGTGGTTCCAATCTAGTCTATTCAGTGGATCCTTGTTGTGGTTTTGCAGAGAGGTTAAGATTGCTTTTGATTCTGTATTTTGCAAATGAAGGTTGGGTGTTTTGCATGGCACGTCCAGACTCCTAGCAGTAGTAGACAGCGGTGCCTGTAGATTTTTTTTCCATTTGCACCTTTTCCCCAAATGAAACATGCAAAGAACAAAATAATGCTTTAATAAGCCCCACTTCATTCTCTTTTTGACAAGTTTTGGGTCACTATAGTTACGAGACTATATATATGAGACATTTATTTAATCTCTTAGAGTCCTTCCTAACAGGCCTAGTGAACAGAAAATTCTCTTTTCCACAGAACATTAGGATGAGAATAATCAAGGCAGCATTTATATCTTCTTTCCTTTATGTGAATGAATGACCTGTCATATCATTGCCCCTTTGAGATATGACAGTGTTAAAAACCTTATTTCTACAGCAGAGGAAATGAAGTACACAGAACTGATATAACTGGTCAGCAGAAAAGCCAGAGTCTGTATTCAAAAATCTTGAACCCTGATTCCCATGTTGATCAACAAGAGCAGGGACCACCACCTCCAGTGGTGGCTGGTGGCCAAATAAATAAATGAATTTTCTTATGAAAAATACAACTAGCACACAATCAATGGAGACAATGCAGTATAAAGTTGCAATGTAAATAGGAAGTACCTTCCCTTCCCTTCCCTTCCCTTCCCTTCCCTTCCCTTCCCTTCCCTTCCCTTCCCTTCCCTTCCCTTCCCTTCCCTTCCCTTC
>CM021698.1:149721239-149746239 GCA_011074415.1 Stictonetta naevosa
CCCTTCCCTTCCCTTCCCTTCCCTTCACTTCACTTCACTTCACTTCCATTCCCTTCTTTCCCCTCCCTTCCCCTCCCCTGCCCTGCCCTCCCCTCCCTTCCATCCCCTCCTATCCCCTCCCCTCCCCTCTCCTCCCACAGTAAATATACTGTGGCGGTGATGATAATAAATAATAATAACAATGTAATGCTTTGGAAGAATAAGTTCTCCAAAGGTCAAGAAAGCAAAGTTAGTCTTCTTTTGCTGTCACACAGCAGCTGCTTATAAGCCCAAACTCTATCTTTGAGATGCACTGTAAAACTTTTTTTTTTCTTTATCTACTTTACTTTTCCAATAACTCTTCTTTTTATATTTCATTATTCAGCTATAGATGCATACAATCAGTCCTTCATTATTTCAGGACAACAGTCATTCTCTAATTACTTTACGTCTGATGAGTGTTTCAGTGATGGATGACCTGTCTCACTCTACAGAATTTTGTGTCTGAAAAATAGATTCAGGCTTAGGAAAAAGGATTCCAGAGCTTAATGTAGATCATCCATTAAACTACTAAGATTTTTGCTTTATATTTCTGTTCTTGTCTATTTCTTATATACTTTACAAAGCCAGATATCGGAGATGAACTATTCTCTCATTTGGTGCAGCAGAAGTGCAATTCTTCTGTCCTTTCTAGAGATACAGTGGTTTTACAGAAAAATCAACGTGAACAGTATTCAGCTACTTGATTCTATGAAAAAACAGATTCAAATCTTGGAATTGATGCCTTTTTCCTCCAGAGTCAGCTTTTCCAGCTGAATGATGTTCAATGAAGTTCAAGGTGAGAAATCCCTGGGTTTAAAACCTGGGGGGTGAGGGGACACAAAACAACAACAACAACAACAACAACAACAACAACAAAAAAAAACGAACAATCAAACAAAAAAAAACACTACAAACCAAAATCCAACTCCTCATGACTTTAATGGATTTGTGTATTTGTCTCTCTTAAAATGAAGTGAGTTACTTGGATGTTCCAGTAATACTGATGGAGTAACGCTAACTCAACAAAGAGCTATCAATGGCCATTAACCAAATGTCAGCCCTTGTGGGTTTAGAACAATCTACATGATTTTTAAACGATTTAGATTATCTTCTTTTTTATATTCTTTGTATTTACCTTACTCAAAGATCTTGTCTGATTTTTCTTTACTCTGCAGATTTGTTTACTTCTAGGCTATCCCATGTTGGGAGCTCAAGTGCAGAAAGCGTTGATTATTGCCCAATTCCTATAAATATCTTCCTTATGTCCTGAAAGGAATGTGCTTTGGGAATGAATAAATACCACTTTAGTATGTATGCTGAAGTTACATTATTTTTTTTTTCTTTTTAATATCTGCAGCTAATTTTAAGGCAATATTCCTGAAAATAAAATGAACAAAACAAATCAACAACAACAAAAAGTACTTATTTCTTGCCTTCATCTTTGTTGTCCTCCTCTGGATGCACTGAAGTATCTTAACATCCTTTGCAAACTGCGGAGATGAGAACTGCAGACAATATTCAAAGTGAGACTGCATCAACACTTAGTGAAAGAATCACCTCTTTTGACCAATTGGCTATGCTGTGTTTAATGTACCCCAAAATGTTGTTCACTGTCTTGGCTGCCAGGGTACACTGCTAGCTCATGTTGAGTCTATTGTACACCGGCATCTCCCGATTCCTTCCTGCAGAGCTGCTCTCTAGCCAGTCATCCACCAAAGTGGAAGCTAAAAAAAAAAAAAAAAAAAGCAAACAAACAAACAAACAAACAAAAACACAAAGAAGTCCAGTTTACATTTGCTAATCATACACAAAATTGATTAGAAAAATATTTATTAATCCTTTTTTAAATATGTATATATGTATTATGATGGAGTTCTGGTGAAGGAAAAATGTAAGAGAATGGTGACAAGGATATTAAGAGGAAAAGATATGTTAAAGCTGCTTTAATAATCCTGCTCTGTGTTTTCTTAACATACAAATTAACTTGGTCAAAAAGGCAGGCCGTTATATATTTTTGACTGCATAAATTTAAGGAGGGAGCAGAGCTAGAAATAAAATACTTAGTTTACACACTGTGTGGCAAAATAACAAAAAATTACCTATCTTCATATTAAGTACTTTTATTGGTCCATTTATTTTCAACAAAATAAGCAACACAAGCAGAAGAAGTTAAAAAAAAAAAATCTTAATTAGCATGTTACTTTCTTTTGGGACAAAACATAAAGATTACTAAAAATCTAGCAAACACCTGCTGCAAATGTGGAAGGAAAAAAATACCCACTAATAAAATACAAGGTCTTTATTCAATGCAAAGAATGGGCTTATTTTCCTCTAAAGTAATTAAAATAATAAACAGGAAGCTCTGTTCTGCAGAAGGCTAACACAATCAGTAAAGTGTCAGCAATTTGAGATTCTGAGATTCTAATATATTCCTGATGGAATAAATATCTCATCGGTATATAGGAAGCTTTTAAATTGTTGACATATTCTTTAAATGTCAGGTTGGTGAGTGCATAATAGTTTTATCTTAGCAGTCTAGTCTCCATTCTATTTATTATTCATATGTGGTTTACAAGTCTGCAGAGTATTTTTTTAATTTCTAAAAATTCAGACACCGATTAATGACCCAACAATATACTCCTAATTCATTTTTTTCAAGCCAATTAGTTCTCATATTTATTGCAATTCTATACTATAATGTGAAATGTTGATTTTGTTGGAGTTAGGAGGTCTAGAGATTAAGTATGTCAGCTGTAAAATATCTACTAGCAATAAGAAAGATGATTGCTTTGGTAAATAAAAATGAAACCACAGAAAATAGGTTTTATTGCAACCTTGCTCAACCTCAAACCCTCAAGCCTTGTTTTACTGTATTTTGCCTTGTCTCTTTCTGTGGCAAAAATAAAGGAGAATGAAATACAACTATAAAAATATGGAAACGGAAGGAAAGTTCATACAATTGCTCAAATCTTCAGAAGTATTCCTATACAATGGCACCTTACAGAAGTATTATTTGGAAAAATAAAATAAAATAAAACTCCTGTTTTTAAAATTACACGTTACAAACCTTTCATAATGGACTCTAAATCTGCAAGAAACACACCGTGGTTTACTTTACAAACCAGGGAGCCTAGTACAATTAAAAATCTTTTTCATGCCTCTAGTAACACGAAGGGTGTTTGAAATTGGCAGGAATAGCTCTGAGCGCTGCTGCAGACCAAAATGCAAATGTCAAGTTAACATTTAGGTCAAAGAACAGAATCCAGAGCTAAGCAACTTCCCGGAAGGGATTACCATTATGTTTTAAACACCCAAAGTTTCCTAAATCCTGTTGTAAAGCCTGAAATTACTCTTTTAAATTCCAATTCCTTTGTTCTGTTGGCACTTTTGAAAGCTTTTCCATGGCACTTAGTCAATCAAAAGACACTGCACTTCCATTGTATAGGCCCACCTCCATTTAAAATAATTGCTCTGATTTACAGAAGCCATTTTATAGATGGAGATATTTAAGGATACACAATTTTTGTTCACAGATGAGGAAAGAGTTACCTCATATCAAGCACAAGACCTTTATTTATGTTAAGAATACCCTTGTGCTGGTTTCTCTTTATAACAGTGCAGAAGAACAAGCTTTTCTAGACATTGTTTTTCCACGGCAATGTGATTTCACCTCTGCAGTTTCTGCCTTTCTTCACTGGTAAAACTCACTGTAATCCCAAAATAGGCATTCAGATCAATACTTACAATAAGGTGTGATGAGTTTGGTCTTTGGTGTGTAAAATGGCACAGATCTTTGTGGAATCTGGGCTCACATGATTACATACTATTTAGAGACTGAGTTTCAGCTATTTATTATGACAAGGACAATATAATTTTCATGCTCCTACCAAAAGCAGAAAGAACTAGGTTTCAAATAGTTGAAAGAATAAATTATCAATCTTTTAACATATTCAGATTATTTTTCTCTTATTTAATACTTTTAAATTACTCTTCATCAAAATGAGTCCCTTCAACAGCGTAACACTTTAATAAAAAATTTGATCAAGGTCAGTTTATCTGTGATCTGAATTTGTTAAGAATAGGGTTGGGAAGGAAGATTTTAAAATAGATCTGTATCTGCAGCTAGATATAATTACTAGGAAAATCTCCTTATCTATGCATTTATGGAAGAGGTAATAAAACTGTTCTCTCTTGGCTTCAAAACACAAGACTTTGCCCTCTCAGTTCAAACACAGCTGGTTCAATTACAATATCAAAAAAACTCTTCTTTTTCTATATCTGCCCCAAACCAGCATCTGGACCCTGAAACCAGAAAGCACTTCCAGGTAATCAATGCAGATATTACAACTTCCTTCTACCTGGGTTCTCACACAGATAATGAAAAACAGAAGGAATTTTCCTGGAAACCCCATTCACCGTCTTTTCTTGCTTTAGGATCAAAGGTATCGTTAAGTTGCCACAAGTGGTCATACCAGGATTTCTTCACCATAATTTTTATAAGTTTAGAAAGGTATTTATGTGGGTGTATCTCAATGTGTGCTTTTATTTACAGAAAGGAAACAACCAGGAGCTGAAACACTCACAAAGCCACACTCTTTAGAAGCCAAATAAATATCTGTGAAGAACCTTGCTCTGTAGTTTAAATTAAAGTGAAGAAATAAGAAGAAAATTTAGCTAGGTGGAACATAATTACTTGAACTGAAACTTAGCCAGGACAGTAGGGCTAACACCCCTACTGATTCCATATTTCTGCAATCAGTTACTGTAACAACCTTGTATTTGCATATTTCTCAAATGAAATCTGAGACAGAACAGTTAGAGGTGAGTGTTGTTGCTGCCAGTACAATACACTGAACCAATATTATTTTTGCTCTTGATGTGTGCTCTTGATTGCTGAGCAGTCTTATGATGGAGTTTGGAAATTAATTTTTCAGACAGAGAAACAGTGGTTGGTATTTATCAAGTTTAGATTTACATTTTCTGGTTAACCCGGGTGGAAAATTGAGTGAAATGCAAGACTTCATTGAGCAACCGGATGCTGCAACTCTGCTGAGCTGTCCTAGGTCAATAAATCACACACATAAAAAATAATTAATTAAATAAATAAATAAAGTAACTGAAAATGGCATAAACTTTTAGCAAATCACAAAGAAGGCAATAATTGAGGACATAAAAAAATAATAATAATATAAAAAAAGGAACAGTTTGGAGTCTGTATATTTGAACATGCTACCCTAGCTAGAAGAAATAAATACTCTTTGAATTATCAATCCTTTGCTCAATGTTAATTGTACAAAAGAAATCTTTCTTCCCTGAATTGTTGTCTTCTTAAGTCATGCCTTCTGTTGCTCAGTCAGTCAACATGAAGGGTACATTGAATCTATGTCTCTTACAATCATTCTGACAGATAAACTATTAATATTGAAATGTGAGCTTACAAATAAAAATATGTAACCTTTGGATCTATTGCTATTGCTCTAATGCAGCCAATCCTTCGGTATATTTCTTATTTGTATTTGAATGCCAGAGGCCAGGACTAACCTCATGTTATGCAGTGCTCCATGCACACATCATCAGAGGCTGTCTCTCGTTTGAAGAGTTCACAGTGGACAGAGAATGGAATGGAAAGTAAATAGAGGTATTGCCATGTATTCAGGTTGGCAGAACACCTTGGTAGAAACAAGTAGGTACTTCTGGACTGACCACCCTGACAGTTCATGGGAATTTATGTGAATTGCTTGGTGCAATGTTGATTTAACTATCTCCCCCACCCCAGAAGATCTACAGCCCAAAGACCAAGTAATTCTTTTAGCAGTCATTCCCTATAACTTTATTTCAAACAGTTTGTGTTTCCAGTTTTTTAACATTACTCTGTTTATATGGCTACTTTGCTTAACTCTTAATATAACTTGGAGTTAAAAGCTTAGCTGGAGTGTCACAGGGGTATTGCTCTGCACATTTGCACATGAAAATGTGAAATTTATATTTGCCTTCTTCTAAATTCCAAGCCATATCTGCTCATTTCACATGATACACGCCAAACAAGAAATACACCTAAGGGAAAGACCATTGGTTTTAAACATTAATAAAAGAAAATAGTTAGTTTAATACCTAGGAATATTTGAAAAAAAAAAAAAAAAAAAAAAAAAAAAAAAAAAAAAAAGGACATATTCACATTCCTCTGTGAGAGTTTTGTGTGTAGATTCAGAGCCTCTAGACTGACCAACCCTTGCCAGGATTCATTACAACTTATGGTTGTTTTTGCAAAAGTATCTCCCCAAGTGAGATGAGGTAAAAAGTGGCCTGGGTCCCAGAGACATTTTCCTAGACTTTAACTACCTGTAGCATACCACAAAAAAGGAAGAGGAAGGAATACAGGCATCTTAGATAACACCAAACCATCCCACCACCTTTCCAGACTTTCTCTATCAGACTTTCTCTATCTACAGAGCTCAGAGTAGGCCAGTGGAAGAGAGTGGTGATGGAAATGGCCATCCAAAATTACCTTTGCCATGAACAGGCAGAAAATTAAAGCCAATAAGTAGACTTTCAGAGATAATGTGATGTCTTGTGACTTATTTTCCCTATCAAACAATGCTGTTATGGTAAAGTACAATCTTCTGAAAGGCATGCAGAAAGCATGGTCAAGATTCCAGGTTTTTATAAAAAAAAAATAATAAAAAAAAATGTGAAAGAGTTTCAATGGTTTGAAATGAGATAACTTCATTGGGAAGATTTATCTTTTTAATTTGGAGTGGGATTATCTCCAACCTTCTCTTCATTAAAGTACGTGTCTGTCTGCAAAATCAAGCATGAATTAAAAGACAAGTTAAATTAAACTTCAAATGGAATGGTTTAAGTAGCACTGATCCTCCTGAGTGCAGGGGAATTGACTACATGAATACTCAATATCTCTTTCAGACTTATTTTCAATGATAATTTTGTTTTTTAGTTTAATTTCACATCAAATGTCATTTTAAATATATTTTAACTATTTCTTACTGAAAGCTAATGCCAACTACAAATTTTTGGAAAACATAATTTTTTCAGATTTTTTACCTCCTATATGGACATCCAATCAGGTGATCATTTTCAGCTTGTTTCCCAGTTAGTTATTGCGGTCACTATTAACCTCTACTGAAAAAAATAGTTTGGGAATATATTAGCAGCTTGATGCAAATAAGCATTATTTATTTAAGGAATATGATAATAATGTTAGGCTTATCATGATAGTTAGTTACAGAAGAATGAAATCTAAAATGCATTATTCTCCTTGAAAATTAAATAATAATAATAATAATAAATAAATAAATAGCAGGAAGTTTATTAAAGAAGCACCTAGAATTTTCTTCTCTGTGATTTTGAAATGAAATCCAGCTACCCAGGAATCAGAGGCTATATTGCACAGGCCAAATGCCTGATTTATAACTCATTAAAAATCAAATTGGATCTTTACAATTGCATAAAACCATTATTATTAATAATAATGCCAACCAATTAAAACACAATTGTCTCACAAGAACCCAACTGAACTAGTATAAAACAAGAGAATATTAGAGCTCAGAAGGCTCTTTAAATCCCAGGCCCAGAACAAATCTGGATGATGGTAAGCCTGAATAATGATTACCCGTAGATAATATTATTAGCAAGATCCATGTCACAAGAAAACATTGCAACAAATGGTACTACTTGCTATCCCTGATAGCTGTGTGAGCAGAAGAGCCAAAGGTTCATCAGTGACAGATTTTTAAAAATATCCATCCTATGATGCTCAGACATCTGTAAAGTTTGAAAATAAAGGGTTGATGGCATCTAGGTACGGTAACACAGAACAGTATTGTTGTCTGAAAACAGAAAATGTCACATTTCTTAAGAAAAGGACACTAACACAGATGGTCACTAACACAGATCACTTATCCTTATTAAATAGCAGTTTACCCTACAAGCATTCCAACCTACATGATCATATGCCATCAAATGACTGGCAAAGTGGAGAAGACTGAACATCTTACAAGGCATACTACCAAATGGTAGCAAGTAAGGACCATCTCTTCCCAAACAATTAATGTAAATATATTGCTGTCAACCTGAGTAAACACTGCATCATCTAAAGCCCAAAATTGGAAGAATTTATGATAATTCTTTCATAGCTAAGCCACTGAGTAACCCAAATAAAAGTCCACTTAATTAAATCTGCTTTTAATCTTTGCCATTGCCACAGTAATTAATTCTTCAATGGCTCGTAGGTACATATCGTCACTCAGTGTGTATCTTCTTGCATTTAAATTGATGAGGGCATTACACAAATGCACCACGGTGGTTATTTGAAAATTTCATGTTCATCCATCAGGAAGCAGATGAGATTTCATTACTCTCTGAAGGACCAGCAGACAGAAAACATCAGCTGTGACTCACATGGCAGAGCACAGGCACAACACCATGCACAGGGTGGATTTTAACCATGTACCCTGTTGTTGAGAAACCAGTGAAAACATACCTTCTGATTTACCACCATTTACTGTATTAGTCAAGCCTGTAAAAGTTGCAGAAAGTCTGCTTGGAGAGCAGAGCAGATACAGCCTTCCACCTTTTCCCACCCCCAGTTCTCAAGCATGTAGATCATGCTCCTGATCTCACAGATGATCCATAGATACTTGGACAACCTTCCAAACACACCTGTACACACACCACTGACAGTAAATCCATATTAGCTCAGTTACATCTCCATTGAGGGCATATATTGTGTACTGCCAAACAGGGAGATGGGATAAAATAAGAACTTTACTGTTTAATTTCCATTCCAATCAAATCTTAGGCACAGTAGTGTTGTGGTTTAACCCAGCCAGCAGCTAAACACCACACAGCCGTTCACTCACCCTCCCCCCTCCCTCTCTCGGATGGGGGAGAGAAACGGGAAAGTGAAGCCTGTGGGTTGAGATAAAGACAGTTTATTAAGATAGAAAATAATAATAATAATAATAATAATGTGTACAAACAAGTGATGCACAATGCAATTGCTCACCACCCACTGACTGATGCCCAGCCCAACCCCAAGCAGCCGGCCCCCCACCCTGGCTAGCCACCCCTATATATTGTTTAGAATGACGTCAGATGGTGTGGAATACCCCTTTGGCCAGTTTGGGTCAGCTGTCCTGGGTCTGTCCCCTCCCAGCTCTTGCTGCACCCCCAGCCTGCCCGCTGGCAGGACAGAGCGAGAAGCTGAAAAGTCCTTGGCCTAGTGTAAGCATTGCTCTGCAGCAATTAAAACATCAGCATGTTATCAGCACTCTTCTCATCCTAATCCAAAACATAGCACCCTACCAGCTACTAGGAGGAAAAATAACTCTGTCCTAACTGAAACCAGGACAAGTAGAAAGGATTTCATAGGCTGAAGGAACAGGGGGAACTGTCATTTGTGTCCCTAGCTATAAAAATACGCAAAACCTGACAGTCTTACTGTCATATGCAGCTGTTTATCAGAGTAGTACTGGTTATGATACTTAAATCAAATTTAATTCTCTTAGAGTTAATGTGTCTCAATCCTAGTGCCCAAAGATCTGTTTTTTGTATAAATTCATATTTTGATTTCTGCTAAAGTAGTATGTCCAAATATCAACCACTGAACCACTGCACATAATGAAGATTATTATATGACAAACAATTAAAGAAAGTGAAAATCTTTTTTTCTTACCCACTGTATGATGACATTAATTATCATCCTTTTCAATTCACCTTGTACAGCTGTTCAACCGTTTTCTTAAATTATACCTAAGTGAAGATCTCCCATCACTGGCCACAATCTTACATTTGAAATCACCATCAGTTCTGGTATATAACAGTGCCATTAGGAAATATCAGTGAAAATGTTAATTTAAGACTAACCATCTAATTTTGCAGTACTCTCAACCAGCATTCAACCATTTGTGGAAATAACAGAGAAAACTTGTGTATGAATGAATATCTTCCTAAATCCCAGTATGAATTCCCAAACAATCCCATTTCCACTTATTGAAATGGTTCAAGCTGGTATAACCAACTGAATTCAACAGTGATATCATCTACAGGCATTTAATAGTGGGGGAAGGTCACCCAACTAAATGCCGAGAAAGATATTTCAGAACTCTTTATAGAGAGTGAAAAATGAGATATTAAGTGATTCACTTAAATAAGGTATCCACACTGTTCTTCCATGGGTCCCATGGCATCCAAGATAACTATACCAAGCTTACTTATTTGAAACAAGACCCATAGTAGGCATGTGCCTTTGAAACCAACAGATGGAAATGCTATGAGATAACCCAGTGTATCTTAAGTGGTACAACATAACAGACAATTAACTGTGCCCCCTGTTAATACAACCAATGAAGTTTGGGAACAATTCACAGTACTCTCAAATAATTGCTAACAAGTGGTCAAAATAATTTCAGTTTAAACTCAGTTGGTTTAATGAATGGTTTGACAGTTGTGTAAGTGCTTTTCAAGCACCACAAGTGCTTGAAAGCAGATGATATGAAACCTAATTTACAGATAGTAACACAGCAATCTACTCCCTTAGTTTTCAGCTGGAAAAGGGAAATCAATCTAAACCAGAAGAGACCTCTTATAAGTCTTTCCACCATCAAGAACACTAAGCCAAGTTGTAGTCATTTCATAGAAACACAGAATCACAGAATACCCCAAGTTGGAAAGGACCCACAAGGATCATTGAGTCCAACCCCTGGAGGACTCAATCTAGGATTTAGGAGTGTATTTTTCCTAGCTGGCTCCCTTAGTACCTGTACCAAAATTTATCATCAAGGTGTTCTGGGAATCTCCTGGACCTGTTTGTGTCAGCTGTGTGAAATTCCCAGTTAATGTCTGGCAAGTTGAATTCCCCTGTAAGGATGAGGGTAGACAAAGTAAAGGCATCTCTTAGTTCCTTCATTGGTGTCATCATGCTGGCTGGGTAATCTATTGTAGAGTCCCACAGCAACATCCCCTCCATTTTCTTAACCCTTAATCCTTAACCAGAGGGTCTCAGCTGTGTCATCATGAACTGCTAATTGTGTGCAGTTCAGCCCTGGACAGTTGGCAGTGATTCATAATAACAAATCGGATGCTTTGATCACAATTACGAAAGAAGTCTGCAGAAATACAATTTCTGTTATTGGCCCTTCTTAATAACTTGGTTTTAATATATTAACTCTTGATTTTGGAATCTGAAAAAATCCTTTATCTTTTTATTTTTATGTTCAAATTATATATCACAATGTTTGCAAGCATATATATTTGTACTCATATTTTCTATTTATAGAGAAATATTTTCTATTTTTCTTATGTTCTTATTCTTCCAGGCAGATCTTGTCCAAGAAGCCAAACTGAAATGTGTTTCAAGCTACGTGTTTTCAATAAAATCTGCAGATTAATATTTTTATGCTCTACACTTTTTGTCCAAAATCTATCTTCTAAAATCACCTAGAAAATCATTGCCTATAAAATTCTTACCATGGTGAGAAGTTGAAAAAAAATATTCTGAATCTGCATTCTTCTTCCACAGACAAATAATATCTGTTTTTTAAAGTGGAAAAGTTTAGATTGCACACTCTCAGTTATCCATTTCACCACAGCAGTCTGTTGCAACCTAAATCATGTAGGTTTTCTGGGTCACTGATTATTGTTCCAGAAGTTTTACCTTTTAAATTCTCTGTATTGTATAAGTAGCAATAAATTCCAAGCCACTGGTAAGTGTCTGAAACCTTTTTTCTCTGTTGTGAAATTTCTAATAGTTGGGTGGAAATGAATAAACCAAAAGAAAATTCACAACTCAAAAGTATCTTTGTGTTCTGATCCTATTTTAATACCTGAGTTTTCTTTTTAACAAATGTATGCAATTGAAAACAATGACGACAATCTCCTTGGGGTCAAGTTTTAGATGAAACTAGACTATACCATAAAAATGATCAAGCAGTGTGATTGCAATCAAAAAGAAAATAGAAATGACATGACCTCTATTTATAATGCAGTCTAAAGGTTACTTTATTCACCATGAGGTATGATATCCTGGTTTTAATCCCTATGTTAATAAATATTCTACCTTTTAAAAAATTATTGTTATTATATATATTTTTAATACTATTTGTAATTTGAGTATAAGGGGAATAACTATATCTAACCAGATTTCAGTAGCTGAAGTTCGGAAACATCTGAAGCAACTCTAGCCACTTACACTCTTGACTCTAGATGAGACCTGGAACCAGAGTAACTGTTTCTTCGCCAGAAAAAAAACAGTATATGCACTTAACCTGGTGCAAATTTCATCTGCCAAATGTGTTGTCAAGCAAATTAGTTATGTATGGTCCCTTTACAGACAACAGAGGGAAATAATTACTTTCATGGTCAGCCTAAATTGGACAGATATACTGTACTCTAATGGTGCCTATTCTTCTCCATAGATTACAACAGATGATTAGTTCACATTAGAAAATAAAGAAATTTATTAATTAATAAATAAATTAAACTATACAGAAGACATTAAGAACTTGATCACTTTGCCCACATATAGGTGTCTGGTGATACACAAGACACATTAAGATATTAGGACAACAGACATTAACTATTTCAATACAACTCCCCTCTGTGACATGCCATAGCCTATTTGAAAAAAGAAAAGAGCTTATACTTGGGTGGCTGAATCATTCCCTAGACTCCAAAACTGCACTGAATAGCTCTTCATTGCTTCATTCTCAGGTATAGTTTGTAACAGGATATACACTTCTGCTTAATTAGATACAGGAAAAAAAAAAAAAAAAAAACAAACATGGAGACAGTCAGAATGAAACAAGAAATTTTCAGTCAGTGGCAAATTATCCATCATCAGAGACTCAGCTCAATAGTCATCAATATAGGCATCAAGAGCCACCTGAAATGTCCTAGGATATCTGGACTGGTAGACTTGAACTAGTATGTTCCTAACATGTATGAAGTTTGACAGAGAGAAAACTTCATGTACTACCAGAAAAAGTGCTAGACACCAAGTCAAATGACATCAAACATAAGGTAGTGGTACCCAGTTCTTCATGTTTAAAAGAAAGATTCTATACAAATGGGGTCAAAATATTTCAATTTTAGGTAGCTTATTGATGTCCTTCTCCCAGCTGCCATTGGGTTGTCATACTCAGATAGCCACACATTTCAATCATGTTTTATTTCTGAGTAAAAATTTTGCAGTTAAATTGAGATTATTTGTTTACACCTAAATAAAAGGGATATTGATGGCAGCATAGCTGATGTTTTAAGTTGCCTCATATAATTGTTCTTGCTATTAATTCAAGAAATTTAAAAGTGAAACATTTTTTGTTTTTTGTTTGTTTGTAGATCATCCTGGGTACACATACCTTTCAGTTAACTTCTAATTTCTCTGTTATGCACAAGATGTAAGGTCATAACTGCTGTTTTGGTAGGGTGATTAAAATATTAATACACACAGAGGCACCCATTATATTTATGTATGTATGCATACATAATTAAAAAAAAAAAAAAGAGTTACAAGGTGCTACTTGGGTATACACAGTTTGTACCAGCTCCATTTCTATCTTTATCTTGTAGGACTACACTGTATCTTAAAATAAATTCTAAAAGGATGCTACTGGAGGGTGGAATAGCTGGAAATCCATAACAGATATTCTTCTTATATTAATAAAAGCACTTGAAACATAGTTGAAGAGTAACCACCACGAAAAACGCAGAAACTAAGATCCTAAGGACAGAGAAGGGAGGACTGCAAAGAGTGCTTTAATCAGCTTGCACAACAGATCACCATCAGGGAAGAGAACACAGGTTTTGCCTCTTCAGTCAGCCTACTCTACAAGTCAGGATGGGATTCAACAGCCAAGACAGGGGTGTCTAGACGTTAGATATGAAGCCTGAGCTCATGGAGGCTTCTTCTACAGTCAGCAGAGGCACACACTGGAAAAGGCCAATTTACCCAACATGCTTTGAACAACTTTCCTGATGTAATAAATCTATCTTCGCAGAGCCATCTTTTCCCACAGCTTAGTTAAGGCATTTACAAGGCTACTTTTAGAGCTAATTAAAAATTTCAGTGCAATATTGCTATTGTAAAATGATTTATTTATTTATCTTCAATTTTTATGAGTGCTGTAACACATCTCCAAATATGCAAGAGGAATAATGAAAAATATAGCTTCCATGTTAGCTAGGAATTTTGCCTTGTCTTGCAGTCATTAAGGAAAACAGCATGCTAAGAGTTTCAGCATTCAAATGAAAAAGACATTCAAGGACCAAAGGGTGATTATGCCTAAGATAATGATGTGGAGGACGAGGGCATTAGCTAAATTCACATTCATGCTTTAATAATTGCTTAGATTATCCAGTTCACAAGTGATTTGGAGTTAATAACAGGCAGGTCAGCTGATTAATAGCAGTGCTTTTAATTTTACCAATGTTGTTCTTTGCCAACCCGTTTTTATTCAAAGCACCATCACCCAAGTGACATTAGTCCTGTTCTTTACAGTCAGTTCTAAAATGTTTTACAGGCAAGTAAATATTGTAAAAGAAAGAAACTAGATACAAAGACATTAAGAAGAAAGACAGTTTCTCTCCCCCCAAAACTGAAGATTTAAAAATTGAGATGTTTAAATTTCTGTACAAAAGGAGAAAAGACCTTGCAAAAATCTGGTGGGTTTTGTTTTGTTTTGTTTTAAAGTTATGTATTTGCAGTTTGCAATGTCCTAGATGAAGTATTTTTATTCATACAATTCCATCTTTTTTCCCTGTGGCACACAAATTCCTACAAAGCCACATGAAAAGACAGCAGGATTTCCAGAGGTGTATACTTTATATGTAGTTTCTTAAAGATATGAATAGATTCATAGAAAGGTTTGGCTTGGAAGGGACCTTTCAAGGATCATTTAGGTTGGAAGTACACCCCCCTGCCCAGGGCAGGGACACCTTCTATTACACTAGATTGCTAAAACCCCATCCATTCTGATCTTGAACACTTCCAGGGATGGAGCATCCACAGCTTCTCTGGGCAACCTGTGCCAGAGCCTCACCACCCTCTGAGGAAAGAATGTCTTCCTTATATCTAATCTAAACATACCCTCTTTTAGTTTAAAGTCATTACTCGTCCTATCACTATACCCCCTGACAAAGAGTCCCTCCCCAGCTTTCCTGCAGCCCCCTTTAAATACTGGAAGGCCACTGTAAGGTCTCCTTGGAGCCTTCTCTTCTCCAGGCTGAAAAAGTCCAACTCCCTCTGCCTGTCTTCCTAGGGTAGGTGCTCCAGCCATTTGATTATATTTGTTGCCCTCTGGTCTATATGTCCATGTCCTTTTTTTTTTTTTTTCTTGTGTGTGTGTGTGTGTGTGTGTGCTGCGAGCCCCAGAGCTGAATGCAGTGCTCCAGGTGGGATCTCACAAGAGCAGAGTACAAGGGGACAATCACCTTGCTCAGCCATGCTACTTTGATGCAGCCCATGATACAACTGGCTTTCTGGGCTGCAAGCACAGGTTGCCAGCTCATGTTGAGCCTGTGTAGTGGTTTTACTCAGCTGGGCAGCTGAGCTCCACCACAACAGCTCTCTCACTCCCCCTTCTTAAAGGACAAGGGGGAAAAAATGCAATGAAAAGGGCTCAAGGGTAGAGACAAGGACAGGGATATCACTCAACAATTATTGTCATAGGCAAAACAGACTCAGCACAGGTAGATTAATAAAATTTAATATCTATTACTAGTAAGCTGATGTAGTGAGAAACAACAATAAAAACTCTTTCCCCACATCCACCCTCTTCCACCTCCTCTTGAGTAGCTCAGGGGAATGGGGAATGGGGGTTGCGGTCAGTCCCTGACGCTTCATCTCTGTCACTCCTTCACGGCCCCTCTCTGCCCCTACTCCCTGTGGGGTCCCTCCCACGGGATGCCGTCCTTCCCCAACTGAGCCTGCAGGGGCTGCCCACAGGCAGCAGCTCTTCAGGAACTGCTCCCACGGGGTCCATCCCCCAGGAGTAAACTGCTTCAGCACGGGTGCCCCATGGGTGACAGCTCCCCCCAAAACCCCCTGCTCCTGCGTGGGCTCCTCTCCACGGGCTGCAGCTCCAGCCCGGGGCCTGCTCCTGTGGGGGCTCTCCATGGGCCGCAGCCTCCTCCAGGCCACATCCACCTGCTCCACCGGGGGCTCCTCCACGGGCTGCAGCGTGGAGATCTGCTCCATGTGGGACCCATGGGCTGCAGAGGGACAGCCTGCTCCACCAGGGGCCTCTCCACAGGCCGCAGGGGAACTGCTTCTGCGTGCCTGGAGCACCTCCTGCCCTCCTGCTGCACTCACCTTGGGGGCTGCAGCACTGCTCTCTCTCTCTCCTTATTCTTCCAACTCCTGTTGCACAGCAGGTTCTTTTCCCCCTTTCTTAAAACTGCTCTCACAGAGGCACAAACAACATCACTTATTGGTTCAGCTCTGGCCAGGAGCGAGTCCCTTTGGAGCTGGCTGAAACTGGCCCTTATCTAAGATGGGGCAGCTTCTGGACTCATCTCACAGAGGTCACCCCTGCAGCCCCCAGCTACCAAAACCTTGCCACATAAACCTAGTATAGCTTGTCATCAGCCAACACTCCCAAAGTCCTTCTCCCCAGGGCTGCTCTCAACCCATTTTCTGCCCAGCCTATATTTGTTCTTGGGATTGCCCTGACCCAGATGTAGGACCTTGCACTTGGCCTTGTTGAACTCGTGAGGTTTGCACAGGCCCACCTCTTTAAACCTGCCAAGGTCCTCTGGTAGCATCCCTCCCTCCAACGTGTCAACTGTACCACACAGCCTGGTATCATTGGCAAACTTGTTGATGGTGCACTTTATCCCACTGCCCATGTAACCAACAAAGATATTAAAAAGCACCAGTTCCAATACTGACCCCTGAGGATCACCAAGTATCACTGAACTCTACTTGGGCACTGAACCATTGACCACAGCACTTTGAGGGCAACCATGCAGCTAATTCTTCATCTACCTAGGGGTCCGTCTGTCAAACCCTTGTCAGATGCTTTGCACAACTCGAGGTAGAGGGACTTGTACAGGAAATGAAATATTTGTTGACAAAATAAATAAATAAATAAATAAAAATCTGTGACCACCACATGCAGCTACAGCTTCATGTTCTGCAGTGCATATGGGTGGAATTCAGTACTGGGGTATGCAGGACAAGGGTTCCAAACCTGTTTCACAAGTTCCACCAGTAGAACTTTAAGACTGCCTGAAAAATTGCAGTTTTCCATTCTAGATGGAAAGCAGGCTATTGGATGTATCTATAATAAAACAAACAGCATTAATACACATTGATATATATATATTTTTAAGTACCTTTATTTAATGGCTTGTTTTAGGAAGAAGTGGAGGAAAAAAGTGAGAATGGTGGAGACTTTTATATTTGAAACACTAATGACTCCAAGAATTACTGGAGAAGACCCTAGTACCAACATGGTGACATAGTGTAAAGAATAGGATGCAAATACAATCAGGACAAGAATCAGGAACACTACATATGGGTTTTGCTGGCCCTGTGAGCTGGACCAAAATGTGTTTTCTATCTATTGACAAACCAGCACAATAATAAGCAAATAACTTACACAAGAGAAAGGAGCAGGAAATATATTTAAAAGGGTATGAAAACTAATCTATTTAACTTTTTCCTACTCCTGACTGTCTGATTATAGAGGTTTTTTAATAGAATAATTTATTTTGAAACAGTTATTCAAACACTACAAATTGATGTATAAATTGACTTTTGTCAGGAGAGTATAATTACATGGCAGCAAATCTTGTATAATTACATTAGTCAATCCAGTTCAGCACATAGTTTTACAACAGATGGAATGTGAGTGCGATCAGAATCACATCTTCTATTCTCTGTTCTAAACTAATTGTAACATTTTTTTTAGCTTTTAATAACAGCATAAGATGGTAATGTTGCTAGATGACAATTCATACAAGGAAAAGACTAATACAGAAGGACAGTAAGAATTATGGGAAAGAACAAGTCAGTGAATTAATAAACCTTTTTGGAAAAAAAAATAATAATAATCTGTTTCTGTGTTTTTATAACTCTGTGCTGAATTTTTCATGGGGATTAAGTTTAAGGAGGGTAATATTCTCTTGCCCTCTTTCTTTCCTGATAGGAGTAAAGATTCTTTATTTTTTCAGTTCCTCCTATGCAATGTGGATTCAAAGAGACGGTAAAGCACTTTACTGTGGATATGTACATCAATGAACCAGGTGACAAAAGTGATAGGAGCAGGAGTGGAATAATATATCTGGTGCAATATGGAAGAAGTTACTAAGCCACTTTCCATCATATTTGAAAAGTCATGGCAGTCAGGAGAAGTTCCTGGTGACTGTAAAAAGGGAAACTACTCCCACTTTTAAAAAGGGTAGAAAGGAGGAACCAGGAAACCACAGAACAGCTAGCCTCTGATCTGTGCCTGGCAAGATGATGTAACAGATCCTCCTGGAAGCAATGTTAAGACATATGCAAGACAAGGAAGTGATCAGATACAGCCAGCATGGCTTCACCAAGTGCAAATCATATCTGACCAATGTGGTGGCCTTCTATGGTAGACTGCATCAGTCACCAAGGGAAGACCAACTGATATCATCTACCTGGACTTCTGTAAGGCCTTTGAAATGGTCCCACATGACACTTTGATCTCTAAATTGGAGAGAGATGGATTTGTAGGGTGGACCATTAGGTAAATAAAGAATTGGCTTAATGGCCTTATTGAAAGAGTTGTGGTGAACAACTCTATGTCCAGTGGAAACTGGTGACAAGTGGGATCTCCCAGGGGTCTGTCTTGGACAAGTGTTTAATATCTTTCTCAGTGACATAGTGGGATGAAGTGCACCCTCAGCAGATTTGGAGATGACACAAAGTTGAGTTGACTCAACAGAAGGAAGGGTACCATCCCAAGTGACCTGGACATGCTTGAGAAGTGGTCCCAAGTGAACCTAATGAGGTTCAACAAGTCCAAGTGAAAGGTGCTGCACCTGGGCCAGTGCAATCCAAGACATGAATACAGACTGGGAGAAGAACTTGTTGAGAGAAGCTCTGCTGAGAAGGGCTTGGGGGTTCTGGTTGACAAAAAAAAAAAAAAAAAAAAAAAAAAAAACTCAACGTGAGCCAGGTTTATGCTTTTATGCTTGCAGCCCAAAAGACCAACTGCACCCTGGGCTGCAGCATCAACAGAGAAGTGGCCAGCAGGTTGAGGGACGTGACTGCCCCTCCTCCCCCCCACACACACTCTGGCTTTATGAGGCCCCCATCATCTCTGGGGCCCCCAGCATAAGAAGGACATGGACCTGTTACCTGGTCCAGAGAAGTGTCATGAAGATGACCAGAAAGACCTTACAACGGCCTCCCAAAGAGGGTCTACAAGAAGGCTGGGGACGGACTCTTTGTCAAGGAGTGTAGCAAAAGGACAAGGGGTAATGGCTTTAAACTAACAGAGGGTGGATTTAGATTTCAGATATTAGGAAGAAGTTCTTTAAATAAGGGTGGTGATGCACTGGAACAGGTTTCCCAGATAATCTGTGATTGCCCCATCCCTGGAGGTGTTTAAGGCCAGGTTGGATGGAGCCTAGTGGGAGGCATCCCTGCCCATAGCAGGTCTAGATGATCCTCAAGGGTCCTTTCCATTCCAAACCATTCTATGATTTCCATAATATGCTGTGTAAATAAGTCTCTTTTTTTTTTTCTTTTTTTTTTCCTGTTCTTTTTAAGGTGCCCACTTATTTTTCTGATAATTTAATAATAACAATTTCAAAGCAAAATTTATTTTCCTCAAGGTTATTTCCAATACTGAAAGTGATAAAAGTCCAAGACAGCAAGAGCTGAATTTCTTTGTCATCCTTTCCTATCCTGAAGGAAAAGGTCTCTTATTGTGCAAACTCTCATTCCAAATTAACTGCTTGTATTGAATCTGTTTATTATAGTTCAGTTACTAATGATGGAAGAGTAATACAAAACTGCACACACACAAAATCTGATACTGTATCCTATTACAGTATTTTTACTTAGTGGCAATCCTTTAATAAAAAGTAAATGTCTTTGATTCACAGTCCTTAATTAGATGACCAATTAGAAGTTTGGGCATTCATCTTTATTTATCTGAACTCTGCAAAACTGGCCTTAGATTTGCTAGAGAGCTGGCCATCTTGGGAAATTTCCTATCTTCACTTGGGCTTGCACATTATGGGTATGGGTATCTCCTGAGTTTTTTGCTTGATAGTCTGATGATGGGATTTATTCATATTTGGAAAAGGAATCAGATTAAAGCTAGTCCAAAATTAGTGGGAATTAAAAATGAAATGAAGAGGGAGGATAATAGGGCAGCATGAGGCTTTTAATTAATCTTTGTCTTACCCTGGGATGTGGAAAATGTCAATTTGTGCTAGTTCCATGAAGGATTAAGACCAGTAATATGTACAGCCCATTTAGCTTTGAAATAAAGCATAAAAAAAATAAAAATGAGAACTTCTGATTCAATGTGACACTGAAGGAGAAGAGAATTAGCAGCGATTAAGTGGAGCTGGCTCAATTGCCACCATTGGAGGTGACCCTAGTAAAATGCAGCTGGTTTTACCAGACACCATTTATATCCCCAAGCCACATTCATAGCAATATTTGCCAAAATGAGAATTCAGACAAATGTCTGGAAATCTTCTAGGGCCTGCGTGGTCCAGAACATCCCATTTGTTCCACTGAAACTTCAAAAAAGATTGGGGAAAAAGCCAAATGAGCTAACTGAAGAGATTTTTTCTATGTGCCATTCTCTTCATCCCTGGTACCCTTGAGCACAGAAAGAGGATGAGACAGAAACTGGGAGTGGATATATGAGATCTATAGCAGACAATGACCTAGCAGTAATGTGTGTTCAGAAAGTGGGCAAGGCACTACCTTTCCAATATAATAGGTGAAGTGAATCTAATGCCTAAGATCCAGAAAAAAACATCTACTCATCTCAGACAAATTTTTCTTAGTCCCTGGGTTTAGTCATTGGTGAAATCTGATTGTCTCCTTCAGTCATAAGCCCAAGCTTTTTTTTTTTTTTTTTTTTTTTTTTTTATATCCTCTACAGATTTTAAGTATTTAAATAGTCAATATTTTCAGTAAGTTATTTTCATTTCTTTCTTTAGGAACTTTTGCCCTGAACCTTTTCCTTTCTTCATTGGGGAACATGAGCCAACAGAAGAAAAACACTACCTAAGAATAAATTCCACATGCTCCCTCCACCTCTGAGCTACTAACCTTCTGAACAAACAATTTGGACCTAGTCTCACATACTTTGGACCCTCCTGCCCTCCATCTAAACTTTCAGCAGACCTCAAAGAAGTTAAGCTGGAAGACAATGCGACTGAAACATTTTGCAAAGAAATAACAGAAATCTTTAGGAGGTGCTTGGTGGTATCATGAAATATCCCGCTTTGGAAGAAGATCCTTTCTCCCTCCCTTCCTTCTGTTTGAACAGTCCCTTCCAACCTCCCAAGATTACCTGCACACATCCCTTCAACTTTCAGACAAATTTCTGGCCACAGAAATGACAATGATAAAAGCTACACGGTAGTCAAAAGAATCAAACTCACAAATAAGGTTTTGTTGTTATTTTCTTTATACATGTCATCCTTGTAGCTTTTTCCAGATGAAGACAGCAAAATCCACTCTTGTGTGTTATTCACAATGGTTGAGAGGTCTTGGACAGCTTTTGTATATATATTCCCTTTAATATTTCCAGTCATGATTACATTTCTTTTCCCAAAATACTATCTTCATTCACTAATGAAGCAATTAGGAATGTCAAACAACAAAGAGGGTAAAAGGGCAAACAGAACAACTCAAAAAGTTTTATACGATATAGAAAATTCATCAGAAACAGGAGAAATATCAGAAGAAAATTGTTTGGGGAGTATAAGAGGAATATTCTGAAAGTTTAATAAGAATTGGAGAAATTGAGCAATGGCATAAGATGGTAACTAAACAGGGGTGGCAAAAGCTTTTTATAGGGTTGTGTAGAAGGCAGTAGATCATTTCACACATATTTGATAGGCCTGCACTGGGGAAACTCAGAAGTAATTGGACTAATTAGAGCAAGAACTTAATGATTTCTTGCTGAATCTGAAAGAACCTGTTTAACTCTAGGCTACAAACTAGTGATCAAAGTCATGGAGGAGAAATCCATCAGAGCTGCAGGATACCAACTGTTACTCAGAATGTCCCTCAGCAGCAAAGAACTGAAGGCCAGGAAAGCGTTCACAGAGAGTACCATATAATGTGATCTTTCTGTATAAAAGGTACCAACCTATGTGTGGTTTTGGTCCAGCCTATCTGAATGTTATTATGTGGACTTTTATTACAGATCTAGTAAATTACACTTTCTACTTTTTACAATCAGATGTATATAGTATACAAATTATTATTATACATTTGATATATTTTAATGGCATTTCAATAAAGCATTAATCTAATTTTGTTGTGCTGTTCCTTCAGCTCTGATTTGCAAATATATGTCTTCTTATACGGACATTTATAATTAATCTTTTTTTCTTTTTTTTTTCCTCCCCAGATTATCCATCAGTTCAAGCAATATTTAGGAACAACATTGCATTTCCATCCATTTAGCTCCAACAGACCGTGCATTTGGCCATCCACTTTAAAAGAAACATTGTAAAGTGGTAATAGACTGTTATAAACCATACCTACACTTGAGAAGGTAGAACATTGATGACATTTAAAGTTAGCAATACTTCTTGTAATGTTTTTGCATTCTTAATAAATGTCTGCACAATAGAAATGAATGAATGAATGAATAAATAAATAAAATCAAGACAGCTTCTATATTTTATTATTATTATTATTTTATTATTATTTTTACCCTAAAAGGTCTTGGAATCATAGTAGCTTGAATGCTATTTTTAGGTGCATATACATAGCTCATAGCATGATACCTAGAGAAAGTTGGGTGGTATTCAAATCTCAAATAGAGCTGTTGACATCAGCAGAGACATTGAAATAGTTACTACTCAGGATGAATGAGAACAATCTGGCAAAAAATAGTAACTTATACAATGGAATACACAATATCGTATTTGAGATTCAGGTGGGCATGGATTTGGGAAACAGAGTTTTACTGTTCCTGGTAAGGTTTCAAGTAAGAAATTTGCATCTCACTTCTGCTTGTAACTCTACTTCCAGTAAAACAAAAAGGACTCCTAATTTATTTCAACCTTGGGAGCCATTGAGGTCATAGTTTGACCTTTAATAATCTCTTCTCTAATACATTAGCATAAGTAGCTTGATCCCATGCTACATCCTGGCTCTACATGAAAGACACTCCACAAACCCAACACTCCATTCTTCAAATTGTGCTGGAAAGCTTAACTGAAGATAGAAGCTTATTTGAAATTTTTTAAATACTTGCCCTTCTGCTGGTGTCTAAGAAGCCAGAGAACTATATCTTCCCACTCTTGCAGCAAATGCCTTAGGAAGGTGGTTTGTGCTTCAATTGTTTAAAAAAAATAAAAATAAAAAACAATGACAGTATGGAGTCTTACAACCGGCCTCTGTACTTGGACCTTGTTTCAATTCTATGCCGTCTGAGTACAATTTTACTCCTTATCAGTAAGGCCATTAAAATTAATATATGTCAAAAATCTGACATCTGTGATTTTTTTTGTGTTTGCTAAATAGTGGTTGCATGTTATGCCTAAGGTAGAGAAAAAAAATAATAACATAGACTTTTGGTAAAGCTGACTAAACTGAAGCAATCTGCTAACTTATCTATAAATGTTGAAGTTTACATACAGACTTGTACTGGGTTGCAAAAATGTCTGTCCTCCTTCCAAACACCAGCTACATGCATTGAGGCCCTGCTACAAGGACGTGGTCAAGCATTGCTCATTTGTAGGAAGTAGAGAGTAATTTATTTCCTCTGCACTTTACTTGTTTTGTTTTGTTATTCCCTTTCCCTCTCCCTTTTCCCCTTTCCCTTTTTTCCCTTTAATTAAATTGTTTAATTAATAATAATCTTTCCTTAATAATTATTTATTTTCCCTTTAATTAAATTATCCTTATCTCAACCCCTGAGTTGTTCTTTCATTTACTTCTTCCCCTCGTCTTCTGAGGAGGGGGAGTGAGAGAGCAGTTGTGGCGGAGTTCAGCTGCCTAGCACGGTAAAACCACCACAACTCTCTTTCCAACCTTTGAAAACTATGCAGGACATACACCTTTACTACTCATAAAATGAAAAAAAGTATGTTGTTGTTGTTTTTTTTTTCTTTTTTTCTTTTTCTTTTTTCTTTTTTCTTCAGAATTACAAATGTTATGGACAGTCTGTACTGGGTCTGGCTGGGATGTTAACTTTCCCTGCAGCAGCCCATACAGTGCTGCTCTCTGCACTTGTAGCTAGGACAGCAGTGGTATCACACCGGTGTTGTGTCTGCTGCTGAGCAGTGCTGGCACAGCATCAGGACTCTCTCTAACCCTCCTAGGGGGTGGGCCAAAAAGTGAGAAAGAAACATCACCAGGGCAGCTGACCTAAACCAACCAAAGGGATATTCCATACCATATGATGTCACACTCAGCAATAAAAGGTGGAAAAAGGAAGAAGAGGGGAGGGGTGGGCTCTTGTTGCGAAAACGTCTGTCCTCCTCCCAAACACCAGCTACGTGCGTTGAGGCCCTGCTTCAAGGACGTGGTCAAGCATCGCTCATTTGTGGGAAATAGAGAGAAATTGCTTTCCTCTGCACTTCCACACAGCCTTTACTTGTTTTGTTTTGTTATTCCCTTTCCCACTCCCTCTTCCTCTTTCCCCTTTTTCCTTTAGTTGAATTGTTTAATTAATAATAACATTTCCTTAATAATATTTTTTCTGTTTAATTAAATTATCCTTATCTCAACCAGTGAGTTGTTCTTTCCTTTACTTCCTCCCCTCCTCATCTGAGG
>CM021698.1:149748739-149761732 GCA_011074415.1 Stictonetta naevosa
CTTAGTGCCAAATAGCAGAAATTAATTTTTATTACTTTGAAGAGTGTTGTAACAGAGCCAGAGGACAGTCAGTAATGCAGCCTCTTATAAATCCATCTTGCAGGTGTAGCCCACTCCACAGATGGCATTAGGAATATGTTTAACCTAATAAGGGTGTTATTAAAACATCCAGAGAAGACCTGTAGACCCCTATCTTTCTCTGTCCATTCAGATGGATCTCTATACTCATGCAAATAGTCTCTTCAGTGCCTTACAACACAGAGCAGGGTAGCTTAATGGAACTTTAGTAGCTCTGTCCAGAAGACAGATTATTAAATACAACCAGAGCATGGTGAATCTTATAAGCAATTTGTTGGGGATGTTAAATTCACTGAAAATATCTTTAATTAGGATCACCAGCACAAAGTGAGAGCAACACCCTGCACCAGAAAGCAGTGATATCTTTTTTTATTGACACTTTAGAATATACAATGTTGTTAGTTAAGGCTGTGCTGGCTGTTGTTCCAGGGACAGATTCTACACCAAATATGATCCTTTTCTGCTTTTAAATGGTTCTGAACGCATCCTATTTTGCTCAGGTTGTGAAAGCAGGAGACATAAATATACTAGGCAGAAGCATGGCTGGTACAGGAAGGTACCTCAAAACAGATCTTTATTCAAACTGTGAAAACCTCGTTGGCCTATGTTTTATGATGGAAATCACAAGCTACAGTAGTGGTGGTAGTCTTCAGTACACTCCTTGGTCCATTAGGGAAAACAGACTATACTGCAATTAAAAGTGATGCATTCTCAAATATTTTGAAGAGAAACATGAGACACTTGGAAAGAAAGGGATATCCTGGGCCACTACGTCCAGAGTTTTGCTGATCCAAGCATGAATCTTATGATCCCTTTTATAAATCTTATAGCTCCAGCATAAAACTCTATCGCTTTTTTACCCATATTACTATTCCTCTTATTTTGAATTTCTTTTTTTTTTTTTTAATGGGAAGTGACACCCAACATTCAGTATCTGTCTCTACACAACTGCTCTTCAGTTGCTATGTAAGGACCTTGTCTTTCACCAGTACTTGCCTCTTACTAATGCTTATTCTCCTGGTATATTTATCGATCACGATTATGCTCCTTGGCAGTCTTTGTTTTACTATGAGCTAAAGCTATGAGCTAAAGGGCTATAAGCTAAGCCTTTTCAGTACAGTCTCATGAGCAATATTTTTCACTTCCTGTGTAAAATCACTTGTCTCAACACCTATTATAATCTAGTTTGTTTCACTTACACAGGAATGAACAGAACTGTGGTACATAGTCACACAGACTTTTAATAATAATAATAATAATAATAATAAGCATAAGCATAAACCCAATTTATTGGGATTCTAGCAGAGAATAATGCTGCATGAGGAATGAAATCACCCAAACAGAATGTTCAGTTGCCGTCTTCTGGTAATGAGAATCTTCATTGTGAGCGTCTTTGCATCAATATCTTCTCCTGGATCAAGAGAGATGTCCTGAACCACCGCTTTGCTCAGTTTCTGTAATCCAGATGGCCAGGCTCCTTTATGACTGTTCCAGCACATATGTTACTCATTGCTGTTGATACACCTTAAACATTATTGGCTGACATGCCAGAAGGCTGTGCTGCCATTCAGTGGGACCTGGACCAGCTAGAGAGATGGGCAGGAAGAAACCAAATGAGGTTTAATAAGAGCAAGTGTAGAGTCCTGCACCTGGGAAGGAACAGCTGGATGTTTCAATACAGGCTGGGGGACGACCTGCTGGAGAGGAGCTCTGAGGAGAAGGACTTGGGGGTCCTGGTGGATGACAGGTTGGCCATGAGCCAGCAGTGTGTCCTCATGGCCAAGAGGGCCAATGAGATCCTGGCATGCATTAAAAGGAGCGTGGCCAGCAGGTCAAGGGAGGTGATCCTCCCCCTCTACTCTGCCCTGGTCAGGCCTCACCTGGAGTACTGTGTCCAGAACTGTGTCCAGAACTGGGCTCCCTGGTACAAAAAAGACAGGGATTTCCCGGGAAGAGTCCAGCGGAGGGCCACAAAGATGATACGGGGCCTGGAGCATCTTCCCTAAGAAGAAAGGCTGAGAGACCTGGATCTGTTCAGCCTGGAGAAAAGAAGCCTGAGAGGGGATCTCATCAATGTGTATAAATACCTGAGGTGTGGGAGACAGAGGGATTTGGCCAACCTCTTCTCAGTGGTTTGTGGGGATAGGACAAGGGACAATGGCCACAAAATGGAGCACAGGAAGTTCCATACCAATGTGAGTAAGAACTTCTTCATGGTGAGGGTGATGGAGCACTTGGACAGGCTGCCCAGGGAGGTTGTGGAGTCTCCTCTGGAGATATTCAAGGCCCGTCTGGATGCCTACCTGGGCAGCCTGCTCTAAGGCACCTGCTTTGGCAGTGGGTTTGGACCTGATGATCACTTGAGGTCCTTTCCAACCCCTTCAGTTCTGTGATTCTGTGATTCTGTGACTCTGTGATTATTATTATTATTTTTAATTAATTACATAATCATGTTCTGTAGGAACAGTTTCTGCTGACTGTTTACAACCATATTATCTATGCACAATACTTCTGCAGTAGGAATGACCTCTGCAAGTCTTCAGGATTCTTATTCCATGAGTTCACTCAGCACACCTAAGCATATAAGCTGGATCTGATGCAGTGAGAGTTGACTGGACTTGATGTAGTGGGAGTTGAGATGGAATTCAAAGAACTGTTCAAAATTCCCATTTGAACAGCTCCCATAACATTCAGCCACATACTTAATTGCAAAGGCTGGGTCAATTACTTAATTTAATCTTTTTCTATTGTCTAAAATGAGTCCATTATCCCACCCATGCAGATGTCTGGCCAGGAAGCTCCTGTGGCACTACAGTGACTATGGATGTAATTGCAGTGGGCATGTACACAGGCACAACCTCCAACAACAGCTACTCCACTGTGATAACTGAAGAGAGAGTCTGATTGTCATGCTTACAACTCACTTATAATTTAAGTCCCATAATTCTTGCCACAACTGAACACAATATTCTAATAGAGGTCTTACTTGGAAAAAGCACAAATGCTTTTGTATTTCTACAGATATTTCATCCTCAGATAAAAGCAAGGACCATATATATATAATTTTTTCCACAATTACTTCACATTGACCTGTTCATATTTAACCTTCAATGAGCTAAAACAGTAGTGTTTTTCCCATTTCAGTCATATACAGCTAATGAAATATCTAGAATGTTACTACTACTAGTATCCACACTCAAGAAATAATTTCATTTAGAAATACAAATTTAGAAGATATATCTTTGTCTCTCGTATTTATACATGACTTTAAGAAGATCACTGTATTTTCATTATAGCTTATAACCAGTTTTTGAAAACGCAAGTATGAAATTCCCTTTTCCCACTGACTTCTTATCTGAAGATACGGGAAGATAATTACGTAAAGAGTTTATGACATTGTATCAAAGCAACAATTGTCTGTTCTGAACTTTATGAGACTGTCAACCTTTGAGACTAATTCAAGAAAGGACAAAAATGTTACTGTCTCAAAAACAAAGCAGAATAACTTCTTAGCCATAAATGATCTAAAGATCTTTTCGATCTAAAGATCATAATGGTCTACTGAGGCCATAACACCCATGAGAAGAGAAGGAACTTAAAAGCATCCATTTTTTCCCATTCTCCAAAATAGATGTGCTCATGTTACACAGGAAAGATGACAGCCATGAGCAAACCAGCCATTATTAACTTCAGTGTTCATCACTGTTAGTATATACTCAACTGCAAAATGTCTTTTTTCCCCCACAGTTCTCAAGCATCTTGTTAATCTTAAGTTTCCATTTGTCACCAAATGCATTTGTAATGTATTTGTGCTTCTACTTTACACCAATATTCCTTACTCTATGAGGCAGACTTACATAGCTAATGTACAAAGGATTAATAATAGTCATTCCTTTAATATCTGTTAATAATGTATGTGCTGATTCTAATCCATTAATTAAGGAATATTTAGATGAGTGTAAATAAGGTTTATCACAAACTTACAGACAAAAATTGATTAACCACTCAGTAAGTCTTCACAAACTATTTATGCTCATACCTTTAATATAAGAAAAACATATTTCTAGCACTGCATTTTTCTAGATTTGCTTTAATAATTACATTACTTTGTCATCAATGAATCATTTCAAAAACCATCTATTTCTGTCACAATATGGCTGTCATTTTTTATCCAGCTTTTAGGATCACCATGTGCATCACTGTCATTTATCTTCACTATCAGAATCTCTATGCATTCAGTGGTGTCCTTTATTACATTGCTGTAATTGCACATGGATTTACTGATTGCTAGAAAAGTGCTTTACTTGAGTAAATTTTGCTTTTAAATTAATAATTTTGTGTTTCATTTTAATTTCTTAATTTCATGACTAGCTTTTGTCTGTGATTTAAAATTAGGGATTATTCTTATTATTTTTATTACTATTCTTATTATTTTTATTATTTTTATTATTCTTATTATTTTTATTATATTTTTTATTTATTTATTGGCACACAGCCTGCTCTGCTTCACAGAATTTCTTTGATTTGCCCGGAAGGGAGTGTGAGTGGGGAGGGAAAGCTTTATATTAAGCCAGTTTTAGTTCAGAAATGCAACAGAAGACTCATTTTCATCCAGAGTTATTCTTGTACATAGACTTCATGTCTAATTTTCTGGAGTGCTGATTCTCTGTATTGAAAGAAAGCAATTGCAGGCACCTGACCACACACATTAGAGACTGCTGTGCCTTAGAATGAGAGATGAAGGCTTGCGATTTCAAACACATAAAAGCATTTGATGTGGGCACACTGAAGAAAGCCACAGAAGTTTTGTCAGCAGAGTATTATTTGTGTTGTTTAGGCTAGTATATAAGAGCATCATTACAAAGCAAATAAACCCAGGAAAACCCAACCCAGCTCCCAAGCCTTTGTTGTCTGGTTATTTGATGATTCAAGAGCATAGTCTTACAAAACTACACAGAAGAGATCTGGGAGAAAAAAAAGCTGTGCTTTGCCTACTGGAAGGTGATGTAATGTTGCTCAACTTCCAGAAAAATTAAGCAATGCAGGAAAAAGTGGTCCTGCAAAATGGACATTGCAGTTAGCATGCACCATGGAAACAATCAGGAGTATTTCCATCAGCAGTTGCCCTTTTCAGCCTAGCACCAAAACCCAACCTAGTGAGCACAGAAGAAACACTTCAAATGATCTCTGAGATCTTCACTGCATCTAGGTGTTACAAAAGTGGCTTTTCTCTGTCTCAGTCATACCAAGAGCTTGATGAGATTGGGGTATGCTTCATTTCCTAAACCAAACTTACTGCATGCTTACTGTAAATACCCACCAGACCTTTAGGGAAATTATCAACCTTTGACATATAGCAATTACAGAGCAGAAGAGAAAGGTCTACTTATTACTTCAGTGCCAAACCTTGTATAACCACTAGGCATAGAGTCATCATACAATTGGGTTGGAAGGGACCATAAAGATCATCTAGTTCCAATTCCCCTACCATGGGTAGGGATGCCATGCAGTAAGATCAGGTTGCCCAGGGCCCCACCCAACCTGGCCTTGAACACCTCCAGGGATGGGGCATCCACAGATTCTCTGGGCAACCTGTTCCAGTGCCTCATCGCCCTCTGAGTGAAGAATTTCCTCCTAACGTCTCATCTAAACCTCCCCTCTTTTAGTTTTAATCCATTCCCCCTTCTCTATCACTATTGGCCCATATAAACTGAACAGGCACAAGGGTCTATAGAACCCTAAACCAAAACCCTTGGAAAAAAACATTCCTCTAGATTTTTAATAGGTTTTTGTTCAGATCTATTACTAATTTCTGTAAACACATGCCCTTGTTGCTAAAATGCTGACTACCCATTTACCATTGCTATTGCACAATTGTGCCTTCTCAAAATCTAGCAAAAAAAACATATGTATTTGCTCTGTCCCACAGCCCTTTTCTTCTACCACCCCTTTTCTAGATTCCTCCTACCTTTCTGACCCATAAAAAGTCTGACACACTTATTGCCTTGATCATATAAGAGTATTAACAACACAGACCAAAAATCTCTTCACTGTTTTTCTTCTTGCTTTCCCTCCCTTTTTTGCTCACTTTCTTATCTTTCTCATCCATCATATTTCAGGATACATTTCTCTCTTTTCCTTCTGATGCACTCTGACCTCTCTCTGCTTTCTGGAAGATTCCCCCAACCAACTCCTTTCACCTCACCTCCCTTGCAGTGCTTTTATAGCCTCCATTTTCCCCGAACTTCTAGGATCTTACTTTCTTCTAAGACATCCCTCATGTGCCCTGTGCCCTTTGCTTCTCTCAAATCTTGAAAAATCCTTCCTCCTCTTCCAAATATTATTATAGTAGAAAATAGGGGAAACCTGAAGCAGTTGTTTTTGCCTCATCTTCACTTCTCTGAGGTGCAGGAGACTGAAAGAAAGGGGATGAAAGTGAGGACTGCAGAAGAGAAAGACTGATCACCCTAGAAGGAGCAGCCTAGGAGGCCAGAGGTCCTGTTTTGAGCTCTCAAATGGCAAAATAATGATAGATGAGTGAAGGCAAACAGTTTTACTGACTCCTCATGGGGAAGGGAAGAGAATAGAAAGTACCTGTCGCCGTGTCTCATCAGCACTGCCCTAGTTCTTTGAATGCCACTACAATGCAAATAAATAAAAGTTGATAGAGATTCTAACTTGTACTGATCAAGAGAAATGATCTTTCATAGCACGTACATACTAGTCCCTGGAGCACTTAACACATTTAATTTCAGACTATGCTATACTCAGGCACAATTATCTTTTATGTGAAAGAAAAATTCGCAAGCTATGTCTATATTATCAATTATTAAACTCAGACAATTAGAAACACATTTAGCAGATACCGCATGCATCCATTTCAGAGTCCCTGTGTACCTGCTTCTACCCGGGGAGAAAAAAAGATCTGAATTGGAACCTCAATTAAAAGGACAACATGCCTTTAGCATTTCCTTAACCTCTAATTACAATGTCATCCACTATAACCCTTCAATATAAATTTTTAAAGCACATTTCCTTCCCTTTCTTATTACATTTCAGGACACTTGGGAGACGAAAGATTTCTGTAGGCCTCTTCAGTAGAAGAGCATAATAACTTGAAATTGTATAATGGAAAATTTGAGCTGGATAAAATTCAAAATGAAGAAATTTAGCTTATCCGTTGCCTACTGTGGTGTGTGAGTCTAGGTTGAATGCCAGCTGCCCACCAAACTTCTCTTTCACTGCCCTGCTCAGCAAGATGGGGAGAGAAAATTAGATGGACAAGATCATGGGTCAAGACAGGGACGGTGAGATCATTCACCAGTTACCATTATGGGCAAAACAGATTCAGCCTGGGGGAGATAAATTGAATTTATTGCCAATTAAAATAGTATAAGACAGTGACGAGCAAAAAAAAATAATTACAAAAAATAATAATGAAAATAAAAAGCACCTTCCCACTATGCGTTGTCCTTTCCAGGCTCAATTTCACTCTTTCACTCCTGAATCTTCTACCTCTTCACATTTTGAATGGTGCAGGTAAACGGGGAATGGGGGTTGCAGTCACTTCATAATACTTCATCTCTACTGCTCCTTCATCCTCACGCTGTTCCCCTGCTCCAATTTGGGATTGCTCTCATGAACAGTCCTTCATGAACTGATCCAACGTGCCCCCTATGGGCTGCAGTTCCTGTTAGACAACCTGCTCCTGTGTGGCCTCGTCTCCATGGGCCTTCATTCCTGTAAGAACCCTGCCCCTGCATGGGCTCTCCATGAACTGCAGGGAAACTTCTGTACATGGAGCACCTCCTTCCCATCCTTCTTCACTGACCTTGGTGTCTGCAGGGTTGTTTCTGTCACATTTTTATCACTCCTCTCTCTCTCACAGTTGCTGCAAAGCTTTTTTTAACCCTTTCTTAAATATGCTACCACAGAGGTGTCACCAGCAGCACTGATATGCTCATCTTTGGCCAACTGTGGATCTTGTTTAGAGTCGGTTGGAAGTGTCTGTGTCAGACATGAGGACAGCTTCTGGTGTCACAGAAGCTACCCTTGCAACCCTCAAACCCTGCAACCAGCACCTTGTCACATAAATCCAATACATCTTTTTAAGTGTGAGTGGGGTGCAAAAAATGAAGGTCCTTACCTTGGCCAATAGATTAAAAAAGAAAATGTAAAAAGTAAATATGGACATGCTGGCCCATGAGAAAGTCTGTTGCTTCTCAAAGGAAGGGACAAAATCAAGAGAAAGTTAAAACTGGAAAAGAAAAAAATCTAGAAAATATATTGCACTGAGAAACTTGTCAGGTTAGACAGCTTACTGTGGTTCTAAGAATGGTTACCCGGTCTTGTGTTTGGATGGTGCTGAATCACAGAAGGCCAAAAATCAGTGAGGCAAAAGAAAACACAATAATGTCCAAAAGAAATATTGCACATCCTTATTTTTAAATCAGCTAAGATAACAGGCTAGCTACTGCTCTCCCAACCCCTCTTGTCTTCAATGTCTTTATTTTCCTAAGATCATGCCTGTAGTGAAAGGCAAGTTAAAATCTCCAAGTTTCTGAAAAAAAGTGGTTGAATGTAACAGGTAAAAAAGTTGGGGATGTAGATACCATGGGAAAGACAAACAGATGTTTATGTAATGAGGAGAATGTGATTCTTCTTTCTTCCTGAGAACTTTTTATGTGCTCTGAACTCCCAGCAAGGTGTAAATCATGCCCTAACTTTTAGATCCTTTGTTATTCATGTGTTTTGTTCTAAAAGATAGATAGAATGATTGAATAATAGAATGGTTTGGATTGGAAGGGACCTTAAGGACCATCTAGTTCCAACCCCTCTGCCATGGGCAGGGCCAACTAGACCACGTTACCCAAAGCCCCATCCAACCTGGCCTTTAACACTTTCAGGGATGGGGCATCCACAACTTCTCTGGGCAACCTCTTCCAGTGCCTCACCACCCACAAAATAAAGTAAAAATGGTTTTGTTCCTTTAAAGAATGAATGCATAATACTTTCTTTTGAAGGTAATACGTTGTTTCTGCATCACTGAAAACATGCTATCACAGTTTCCTAAAAGGAAACTGCTGTAGGGTCCAATTACCCCTGCTGGGTCTGCTGAAGTGGACATCTCTTATGCAACATTAGAGCAGCTAGAGTATACTGGTCACAAAAGGTAAAGGCTGAAAACAGGATGCATATCACAGTACATCCACTAAGACCTTGAGAAAGGCAGAAAGACAACTAGTTAGTAAGTGAGACTATGTGTGTGCATGTTTGTTTTTATTACATATTATAAATGTAAAAGCAATTGTAAAAGAATAAAGGGATTCAGAAAATATACCAGCTAGTTTCTAGTGCCCCCTTCTGCTATTGGTGATGTTCTTATTTTTGAAAGCATAATTAAGCCCATTGTGCACCTGAATTTGTTTTCATGGCAGATCTGAATGTATTTTAGCTGGATTGTAATACAGCACATTAAGTCTGCTTGAAGATGAATGAGACTTAAATTGCTGAAACCTACACCTAAGTTTTTCATCTATTTGTTGTTGTTTGCTTGCTTTGTTTGTTCAGTTCCTTCAGTTCCTTTTTTTTTTTTTTTCAGATGATACACACATGCAGAATGCTACCAAATCTTAATCGTGAGTGACTTATGCTTAACCAGATGCTTTATGATGTTTAAAGCAATAGTTTTACTTCTGCAGCTCTGGGTCAAAACCCCTTTAACATAAAAGTCGATTCAAGCATGTCAGGAAAGGAGCAAACGTTTGGCAAACAGGTGCATACTTCAGACGATCATTTTGGAAAGTATTGGACCAAAGTGACACAACACATATTCCTTTTTCAATTTCACTGGTGTAGATATGTACAAAGAAAATTTGGTGCACATAGGTTCTAGAAACTATATAAGTGAACTCTTGTAAACCTATAAAGTGAATCCTACTGACTTCAGTATACTGCTATTTTCAGATAATCCATCAGTGAATTCCCCTTCAGCTCTGCTGCTCTATCATAACAGGCATGTACAAATCCTTCCTGACTTCTTACTGATGTCTACATATAGTAAAGCACTTACATATTAACAGTACACAGATACTTAAGAAACCTCACCTTCTTTTCAAGGAAAGATAGAATCTGATTCTACTTTATTTACAGGTGCAGCTTGTTTGTTGTTGTTGTTGTGGTTTTGTTGTTGATTTGTTTTGTTTTGTTTGTTTGTTTTGGGAGGGGAGGTGTGTGCTTTTTTGTGTTTGTTTGTTTGTTTGTTTGTTGTTGTTTTTTTACTGTAGAGGAAGTATGGTATTCAGTTCTTGTTAAAGACCTTTGAAAATAAGCATCTACCTGAATAGTCATATATATACTATGTATATAGTAGTTGGAAATTCACCCCATAAAGAAGACGTTAAGAAGAAAGGCTTGATTAAGTTTTCTAAGGATACAATATCACTCCTGGCTTCTATCTTCTTCAAATGTCATAGCATACCTATGCATACCTGACTGCTACGTGGATGTCTTAGATATCCTAAGATATCTCAAACGCTGGCGAAATAGCAAATACAGCAGTTTCCTTTTAGGAAATCATGAAGCACTGCCTGTGCTTCAGAAAAAAATAAATAAAAATAAAATAAAATAAAATAAAATAAAATAAAATAAAATAAAATAAAATAAAATAAAATAAAATAAAATAAAATAAAATAAAATCCATCTTGGTTAATCAATTGAGTCAAACTTTACACGATCTAATGAAAACTCAGATATCTCATTCATATTTAGACTCCAATTTACAGAACCTTATATGGAAGCACCTTGACCTTGAGTTAAATATTGACTGTATTTAATGGGTAATGCCTATAGGATGGAACCTCAAAAGGAAATATCATACAAAGAACACCAACTACATTACAATATTAAAATAAAATCTATTATGTCATAATGAAAATTCAGTATACTGCTCATAGAGATTCTAAAGAAAATAAAATTATCAAGTACTGTCAGTATTACATTTTTAGTATAGTTTTAGGACATGAGTCAGGCATTTGAAGCTTGATTAATGCAGTTAAGAAAACTGTACTATTTGCACAGTTCTGGAGTGTTGACTGAAGCAAATAAGAGGACTTGTATATAGAACTACAAGTAACTCACAGTAACCACAGTGCTACTCCTCCCACTGAGTCACAAACAAACCCTGAAGGATAAACTATGAAACAAGCTCTTCAGTGAATCAGTGGTACTCTCAAGAACCAGTTCATGCATTAAAAGAGACAGTTTTAATCCTTTAAAAAAATCCTTTTAAAAAAAAACTCCTGAAAATATATTTATTTTCTTTTCTGAGCTGGAAGGACATGGCCTTGATGATCCAAAACAGTAACTGCATCTTTAATTTAAAATGCCCATTTATCAGGACCAGAGTGTTTTATTCACAGAAATCTTGAATCTGAAAAACTTTGTGGTCATCAGTTAAGATTGTTCACACTTCATTAACTCAGAAGACTCATTTGAGTTTTTACACTTAAGTAAAAGCCCAGCTCCCAAAAGAAGTCTGGGGTTTGTAAATAGGCACTTGGACTTTTACAAAAGGTATCCAAAACAGCAAATGTCCTTTGTTAACCTGAAATTTCTCTCTGCAGTCTGGTCTCCTGCAGTGCAGGAAATCTGGATATAAATTATCTTGGTCATGATAGATTATGATGCATGGTACCCCCAGGCTCTACCTTCGGTGCCCATTAATGCTAAATATGCTGCAGTAGAATTAATTTAGCTGGTTTGTTTGTTTTTTCTTTTTCTTTCTTTCTTTCTTTCTTTCTTTCTTTCTTTCTTTCTTTCTTTCTTTCTTTCTTTCTTTCTTTCTTTCTTTCTTTCTTTTCCCTATTCCTTTTTTATTTGTTTGTTTACCAGAAAGAAGGCAATCTTAAAAACTATTTCTGGCCAGCTGTAAATTATTTCATGTCTCTGCTTCCAAAATCAGAGGAATTTGAAGGGGTGATTTGTACATGGGGAACTTGAAACAAATGGAAAACTACAGTGATAGCAAGCTGATAGGAAGGACCTGCTTCCAAATTTTTATTAAGTTATCAGGAAGACCCTTAAACTTTCAACAGGATGTGGTTTCTGACTGAGCAGGTTAGCAAAAGAATGACAGACTAATGAATCAATCTCAGTGTTTCTTCCTTGCATAGCAACTGGTATAGATTTCTCTGTTGTGTTCACTTATCTTGCTGAGCTGATTGCGTTTTGGGTTGATGAACTGGATCTTTCAAAACATTTAAATTGGAGGGGTAATGAGAGAGTTCAAGCTAAGATTTTCATGCAACTCATAGCATAGTGCGAGTGTAAGTAGGAGAAATGAAGGTGCCAGCATATTTGCTAGCAAAATTCTCACTCTCTTTTTTCTTTCCAGGATTTTAGTTGATACACTCCAACACTGTGGCTATCTAGGGACAAATTAATCCTCAGGATCCCTCTCTGATTAAAACCTAAACCCATTCTAAGTCAGTGGGGGTGAAAAGTCCTTTCCCACTACCATCAATAGTAGCAGATTTGCAACCAGGAACTTCTTGGAACTGAAGATCCTAAATATAAAATCAGTAACTAAATAATAGCTTTGGAAAACAGAAAATCAGCTTTAATATGGTATTTGATCAAGGCTTCTGACCTACCAATGCAGTCAATTCCTTTCTATTTTCAAGAGGACTTTTTATGACCAGGGGGTTTTCTAGGTAAGCATGAAAAGGACAAGCTATATGTTGCAGTCCTTTAATTTCAGCAAATAGAGCTACTCTTTCTGGTGTAACACCACTCTGACTCTACCAAGAAAGTTTGCTCTAACTAGCAGTCTTTAAGCTTCAGAGTTGGGAGAAGGGTAACTCTTCTTTCCCTTCCCTTCCCTTCCCTTCCCTTCCCTTCCCTTCCCTTCCCTTC
>CM021698.1:149761832-149783161 GCA_011074415.1 Stictonetta naevosa
CATTGACAACCATGTTCTAGGTGTGTGATGAAAAATACTCAAAAATGTATTTGTTCCACACACAGGACAAAAAGATTCAACAGACCAGAAATCTATAAGAATTAGACTATACTGTGGAAAGATGAAACAAACAATAACAAAAACAATGAAAACAGAATTCAGGAGAATTCAGGACACTACCAGTGACTGTTTTAAACCCCTTAAAAATTTGGAGGAAAATTTCTTCCTTCTCCAAAACCATCAAGATGAACTTCTTCCAATGTGAATCTTTTCCAAACATCAAATGTTTTCTTTCTGTTCTTTCTGCTTTCATTTGTTGTTGTTGTTGTTGTTGTTTGTTTGTTTGTTTGTTTGTTTGTTTCCTGGTGTCTCTGGGAAATTGTGGCAAGGTTGATAGTCACCTTTGAAGAATCAGCTGCAGGCTGCTGTGTGTAGACTTGTAACAGACGTCCTTATGGGCTGAGTGTCATTGATTTCAATGGGACAGAGTGGGGTTGTTTAGTCTGGAGGAGGCTCAGGGGACACCTTATTACCTTCTACAACTACCTGAAAGGAAGGTGTGGGGAGCAGGGGGTGAGCCTCTTCTCACAGGTAACTAGTGATAGGACTAGAGGGAATGGCCTCAAGTTGTGCCAGGGGAGGTTCAGGTTAGAAATTAGGAGACATTTCTTCTCAGAAAGAGCAGTCAGGCACTGGGACGGGTTGCCCAGAGAGGTGGTGGTGTCACTGTCCCAGGGGGGTTCAAGGAGAGGTTGGAAGTGGTGCTTAGGGACATGGTTTAGTGGGTGAAACTGGTGGTAGGGGGATGGTTGGACCAGATGATCTTGGAGGTCTTTTCCAACACTAATGATTATATGATTCTATGATTCTTCCACCTGCAGTGTTCTGACCGACAGCAGGACAACAGTGAACTGTCCACAGAAGCAGTCTGAATGGGAAAGGTCTCAAAGGGCTTTATGTTCCATCAGACAGGAAGAGTGGTTGCACCTAAGCAGGGCTGAAGTAGCTCAGCTGGGAGAGCGTTAGACTGAAGATCTAAAGGTCCCTGGTTCAATCCCGGGCTTCAGCAATACTTTTCTTGGAGGATTTTGAGGTATCAGTTCTGGCCGTGCCTCAAGAAGAAAGGTATGCATGTACTGGTAAGAGTACAACAAAGGGCCACCAAGAGGAGTAAGGGACTGGAGCACCTTTCCTAGGAGGAGAGGCAGAGAGAGAGCCTGGCTCTTCTACCTGGAGGAGAGAAGGCTCAGAAGGAATCTTAACAATGTTTACAAATACCTGGAGGATAATACCTGGAGGGAAGTTGCAAAGAGGATTGAGCCAGGCACTTTTCAGTGGCGCCCAGTGCCAGGACAAGAGGCAATGGGCACAAGCTGTAACACAAGAATTTCATGTAACAAGAAGTCCATGTAATGTGAGTAAACATCCTGAACACCCTTACTGAGTGAGTGATGGAGCACTGGCACAGGTTGCCCAGAGAGGCTGTGGAATCTCCCACTCCAGAAATCTTCAAAAGTTGTCTAGACATGGTCCTGGGCAACCTGCTCAAGTTGTCCATGCTTGAGCCAGGGGAAGCGAACCAGATGACCTCCAGACATCCCTTCCAACTTCAACCATTCTGTGATTCTGTGAAATCTGTGTAAAACTTAAGTGTATGAGAAAGACATGCAAGCTATTTGCTCAAGAATTTTCAGGATGACTTGGAACTACAGTTTATTCAGCCTCAATCTGTCTTTATCACTGGCTAGTACATTTCAGAAGAAATACACTAAAAATGCAGTGCTCTCTAAACCTCTAAACCCCTCAGTTTGGGCCCCCCCCCCCCAAAAAAAAATAATAATAATAAAAAAATGAAGCCCAATGCTTTTATGTTTTTTATTGTCCTTTTAAAGGTCAGAAGTATAGGAAGTATAGGATAAATATTATATCAATACCATATCTCAAAAAAAATGATCCAGCAGTTCATTCACCTTTTCTTGAATATGGTAACAGATCAAATACCCCAAAGCAGAAAGGGGACAGATCAAGGGACACTAAAAAATAAAACTATTCAAATAAAACATAAAATGGACAAATAAAATGGATAATCAAGGTCACCACGCATTTATAGAAAGGTGATATTAGAAAAGAGAAATAATAAGGTACTAAGTTGGATAGGTGGGTGTGAGGCCAGAAGTCTATAGCGTTAACAACAGAAAGAAAGTTTTGTTACATGCTGAATTAACAGTGTCACATAGAAATATTTTTCAGACAGAAATATGAACTTTGTAATTGCTAGAATGAATATTTAAGAAATAAACTGATATTTATGTAAAAAAATAAATTGTACAGTGGGATAAATTATTGCTCTAATACTTATAATTTCCTTTTATTCTTCTCCTTATTCCTCTTTATTCACTTTATGTTCAGCAAAACATTTACCATTTTTGTACCTGCTTCTCACTCATTGTAGGCTTTTTCTTTTATTTGGATAAATAACCACAGGTGCTTCTCCCAGAATATTTGCAGTGGACAGAAGATGAAACAAACCACCACAAGTTCATACCAATAAAGAATCTAGCAGGGAGGCAGAGACTGGGGTTAAGAAATTGGTATTTTCTTAAGCCTAGAGGGTTTGTTTGTTTCTTTTATAAGAGAGGAAGATAAAAAGCTATCAGAGATAGTGACCATATTTTCAGGTACATCAGGATGGAATTTGCAGAGCAAAGAAACAGATAATACATTGAAGTTATTCCTGCTATGGTGAGATGTGCAAACCACAGGGGTTGCCATCAACTTTGAATTTCAAAAGGCTTTTGATAAGGTTGTACATCAGAGATAATTGGTTATAGGAAATACACATAATCCAGCAGTTAAAAAGTTTTTAAAACTCAAATGGAGTCCAAAAATGAAACTGTCTTCCTTTTCTGACTGATATGGAAAAGGTGAAGATCAACTGAAAGAGACAGAACTAGTTCCCAGTTCATGCAAATAAATGCAACTCCCACTAAAGACAACTGGACTTCAGCGTGCTTTATATCTTTGAAATCTCTATCAGTAAAATTTGAAAAACATGAATTTTAAAGGCTACTTTTGATCACTTACATTTTTTTTTTTTTTTTAGCTCTAATAAGTTTCTTACTGAGCTGAAGCAGGATCATTCTATTTTCAGAGAATATTGTGGGTAATAAATGGAAAAAAAAAAAAAAAAAACAGTTTTATTTTTATTTTAATGTAGTTAAAAATTGCTTTAATAGAAAAGTTATATCTACTTTCAGGAGACAAGAGAGAATAGGGAGATATATAACCCAAAACTGGAAAGAATCCCTCCAACCTGTGATAGTCAAAAAAAAAAAAATGTGTTGTTTTCTCCTCTAGAGGTTTTTGTTGTTGTTGTTTTTTTGTTTTTTTTCTGTAAAGTCCAACTTTTGTAAAGTTTGTTTTGTAGTTAAGTCTCTATAGAGTAGGAATTAGGAGATCAGGAATAAAGTTTTAAAGTCATAATAGATTCAAAATATGACTGAATAAACTAGGACACAACTTTATTGTGTGCTGCATGACAAAGAATAATTCGGATGCAGGAAACATTTAAACATGTTAACATGTATTGCTAACATGCTAAACCTCAGACAATAAACTTTAGTACATAGACAACTTCAAAGAATCTTAGGAACACAAGAAAATACATCTCTCAGAGGTTATTTCATTTCTTTTTCCAAGCCTGTGTGGTTACATGGGTTTTGATTGGCTCAGAGTATTTCTAGAGTGAAATTAAATATGCAAGGCAAGACAGGCATTAAAATATGCCTAGCATAATATATTTTATTAGAAATGAGCATTTACAGAGCAGGAAAAATAATATTATTTGTTCCCTGGAACATTTAATTGAGAAAAAAATCTCTATTTTTTTTTTTTTAAAAAAAAAAAAAGACTCACTGAAATTAATGGAAATCTGATGTTCCCTGAAGTAATTTTATTTTTGATTAAAAACAAAGAAACTAACAAACTGGTAAGGATATAAAATAAGTTATTCTGACCAGCTGAAGTATTCATTGTTGTTGTTGTTGTTGTTCTGAAACACAGTGTATATAAATTTGGTAATCTGTATGGGACTGTTTTTCCTTGAAAAAAAAAAATCAAGGAATCTAAGCCCTGCAGATCCATTTCAATGTAAATGTTAATTGTTTTTAAAACCAGGTCAAATTCTGTTGTTTCATCAGTAAAGACTGATGAAAATACACTGCATCTGATGTTAAATAGTAAAGTTTTAATATGAATATTAAAAAAATAAAATTTAAAAAAATGCTCAGAAATGATACTGTAATGTTGTTTTCAAGACTGTAGTGTTCAGCAAGACAAAAGACATACTTTCATGGCTACAGAAAAGTGTATCACACCCAGATTCTGCCTTTTCTTCTTGACCTTCCAAGCCAGTGGAAAGGAAGTGCGTTATTCAATCTGACTTATCTCTCAGGTGCAAATTCTGCCTCAGTGCTGTCGTCAGCAACATTTTTATCACAGACTTATCAATTAGGTCATTCTAATTTTTCATGTGAAATGATTTCACCTTCATCTATAATGATGAGGCAAACAACCTTAAAAAGAGTCTGAACAGTTTGATTAGGAATGCTTCAACTGATGGATCAAAGATAAATTTGACCGGTAGCCAGAAGTGCTGTTCTCAGGCCTACTGCAGCCTGGAAACTGTTGTTCAGTTGTAACTCTTGCTATTGTCACAGTGCTTTTACTTTTCAAAAATGAAAATGGAAATTATAATAATAATAATATCAATATACCTGCTATTTCTCCTAAGACCTTATTTTGCTAATATCCCTAAAGATTGTGCAAGAAATATCTATCCATGGCTTGCACAGCATCTTGCACAAAGCAATCATCCCCTTTATTGAAGTACTGGAGTACAACCATAGTATGAATAATCATAATAGGTTATTAAATATATACTAATATTAATCAGTTTGCTGATAGCTTTATATTGCTTGATAATAGGAATTGCAATAGCAAAAGAGCAGATTGTATAAGTAAAGCACAATTTTAGAAAAGATAATGTGAATAAAAGTAATAAAACTATTTGGAAAAAAAAAAAGTGGAAAAATAGAGAACTGGAGAAATTAAGTAACACTTCCAAATTTAAGATGAGATTACATAAATGGGGACACACAAATGGGAACACAAGAGGTTCCATCTGGACATCAGGAAGCGCTACTTTACTGTGCAGGTAATGGAGCACAGGTTGCACAGAGGGGTTGGGGTATCTGCCTCCACAGAGATATTCAAAAAATATCAGTATATGGTCTTGGACCATCTACCTGCTGTAGATAACTCTGTTTGAGTTTGGTGCAAAAGAGCTCCAGAGCTCCCTTCCAACTAATTTTATCCATTTTGTGACTAAGTTTGGAGTGGTGAAATACCCAATTACTTCTTGGTTGCAGCACTACGCTGCTCTGTCAAAGACATCCCTGCTGGAACACACCCTAAACTAAGCTCTTCTGTACTCATGACATCCATATGAGGTTAGTAACACAGTAATACATTTTTGGTTGCACAGCAGAGATGGACCCGCTGCTTCTTGAGTCCCAGATTTAACCAATGAATATGTGGAAATTATTTAGGAAGCAGTTAATTAACAGGGGAAAAGAGGACTGCATGTCAATGTTCCACCACCGTTATCTTTCCCCTCCCAAACTCTTCCTGTAAAGCATATGTCAGGAAAGATTTGATTAAGCTGCAATACTTAAATACTAAATACATAAACAGAAGAAATGGTAGCTTATTTCTGTTCTTTATGTAGGGCCTGATTTTTAAAGGTATGCATAAGTAGATGTTAACTTTACTCAGTTCCAACTGGAACTAAGCAATTTAAATGCCTTTGACAATATCCCCCACTCTAAACCCTTCAAAAGTGAATTTAATTTGGGGCTTGGGCTTAATTAGTTGCTTCGCTTCACTTGTGAATAATTATTGCATGAAGAATAACTTTTTCTGCTTTTTGCCACTGAACATAGGAGTCCAAATCAGTTTTTGAGCTGTACCTTTCCTGTTGAAATAAATAATTCCAAAGGGTGTTCTTTGGTGATGCTCCTTATTAATCCTTGGCTTAGCTTGTGCCTGGGCCAGCCTTTTTTTTTTTTTTTTTTTTTTTTTTTTCCCATACAAATCCCATGCATTGTACAGGGTGTAGCTGTCATGGCTTAGGCTGGGATGAAGTTAATTTTCTTCATAAATATACATATAATTCTGTGTTTTGGATTTTGGATGAAAATACTAATTGTAACACACGGATGTTTTTAGTTGCTACAGAGCAGTGCTCACACAGAGCCAAGGACTTTTCAGCTTCTCCTGCTACCCTAACATCAAGGGGCTGGGAATGGGCAAGGAGCTGGGAGGAGACAGAACCAGGATAGATGGCCCAGACTGACCAAACAGATATTCCATACCATATAATGTCATAATCAGCACTAAAAGCTGTGAGCAAAGAAGGAGGAAGGGGTTGATGTTCAGAGTGATGGCGTTTGTCTTCCCAATAAATTGTTATGTGTGATGAGCCCTGCTTTCCTGGAAGTGGCTGAACATGTTCCTGCCAATGGAAAGTAGAGAATAAATTCCTTGTTTTGCTTTGCTTGTGTGTGTGGCTTTTTCTTTACCTAGTAAACTGTCCTTATCTCAGCCCATGAGTTCTTGCAACCTTTCTAGTCCTTCATCCCACCTGGGAAGAGTGAGTGAGCAGCTGTGTAGTGTTCAGCTGCCTGCCAGGGTTAAACTACAACAGCAGCACATCCTGAGACCCCTTCCCATGTTTTTTGTATGTGGTCACCTTTCCAGTGAAAGGAGCATAGTAAGATGTAGGTTACTCTCTGCCATTAGGCATTAGCCATTACTGCTGTGAAACAGTCCTAGACACATACACTTTACTGAAACTGTTGTGTATGTCAGCTTGGAGAAGTGCTAGCCCTGAACAGTGCAGAATAAGCCCTACTCCGTTACAGATAAATCAAGTCAGGGTTAATACAAAAGGCACATTCGAAGATGCAGTCCTTGTTTCCTTTGCATCTAAAATAAATATCTCTTTCCATGGTGCTTGTTTGCTGTGAAGTGTGCCCATTAGTTTTCAGTATAATGAGCTAAGGCAAGGAAACACTACAGAAACCAGACCTAGGCATGCCTGCACTCCTCTGCATGTGCTCCTTTGTTAGCAGCAAAATCTCTGTCCTGGGAACATCTTATTCACAAGACAATCCCAGAAGCATAGAGAGGTAACTGCTTGCTGTTTTTTGTGGGTACAAGGATCCAGGCATTCCTTACTGCTTTGAGGCCCTTCTTTCCTGCTAGCTTGATGCTTTCTTTATAAACAACCTCACCTGTCAGTAACTACTTCTTTTGTGGCTAATATAAGCACTAGTTTCATTTCAGACCCCCAGTGCAAAAAAAGGAAAATCTACTGAAGATCTCAAAAATTTTCTTTTGATGGTCCTCAGATAACATGTGGATTGACTTATGACTTATGTGGATAGCCCAAATATCCAGAATTGTCACAGTGACAGTAACAAATAATGAAAAGAGATCTCAGCTAGGGCTGACTGAATACTGATTATTTATAACCTGCCCAGCAAGTGAAAGAATTATTTTGCTTTCTCTCCATCAAAAAAGTACGTATATACCCCATTTGGGGGTGAAAACCCTGACAGATTGGTATATTCCCACCCATCCCTTAGCAAATCTGCCACTGTACACAAAAACTATTCAAGATTTTTACCATGGTCTAATGTCCTGGGGATCAAAGTCTGACACCTGCTGCCAAGGCTGCTCATGTACACTAAACAACCATTTTCTCATTAAAATAATAAATAAATAAATAAATAAATGAAAGCATCAACCAGGACCAATCCAGTCCCCTACATACAAAGCTCTGCATTTATTTTCCTAATTTTTCTTTTATTGTCCCTTACCCATGAACCATAAGTCACCATTTTCCACTAGAGAGATTTCACAGAATCACAGAATCACAGAATCACAGAACTGAAGGGGTTGCAAGGGACCTCGAAAGATCACCAGGTCCAAACCCACTGCCAAAACAGGTTTCCTAGAGCAGGCTGCCCAGGTAGGCGTCCAGACGGGCCTTTAATATCTCCAGAGGAGACTCCACAACCTCCCTGGGCAGCCTGTTCCAGTGCTCCATCACCCTCACCATGAAGAAGTTCTTACTCACGTTGGTGTGGAACTTCCTGTGCTCCATTTTGTGGCCATTGTCCCTTGTCGTATCCCCACAAACCACTGTGAAGGGGTTGGCCGAATCCCTCTGTCTCCCACACCTCAGGTATTTATACACATTGATGAGATCCCCTCTCAGGCTTCTTTTCTCCAGGCTGAACAGATCCAGGTCTCTCAGCCTTTCTTCTTAGGGAAGATGCTCCAGGCCCCGTATCATCTTTGTGGCCCTCCGCTGGACTCTTCCCAGGAAATCCCTGTCTTTTTTTGCACCGGGGAGCCCAGTTCTGGACACAGTTCTGGACACAGTACTCCAGGTGAGGCCTGACCAGGGCAGAGTAGAGGGGGAGGATCACCTCCCTTGACCTGCTGGCCACGCAACTTTTAATGCATGCCAGGATCCCATTGGCCCTCTTGGCCACCAGGGCACACTGCTGGCTCATGGCCAACCTGTCATCCACCAGAACCCCCCAAGTCCTTCTCCTCAGAGCTCCTCTCCAGCAGGTTGTCCCCCAGCCTGTATTGAAACATCCAGCTGTTCCTTCCCAGGTGCAGGACTCTACACTTGCTCTTATTAAACCTCATTTGGTTTCTTCCTGCCCATCTCTCTAGCCGGTCCAGGTCCCGCTGAATGGCAGCACAGCCTTCTGGCATGTCAGCCACTCCTCCCAGCTTTGTGTCATCGGTGTACCTGCTGAGGTCAGACACTATTCCCTCATCAAGGTCGTCAATGAAGATGTTGAAGGGGAGGAAATACAGAGAAGCCATTTCAGGGGAGGAAATATAGAACAGCCATTCCCTCCCTGAAACCCTCTACCTTAGCAAAGAATTTGACATGAGTTTTGCACTTCTTTGAGGAGGGCAATGACCACAGGCAGGCCGCCTGCTTCTGGAAAAGTGATTTGATCACCAGACTGTTATACACAATGGCAATCCAATCTACAATATATTGCCAGGGCTCTGAACACCGTCAAAGCACTCGCTGGAACATAAACTGCCTGGTTTCTGAAATCTGATAAGGCTTAGCATGAACTTAATTCCATCAGTTCGGGTGCCTTAAGCCCAAATAGAACAATTCACTGGATTAGTCACTTTGGATTCAGGTGCCTTAATACTACTCAAGTCCCACCTTAACAATCCATTTTCCTTCTTAGTGCTGGCTTCAGACAATTAAGAAACAGGATGAAGCAAAGCCTTTGAATTCCGGTTTGCCTAGCCAGTGCTTATTCTTCAGTCACTGGGTAGAAAAACATTTTATTGAAGCATTTTGTCTTTGTGAAGCAAGTGATACATGTTCTGTGGCAACATCTTTTCAGACTGTGAAATACTAATTAACACTGATTCCCCGAAAAATATATATATATATATTTTCTCTCTTGTTATTTAACTATTAATTCAAATATAATATTGTGAGGGAAATGAAAGGTGTTTTAGTTCTTTTCTTTTTCTATAGCAACATTCTAATTTATACAAATGAAGGCACAATTAAGCAGCCTGACATTTAATTACAATCTGCATTTTATGTAAGCAAACATATTAAAACTGAGAATGATAATTTTGAATACCAAAAAGTTGCAATAAGTAACAGAAAAAAATGCTCCAAAGCAGAATAAGGTATGCCTTTTCCACTTTTTTTTTTTTTTTTTTTTTTTTTTTCATATGGTTTCACTCACATGGCTCTGTAGAATCACATTTAATCAGCAGGCACTCCTAATGGTGCTTGTTAGCAAGGGGATATGAATAGAAAAATATGGGCCATATTCTCAACTGGTGTAAATCATCACAACTCCACCAAATTTATTTGGATTACTCAGTTTACACCAACAACATGTGTCTCCTGAGGGGTAATCAGTGCATATCAATGAAACTATGTTGATTAACACTAACTCTGAATCAGATTTTATACAATCAGAATCCAGGGAGAATCTTTTATAGATTAAAAAATAATAACATAACAAAATGGCATTAGGAATATTTTAATTCTAAATTCTTAGTAAAGTTAGCTACAACAGCTCCAAAGTCCTCTTTGCAATTAAGATTTGTAGTGCAAATAGCCTTCATACTGATCTGCTAATGATCAAGGAAGTGAGATGTACAAGGGAGGTATTAGTTTTGATAATCTGCATTATTCTGCTCTTTATAGGTTATTATTCCACCACCATCACTATAGTATTTGGATCTCTGCCAGCAGTACCTCAAATAATGTGACCAACATTGGTCATGTGCAATTCATTCTCTCTCATCTTTTCTCCAGGGAGTACACTGTATTTGTTTGCCTGTATTTTATGTGCACACAGCTTTGTGCTACTACTAGAGACAGAAGTTTTAAAAATAATTTAAATGTCCATATTGAAGTTGAGGAGTCAGCCATTAAGGTGTGTCATGTTCCTTTGCCCTATGAGATTTTATTCTACAGAGCTGGGATAGATGAAAACCTTAAGGGTTAGTAATTAATTAATTAACCTATTTATTAGATTATTTTATTTTACACTTGAGCTAAAGAATTACAGATTTCTGTGGATAAAAATTGTCAGCTAGAGTAATCAGGCCAATGTTTTCAGTCATCTTCTTAATGACCAGGCAGCACTAGTGCTGCATTATCTGAGGAACAAAGAACAGGCCTCGTTTTAATTTTTGTATTGATAGTTTTCCACTCACTAGTGGGGTTCCATAGGGCTCCAGTTTAGGGCCAGTTCTCTTTAATGTTTTCATAAATGACTTGGAGGTGGGATTTGAATGTATAATGAGTAAGTTTGTGGATTATACTTAACTGGTAGGAGCTGTTGACTCCCTTGAAGGTAGAGAGGCCTTGCAGAGAGATCTGGACAAATCAGAGAGCTGGACAACCACCAGACATATGAAGTTTAACAAGAGCAAGTTCTACATTCTGCACCTGGGAACTGTCAAGCTTGGTTGTATGTACAGACTGGGGGATGAGAGGCTGGAGAGCAGCCCCACAGAAAATGCCCTGGGAGTTTTGGTCAACAGCAAGTTCAATATGAGACAACAGTATGCTCTGGCAACCAGGAGGGCCAACCATAACCTGGGGTGCATCAAGCACAGCATTGCTAGTCGGTTGAGAGAAGTGATTGTCCCGCTCTTCTCTGCGTTGGTGTGGCCTTACCTTGAGTACTGTGTGCAGTTTGGGGCACCACAGTATAAGGAGGACATAAAACTATTAGACAGTGTCCAAAGGAGGGCTACGAAGATGGTGAAGGGTCTGGAAGGGAAGACATATGAGGAGCAGCTGATGTCCCTTGGTTTGTTCAGCCTAGAGCAGAGCAGGCCGAGGAGAGGCCTCATGGCAGCCTGCAGCTTCCTCACCAGGGGAGCGGAGGGACAGGCGCTGAGCTCTGCTCTCTGGGGACAGCGACAGGACCCGAGGGAACGGCATGGAGCTGGGACAGGTGAGGATCAGGCTGGGTGTCTAACAAACCTGAGTAGTTATTTGTAAAAAAACATCATCTAATTGTGTTAACACAATCTGTAATAGGTGATGGTGTAGCTTCAAACTTTAGCTGGTAACAAATTTAAAAACCCTTCCTGGGTTAAGGAAACCTCAAAATATGCCCAAGAAACTCACCAAATCATGGAGTAAGCAATTTCTCAGCATAAGCATAATGTGGAGATGGGTGAAGAACCTGGGTCATTGGTAACTCATCATAACTCCTTCCTCCTTCTTAGGAAAAACAGACAATATTAACCTTTGCAATCAGAAAGACACAGACACTGGAAGTTTGAGTGAAAAAATATAGTATAATGGTATGTCTGGACTAAAGATAAGAATTGTAGTGTTTTTGCTTAGAAAAATAATACATTAATTAGCCTAATGAGAAATTCTCAGTTCTTCCAATCAGATGTGCTCCTCTTTGCCCATAACAAGATTTTTCATGTAACAACAGATGGGATTTGTAAGCTGCCTGAGATCAGTTAGAATGAAGACCATGTACTATGGACTTGTAGAAATCAAGAGAAGGATTCAGTTACCTAGATACAAACATTTAATGCTCTTTGAGACATACTTTCCAACTTCCAGCTGTTGTGGTTTATGGATTTCCCATAAATTCTGTGGTATATCTGCCAGCTGATACCCAAATGATCCCCTGACTACACAGACCACAGGTTTAATTGCAGAAAGATCTAAGCATCTAGTGTGACCAATAATAGTTTTACATGTTTTAGGATGGGGCCTTTCATTTTTCCATATTCTGACAGCTTAGGCACAGAATGAAATCCACCATAACCACCTTTTTGCCAAATACTATCACTTTGGTTGGCTTGATTCAAAATCGTGTTTTTATTTGTACATTTCCTTTATGTTTGACAGAATTAAAAACATTCTGGGGACTTAATGTGCAGAAGGTGTCAGTTTATTGAAAGGCTTTTATCTTTGTATTTTGGAGTTGGTAATTACCTCTCATGAGTGAAACAAAAACCTAGTCTCTGCTCTGGCTGCCTGTAATTTCCCTTCAAACTAAATGTGACTCCAGACTGCTATGTTTTCTTGGCAATGATTTTAGTAATATACCAGGTTGTTACAAAGCAATGTTATTAATGTGATACAACATTAATTAGAAAAGTCTGCTGTAATTTATAAATATGCAATTACAGTTAAACAAATAAGAAGTTGAGACTTTGCAAGGTTCCCAGTGGGTTATTATTTGCATGATTCCACTGCATCCAGAAGAGTCACTGATTTGTCCTCTGGTGTTAAAACACAATTTGCCCTACTCTATTGAGATTTGCAGATGTATTAAAACATATTTTTGGAGCTTGTTCAAATGAATTATTATGAAAACAAATGAATGTGTGGAATAGCTGTTAAGAAAAAAAATAACATCAGAATACCCTAATTACTTCCAAAGACCAAGTAAGCTTCTTCCAAATAAGCAAAAGGAGGGTGTAAGCTTCATATTGCCTTATATGGTACCCCAGCTATTAAATTCAAAGAAATCAAAGCTTGAAGAAAACAAACAGGGCCTCTCGCTCTATGTCCTGATCTGCTCCTCTATGAAAGTTATTTCTCCTCCTTATTCCATGGGCTTTTCTATGACTCTGTGATCTATCAGCTTGACTTTCTGCATACTAAAGGTCACAGAATTCCACTCCATGACTCTGCATTTGAACTTAATTCAGCCTGCTACCCTTCTCTGAGCATTTTTTTTTTTTTTTTTTTTTTTTTTTAGTGAAAGACCATTATCCCAATATTCCAAACTTATCTCTGCCCTTATCCAGAAGAGGTTGTCTCCAGTGTAGAAGCAATTCTGGTTATTACTTGGCTGTTGCCTCTAACTGTCACTTTGCATCCACACACAATGTTCCTTCTCACAAGAATAGTCATGCTATTAAGTTTGTTGAATTAGTTCAAAGGGACAGAAAGCTAGGTAACACAATTTAACAACTCCTATCATGCATATTCTATAGAGTAAATACCGGAAAGAGACATCAGTCCTCAATTGCCTCCTCATAATTTCTTCCAGATGACTAGACAGGATACATTTCTCTTAACAGTTTTCACAAAATGGCATATATTGAAAACTGATGCAGGGTTAAGAATACACTTGAGTAAATGGAGCACTATCAAGGCTACAAGAACATCAGTGTGGCCTTCCTTACTCAAATCAGGCTAACTCCAGTGCAGATCTTTTGAGTGGATTCCTTATTAAAGACATGCCTACTAAAACTATGAACAACTACTGTTCTAATGAATGGACTGATGACTTCCCATTGACCTGAATGGGGCCAAAATTTCATCTTGCATGTCTGTGGTTCTAATTGGTCCTGTCACTATAACTCACTGTGGTATAACTAGAGTAGTTCCAGGGAACTGGACAGAGTTAAATAAGCTTGAAAACACCAAATAATATGTGATTGATTTCAAAAATCAAAGGAATAAATACAGCAAAGTCCTGTAGCTGCAGGACTGATTATAAACTGTTGTAAACTCTCACTCTTCTGTTCTTTTAGCTCTATTCTTGGAAATAGTTTCTAAGAACTGGCATTGTCTTGTGTAACCTTAAATGCATAGTAAGGTACATTATACAGAAACATAGCCATTCTAGCACTTAATTATCACCACTAGACTGCGTCTGCAGAAGACAAAAAAGCTCACCAGAGAGCTGAATTATTCTGGTTGTGAATCCCAATAGGACTAACCACCAGCTCTGATTCTGCACACATCAAGGAAAGTTTCCTTCTCTTTCTAGAGGTGCTGAAGTCATAGAATCATAGAATCATAGAATGGTTTGGATTGGAAGGGACCTTAAAGATCATCTAATTCCAACTCCCCTGCCATGGGCAGGGACACCTCCCAGTAGACCAGGTTGCCCAAAGCCCCATCCAGCCTGGCCTTGAACGCTGCCAGGGATGGGGCATCCATAACTTCTCTGGGCAGCCTGTTCCTGTGCCTCACCACACTCTAAGGATATAATTTCTTCCTTATATGTATGTATATAAAATCAGTTCTTTTTTAGTTTAAAACCATTACTCTTTGTCCTATCACCACACTCCCTGACAAAGAGTCCTTCCCCAGCTTTCTTGTAGTCCCCTTTAGGTATTGGAAGGCTGCTATAAGGTCTTGCTGGAGCCTTCTCTTCTCCAGGCTGAACAATCCCAACTCTCTCAGCCTGTCTTCCTAGGAGAGATGCTCCAGACCTTTGATCACCTTCGTGGCCCTTCTCTGGAATATACATCCATATACTTCTTGTTCTGGGGGCTCCAGATATGAACACAGTATTCCAGGTATCACAAGAATAGAGCAGAGGGGGACAATCACCTGCTGGCCATGCTACGTTTGATGCAGCACAGGATATGGTTGGTTTTCTGGGCTGTAAATGCACATTGCCAGCTCGTGTTGACCTCGTCAACTAGCACACCCAAGTCCTTCTCATCAAAGCTGCTTTCAATTCATTCTCTACCCAGTCTGTATTTGTGCTTGGGATTGCCCTGACCCAGGTGCAGGACCTTGCACTTGGCCTTCTTGAACCTCATGAGTTTCGCACAGGGCCACCTCTCAAGCCTGTCAAGGTCCCTCTGGATGGCATCCCTTCCCTCCAGCATGTCGACCACTCCACACAGCCTGGTCTCTTTGGTAAACTTGCTGATGGTTTACTTGATCCCATTGTCCATGTCACCAATAAAGATGTTAAACTGTGCCGATCCCTATACTGACCCCGAGGAACAACACTTGTTACTAATTTCCACTTGGACGTTGAGCCATTGACAGTGATTCTTTGAGTGTGACCATCCTTACCCATTGAGTGACCATCCATCAAATCCATGTCTCTCCAATTTAGAGACAAGGATATCATGGGGGATGGTGCCAAATGCTTTGCACAAGTCCAGTCTAGAAGATGGATTTCTTATGAGTCCATCATAAGAAGCAGACAACTCAGAGCCCTGATAGAAGACAGTCAAAATCATGCATCTCATGTTCACAGATTCTTGCAGCTGGGAGTGATCAGGTTCAGTGGCTTGATTCACATTCCTACTCCCCCTTCACATGAGAAGGGGGAGGGGAATGAATAAAGAAACAAACAAGCAAAAGAAACAAAAAACTTTAAGTCTTAGGAAGGAGATGGAAGTCCTGAACCCTTTTGAAAGTATGTTGCCAAGGAAACCCCTACTTGCTATCCCTTTCATTCTGCTTGTCTGCTTCTGTCTCCAGGAAGAAGTGACACTGGGAATCTGTTATTTTATAGTGGATGATTTGAACCAGTTTATATAAATATACATATATATATTCAATTCTAAATGTCACTTTTTTCAAGTCCAGATCTAAGTGTTTTTAAACAATACATTCACCTTCTCCCTCTCCATCGATGTAATACTTGTCAATAGTTGCATCAATTTCTTCTCTAAATTACTCTCTCCATGATGACCTTAAACCTTGCTACAGTGTATAAAAACAAGAGGTTTCCATGCTAATAAGATTTTTGTTAATCCTGTACTGTTGTGGCCATCCCTAAACAGTAAGCGTGTAATATGAGGAATAACAGGAAAAATACGTTATTTAAGTCCTAGTCTGTGTGTTAAACATAGAGAAGCTCGTTCCTTCCTACAGATCAGTAACTGCATAGAAAAGATTAATGAATTAAGAGCACCATAATGCAAATGTGTTATTTCCCCATTTTAAAGTTCAGATCAGTGACAGAGGTGAAAGCTGAAAAATTAATTTCCTGGCATAAAAACAAAAGTCTTAATCTCCCTTCGCAGGACTAGCGGATGCAGGCTTTAGCTTGTGAGTAAGTAGCTTCTGCAGGTTTTACCTTTGAAGAACAATGGGGAAAGCAAGGGAAAGCAAAGGCAAGGCGAGTTGAGGCAAGGAGCTGAGAGGAGGGGAGGGCAGGAGAGGGGAGGCAAGGAAAGGGAAAGAAAAAGGGGGAAAAGAAAGAAAGGAAAGAGGAGAGGAGAGGAGGGAAGGGAAAGGAAAGGAAAGGAAAGGAAAGGAAAAGAATTTAATGAAAAGAGCTTAGATCAAGCTCATCTGCCTGACCTCTTCAGGGCAAACTAAAGATTAAAACATATTGTTGAGGGTATTATCCAAATGCATCTTGGCCATTGACCACCAACCACCTCCCTAGGAAGCCTGTTCCAGTGTTTGACCACCCTCACAGTATTTTTTCTTAATATGCATCCTGAACCTCCCCTGGAGCAGTTGTGTGCTGTTCCAACATTTTCTATCATTGATTGCGAGAGAGAAGAGATCAGTGCAAGAATCAGGATTCCTTTCCACCTCCTCCAGAACTGAGCTTTAAGAAAAAGTGGCCCCTGAAACAGAAAATGCTGTTGGTCTCTACCAAGGAACCAGACTATATGAGCTCAGCACAGCCCTGTCCAGCCCTGTCCAAAGCAAAACTTCTGCTACCTGTCTCACTGTAATGTCAAATACTGTATTGCCTGAACAGCCTGGGCACCATGAAGGAGGCTGAAGCAAAGTGAAAAGAACCACCAAACTCAGACATTTTAGATTTTTTTTTTTCACATACAAGTTCTGAGAAAGGGAATTGAAAGGGTTTGAATTCCCTTGAGTGACTTGGATATGAGCTGTTTTAGGATACCAGACCAATCCCATGTCTTGTCTTAAGTGCTGTAAGGAAGGGTGAATATTTTGATGAAGGTTTCAGTACAGTTCTGCTCTCCTAAATCTTTCTAAATATATTTTCATAACACATTCACAGATTGCATGATTTGCAACATAAATAGCTGTTAAAATTTGGCCCTCAGTCTCCTTATGGAGCCATCCTAGATTTGGCAGTTTTACCCATCTATACCCAGGGGCATACCCCATAGCTTTTGTGATGAAATTCTTTACAATTCTTAATTTTCAAAGGACACAGCTGTCATCCATTTATTGAAGAAACTAATTGAAGAAGCATTAGCACTAGATTAACTTTGGGGGTTTTGTATATTCATTTCCAACTCAGATCTCCAGCCAGGGATACAATGCTTCTCTAAGACTTGATCAAACTTTCATAAGTGAATGACTGTGAGAAAATGGATTACATTTCAGATCAGTCTGTGAAAAGAGGACACAACATCAATGAACAACATGAAGGTAATTAAAAACAAGGAGAAAGACTGAAATAAAGAGATATTACAAAATGAATGAGTATGGTCATTATTTGTCCCCAGAAGCCAAAAGTAATTCTAAGCAAGATAAAAACAGCACAAAGACGGCCAAGCACAATTTGCACAGGAGTAGCGTTATTCCACAAAGAAAGGAATGAGTCATGTGCATTCCTACATCTCACACCAGGCCTGCACTCAATAAATCAACACATGGGTTTAATTGCTGTGACAAATGAATACAGTAAGGGCAGTCAAATTCTTCTGGGTAATGCAGTCATCCAGCAAAACCCTGGTCGGCAGAGATATGTAGGTCAGTCATTATGGACCAGTGAGCAGAGAGAGTCCCTAGTGTGAGAGCCTAGATGGAAATCTCACAGTGTAATCTCTGTCTAATAAAATACCAGTTTGAAAGAGTGTCTGGCTTCAACATCCTTCTTAATAACTGTTAGCAGAAGAGGAAGGTATTATATAAAGTGGCAATTAGCGAGATTGACAGAGCAAGAGAATGGGATTTATTGCTGTATATTTCAGTTTGCTTGATTGTTTGCCTGTTTTTTTTGCTGTGATTCTGCTGCCATTTTAAAAACCAGCTTCATAAAGGAGTGAGTTGAACAACTGAGATCTTTGAGTTTGAAGAAAACATATTAACAGATTGATAAAACTAGTATCCAAAGTAAGGGAGATAGGGTGGAGTTGTAGCCTGTTTTCGCCATCACCTCTGCCATAATCCATTGTATGTGGAGGTGAACACTCGAAGGAGGTTGAAAAGAAAAATGACCCAGAGGATGTGGAAGTATTAAGGAATTATGTCCATTCCTATTCAGAGGTCTCAGTAGTGCTGAAATCCTTCTTCAGCTCAGTTCTATCTGGCTCAAGTGTTACTTATACACAAGGTTGAATTTCTGTAGAGTAAATTAGAGATAGAAAAACAAACCTGAAACAAGTGATGCAAATTTATGCTTTGAGGTAGTAAGGGCAGCAGTTTTTTTTATCACTGATCAATTTACAGTCTCCCTGATCTACTGGTGCAAGTAATGGAGATCAACTTGGACCAAATTTCCATATCTCAATAATGAGTTTCTTCTGATGGAAACAACACTGTTCCCTGGCCATAAGTAAGTCTTCCTCCATCAGAATGTCTGGTGGAATACCACAGCTAACCATGAAACCAAGGTGTCTCATTGACTGATGAAGCCAGCTGAGTACATTGCAACTGCTAGATAGCCCTTCTGAATACATGTTGTAATATCAGTTCTAACACTGAATCTGATAGGAATGTGACTGACTCTAGGATGCCTTGAACTTTTATTTGTTTTTATTGTAACTGGAGGAACGGCACCACCAAATGTGACAACATGTATTAAACATGTATGAAACACTTTTAATAACACAAAATACTAAAAAATATGGAGAGCACTGGCACAGGTTACCCAGAGAGATTGTGGATGCCCCATCTCTGGAAGTGTTCAAGACCAGGTTAGATAGCTCTGGCCAACCTGATCTAGTGGGTGCTATCCCTACCTTGGGCAGGAGGGTTGGAAATAGATAACCTTTAAGGTCCCTTACAACCTGAGCAATTCTATGATTCTGTGATTCTATGATTATTAACTACATTGTCAGGAGTTCCTTGTTGTCAGAAGTTCCTTGTTCTCACAACCAGAAATCACTCACATTTCCCCCAGAGAACACATAATATTTTATAGGAGATTCCGTAAGTTGAAATATCAAGATGCAATGCTCTGTGGTCAAAATTAAAACATCTTGCTTTATTTTTCTGTATTTTTTTTTTCTCTGATGCCATGTTCTTGTGAGACCCACTAAAGTAGGGATGATCATTAGAGTAGATAGGATTACAATACAGCAGTACAGTCAGCACCATTTTCTATTCATATATAAAGGTCTCTGTGTGTATCTTAATGTGTCCTTTATATTAGTCTTCAGAGATCAGGATGTTTTGCTTCATGAAACATGTCTAGGTCAAAATCCCCCATTTAAAGCAAATTATTACTTTTCTGGTTTCGCTCATGGTGTTTTTTGCTGTTGTTTGTTTGTTTTCTTTCACGTTGTGACATTTGTACTTATCTATAGACTCCTTTTGCTTTTCCTTCTATTACCATTTTTTCTTTTCTCCTCTAATAGCATGTTTTCAGTGATATGGTAAAAACACCCCCTGAAAACAAACAAACAACAACAACAACAACAGATATTTATTTTATGCTCTTATTTCAATTTATTTTTCTGTCAGGGATCCAGAAAATACCTTGATTCTTATTTGTTATGGAAGATATTACATAAAGAACAAGGCTAAAAACACCGGAAGGAGCTTACACTAATTGCAGTGTAAAAATAAAATAAAATAAAATAAAATAAAATAAAATAAAATAAAATAAAATAAAATAAAATAAAATAAAGTAAAATAAAATAAAATAAAATAAAATAGAAAAGGAGAAAAGGCACATAGGTTGCTTATAATGGCAAAGGCTGACCTTCTAAATTCATGTGGCTTAGATCTGATTTTGGATTCACACAGTACATCTGTGATGCGTTGCTAACAGCCATCTCTTGCCATTTAAATAATCTCAACCATATCTTATGAGTACAGAAGCATAGATGAAGGTAGGGGACAGGCTTATCCATACTGGATATAGGGCAGTCCCAAGCAGAGGGGAAATAGCTCTGTATTTAAGGAAACTCTCTTTATCAGATTCAGAAGGTTGGCCAATGTTATTTACAACCTTCCAGCAGCAATGTTTAATTACCAGAAACTGTCTTCCTCATTTTATTTATTTATTTTTGTTACAAAACGTAGCTCTGAAGATTCATTTAGGTCTCATGTGGTTTACAGCAAGTTGATTCAGCTAGCACAGGAAGAGAGCACAAGAAGAGACAAAAATAAACCTGAGTCTAGGGCACAAGAGGCAGATAAGTATTCCGTCTCAAAATTTCAGACACAGACCCATCATCTTTTGCAAATGAGTACACTAATCAGTAGTCTTGAGTCTGAGCTGAATCTCCAAGTTACATTTGGTAAACTATAGTTTATATTCTGAGGCTGTTCTGTGTTTGAAGTTGGATTGAGAGGGGTACTGGGAAATCTTGTATGCGACAAGTTCATTAAAACAAAATCTGCACTCAAAATGTGCTCTCTGGAGGAAAGAAATTATACTGTTTTTTCTCACTAATTCATTTATTTTTCTTTCCTTGCAATCTGTTCCTCTCAGGTCTAACATCTGCATCTTTTGGATATGCTCATCTGTAAAGATCCAGGTCAGATTACCCAGCACACCAGTGTTTTGTAGAACAAAGCACGGTACCACTGTAGCAGTATTTAACAACAAGGAATCAATTAATGTTGTTACGTTGCATTTCTGTTACACATTTGGGGGAAAATGATATTCCTTTTGTAATATTATTTTTATATTAACTGGATTTACAGAATTTAGAAAAAATGTAATGTGAAAAAAGACTTGTGCCTGGAAAACAGGTGTTAGACTTACCTGTTCAAAGTCACCGTGTGACTCTGAGTGAACATGGAGATTAATCTCCTCCTCCTCCCC
>CM021698.1:149783261-149796174 GCA_011074415.1 Stictonetta naevosa
CCGAAGATCTACTTAAAAATCAGAGATTACTTAGAAGGAAATGATGCCTAATCAGACACATTTTTCAATGCAGGGGCATAAAAATCAGTGTTAGTCTGCTCAAACAACAGATCTGTGTGTAGGTACATTTTCTAGATGAATTGTTGGGGTTGTTGTTGTTTTCCTCACAAGTGGCCAACAACAAGGGTTTCTGAGCTTCTCTCAGACCTCGGTGTGTTTATCCTGGTAACTTTATCAAGCAAAGGATTGCTATTAGCTTATTTATAGAGAGTGCAGGAAACAGACTTTACTTATGTGAATGCTATTTGTCCCTCCCGCTGTAAACAAAGAGCATGTTCAAGACCACCTCATGAAACTGAACAAGTACAGGTCTATAGTGCCTGATGCCATGCATCCCAGGGTCCTGAGGGAACTGGCTGATGTAGTTGTGAAGCCTCTCTCCATCATATTCAAAAAGTCCTGGCAGCCAGCTGAAGTCCCTGGTGTCTGGAAAAAAGGAAACATCACTCCCATTTTTGAAAAGGTATAAAGGAGGACCCAGGGAACTACAGACCAATCAGCCCTACCTCTGTGCATGGGAAGATCATGGAACAGATCCTCCTGGAAGCAAAGCCAAGGCACATGCAGTACAGAGAGGTGATCTGAGACAGCCGGCTTGGCTTCAACAAGAGCAAAGAGTTTCTCTGTTGCTAAAGTAAAATTTAATAAAGTCAATTACTGAGAATGGTGAGGGATTATTTGCATTTCCTTAGATATGAGATATAATGACTAAACTAGCAGGTGCATCCTGTGAGGGCTAACTATGGACCCTGCTGATAAGTTGCTTGGCATAATATCATGGTCCTCTGAGCACCTAGACCCTACTTGTCCCTCTGCAGTGCCTGGACCACAGGATATTCTGAGCCTGCCTGGCAGTGACAGTCTTATGTCAGAGAAATCTCAAATGCCAGAAGTCTTTCAGAAGTAACTATGTAGGGGGTTTTAAAGATCTATATACCGGATTTAGGACCATCCAGATGGTCCTAGGATTTACGACCATCCAGCCTAAACACATCTTTTAAAAATGTAGTGTTATGTTTGAGGAACAAAGGAAAAGTCTCCTGTTCTTCAGCCCAGCCTCCTAACCAGGATCAGCTTATGTTACCTGGGAAGCTTGTCCAGCCTAATTAGCTGCCCAATTAGCTACTGTCTCTTTTTAGTTCCTGTTTGCTTTATGTAAGCTTGATTTACTCTTATTGTGCAAGTTACATTATTATCAAGTTATTTCAGATTTTAGTAAAAGCAAACAGGAAATAGCAGCCTTCTCTGATACAAATGTGATTGGTCTTTCATATGTGTGCAAAGATGCTGAGTTCCTATTAGATATATTATAGGAAGCTTCCTAACATTAATTGCAGCAAGGTCCCCTTTTCTATTCCTTACTTCAAGCCTTTTCACAAATTATTCTTTATCTGCATGGTCCCCTGGGAAACCTGTGCACCAACATGCAATGCTGGGAAAATAAATAAATAAATTTTCTTTGTTCTCACCACAGGTGCACACACACATGTACACATATATACACACACTTATCTACCTAGTGGATGAATGTGGTTAACTTCATATTATGCATGCAGTGTTCAGGACTGGAGAAGAAGGAAGTATACTACTGACTCTAATTCCTGCAGGTGTGGAAACTGAGTTGGCTATAAACTGACATTGAATTTGGCACCTAATAGTGTTATATTTTTCCAATAATTCTTGTGCACTTGTCACAGAAGTTTGGCAAAATGGCCCACATATTGCATTGCGTGTCATAAATATAATAATTTATGATGTGTTGCTGTCTTGCAATCTAGTGCATGGTACTAAATTTGTGAGTAGCACTTTTTGTCAGTTTGGAAGTATAATCAGTAATGACATATCTTCAAGAGCCCTTTCCTTTCTTCTCTCGCTTCTTCAAATGACTAATACTTCTATTAATGGAGAGAAAGGGCAAAAGAATAAGTCAGACCATGGAAAGCAAAAGACACAAAGGTAAAATTGCAACAGGAGGTACAAATTTTACACAGGAGACTTAGATGACTTAGGGGAGTACCAATGCAGTCTAGAAATTCTCTTTCAGAGGATGACTCTAGTTAGAAGCTAACTCCTGTTGGCAACATGGTCACTGCTCAGTCATCTACAGGCTAAATTGTTTCGAAGAGCACTTTTCCTTTTAGGTACAGAGATATTGGAATCACAGAAGCCATCAAGATAAGCTCCTAGGAAATGTGAGGAGTGAAAACTCAAGCACTGAAGGACTTCAGATATTTCTGTCCTCATTGTTAACCTAGTGTTTGTAAGGTCTCTGAAGAACTACTCTACACAGTCTGGGAATTCAAGACTAATATAGCCCAATTAATGAAATATAAACAATAGTAATACTCCATGAATAGCAGAGCAGGATCTGTCACCCAGCCTGATTGCCCAGCCTTTTCCCTAAATATCATAGACTCTTCATGAATTACATAGATAAAACGTTCAATAATACATCAGTTTTTGAAATTTTCATTTTAACTAACAAGCTCATTCTCTATGTAGAAAATAGTAATAGGTTGCTTTTTTTGATTGTAATTTTTTCATTTAAAAGAGAGAGAGAGAGAGAGACAGAGACAGAGAGAGTCATAAGGGAGGAAAATCTTCTCCTGAATGTTAAATAATAGTATAAATAAAAGTAGGCCAAGTCCTCCTAGGATCCCAACTTCTCCAAGATAATTCATCATTTTCTTCTTTTACTTCTTACTTTACCCTAGTTATTTAGACTTTTTTTTTTTTTTTTATAAGAAAGTGAAATAAAAATCAAACTTCTAAACATCACTTGAGATTCCTGTGAATTCCACATCAGGGCCTCCCAGTCTTCTGTTGCTTGGATGCAAAAAAAGGAACACAGAACTGTGGTGATAAACAGTCATACATATTTTTAATGAAGGGAAAAATTTAGTCTTTTACTTGAGCAAGTCAGAAAAGAATCTTTTTCATTGTGGGCTGTTATATAACTCAATTTGCCCCAAATGGTATAAAAGTCAGTAGTGATAAATTTACAATCATTCTGCAAGATTCAAGTAACTGAACAAGGGTCTAAACAAGTGAGAATCTGTCTTTCCATAGTTGTTGAAAATTAGCCTTTATTAGGAAACAGGGGTGGGATTCATGTCATCCAGCTTCAGATATATATCTTCGATGTAGGTGTCTCCAGCTGTGCTAGTCACTGTAGGCATCTTTGTAGTCAGCTGAGAACAGCCATGAATGAATAAGTACAATTCCTATGATCCTATGACCTATTTTAGAAGTCTAAATTCAGACCCTACAAGCACTTTTTATCTTTTCATAGACTGGAAGGAGGTCCTACATGGAAATGTCAAAATTTATTCAGATGAACTGCACTGTAGGTGACTTGAAGTGGTGTAGTGGAACATGAAAACAGGTATTGTGTGATGGGCTGTGAGGACCTTTATAAGGTCCTATTTGGAAAATAAACTAAAACTACTGTCAGGTCCAAGGAAAAGTTGTTACGCCAGGGTAGGAGAAAGATATTGTTAAAGGAAGCTAAAAGGAAACAAAGGAAGACTTTAAAACACAGGGAAAAACAAACAAACAAACAAACAAAAAACACTATAAATTCAAACTGAACCTTCCAAAGTGAATCTTTCAAATGCTTTCTTTCTGCTTTCAGCAAGACCCCATGCTACCTTACCAGTTTTCATATATTTTCCATAAGAAATTAAAACATACTAACTTTAAGCCTATTTTTCTGATGTCTCTGAGAAATTGTGACAGGGTTGATAGTCACCTTTGAAGAATCAGCTGCAGGCTGGTGTGTGCAGACTTGTAGCAGATGCCCTCCTTGTGGGCTGAGTGTCACTGATTTCAGTGGATCAGAGTGTTCTCCCACCTGTAGTGTTTTGCCCAATAATAGGACAACAGTGAACTGTCCACAGAAGCAGTCTGAATGGGAAAAGTATCAAAGGGCTTTATGTTCCATCAGACTGAGAGAGTGGTTGCACCCAAGCAGGGCTGAAGTAGCTCAGCTGGGAGAGCGTTAGACTGAAGATCTAAAGGTCCCTGGTTCAATCCCGGGCTTCAGCAGTGGTTTTCCTGGAAGATTTTGAAGTTTCAGTTCTGTATGTGCCACTATAAGAAAGTTGTGGATGTACTGGAAAGACTCCAGTGAGTGGGCTACCAAGAGTAAGGGATTGGAGCGCCTCTCCTAGGAGAAGAGGCAGAGAGAGCTGTGACTCTTCTGCCTGGAGAAGAGGAGGCTCAGAAGGAATCTTCTCAATGTTTAGAAATACTTGCAGGGAGGTTGCAAAAAAGACTGAGCCAGACAAGGCACTTTTCAGTGGTGCCCAGTGCCAGGACAAGAGGCAACGGGCACAAGCTGGAAAACAAGAGGTTCCATCTGAACATGAGGAAACACTTTAATATGCAGATGATAGAGCACTGACACAGGTCACCCAGCGAGGTTCTGGAATCTCCCTCTCTGGAGATCTTCAAACGCCACATAGACATTGTCCAGGGCACTCTGCTATAGGTGTCCCTGCTTGAGCAGGGGGTTGGACCAGATGACTTCCAGAGGTTCCTTTTAACCTCAACCATTCTGTGGTCTGTGATTCTGTGCTCTGCAGGGCTTCAGTCAGAATTCATAACAAAACTTGGATTAAAAGTGATAGTGAGTCTTCACAGCATGTCTTTGCATGCATTATTCCCTTTCACTATTATTGGTGTTGGATAAAACGCTCTCCTGGATCAAATCTGAGAAATCCCTCCTTCTCCTTGATGGCCTTGCCTTTGCACTGTGTGGAAGTGCTTAAGTGCTCCAAACTTTTGGTCTTTTCCCCTTCTCTGGTTTTAAAGCAGGGTGCACTTGATGACAGGACTTGCTGGAATTGCTCTTTTGACATCCCAGCTGTCTTTCCTGCCCCTCACACCAGTGTAGGGGAAAGCATTGCTTTTAACCAACCTCACTATGGCCCTGACTACTCTAAAATGCCATGAAGCAGATATTATTAATTAAAAAAATAATAATAATAAAAAACAGTGAGTCAAACAGTGCTCTCATGATGGAAAAGCTCTCTTTTTATGTATGCAGCTCCTGCACTTATCCTGTTCATTGAATGGAACCACGGACATTGACAGTTTAATAGGGCAAACACTATGAAAATTTTGGGGTTTCTTACAGTGCAGTTACATGAATGGACTTGAAAACTGAATATTGAAGTTTCAACAGGTACTTGTGAAGGGGATAATCTTGTCTGGGAATCAAAATAATGACTTTTGTTGTCTATATAATTATTAATGATCTGTACTTGTTTCTATTTTCATTGTTTACCAGTGTACTGCCTGGATCTTTGGTCCCACAAACAAAAGGATTAAGGAATAAGAATTGAGTTCAGATTCTGGTTGCATCTAAATGGACTTTTGAAATCAGCACTGATCCAGAACACCATGTGTATCTGATGCCCAGAATGAAAGTTCAATATATATAAATATTTGATCAAAATGCAAAGGCAGGAAGATAATTATTCTGAGATCTGCTGGAATAGGGAGGTAGGGAAATATTTGATCTTGTTCACTGATGAGGGGTTCCTGAGTAGAGAGCTCAACAAAGCTTTATTGAATGCAAGTTTGATGCTCCTGGCCTGGAAGAGGGCATCAAGAGTTTGCTAGAGCCGCTGTACACAGAAATAACTGCTGATGTCCCATACAACCCCACTTACAACATTGGCAACAAAGATCTAACAAGCAGGAGATTGCAAATGACTCTTTAACAATACACATTGTTCTTTCAGCTGATCTTTACCTTTTAAGGGACAAACTATTGCTGTCCCCATTGGTTCACTGTACTATGTAACATTATTCATCCAGTGTCCAAGCTAATCCTATCTTGACACCTGGCACAAAACACAAAACTCACCAGACAGTCAGATTAATCTTCATGCCTACAATGAAGTATAAGATAGGAGTAAGGGAATAACTATAGATCTAAGTATGATCCTTTCTGACATACTTGAGAAAGAGTACTTTCAAACCCCCTTTCTTAAGCTTACTATAGCTTCTCTGTCTTATTGTAAGATCACCAAAGAAAGCTGAGCTGGAGCATCTAAGGCATGGGAAATAAATAAATAAAATAAATAAATAATAATAAAAAAAACTGTCTTAAAACTGCTGTTAGCTGCAGAAGCTGGGTACCTGTGAGCATGCAAGACTCCAGCTCTTGTCTGAAATATCCAGAGCCACATACATCCATCAGAAAACAGGCCAAAATCTCACAAAATAACTATTTCAGTAAGATTTATGTTTCTCTTCTGTTTCTGGGTAACCCTCAAATATTTTTACAGCAATGTTTGTGACAATAGTTCAGTATCAAGGATAATCTGAGTAACAAGAACCACCCAATCCAATTTAATAGGAGGTTCTGTAAAATTAGAAGCAAGTAAATTTTGTATCTATCTGTAGTGAAGGAAAGATTCAAGTCTATAAAACAAGTCTATTATTTTTGCTCACCAGATGACTCTATGCACATTAGAGCAGTCCGTCACCTCTGCACCTCTGACTAGTAAACCAGTGCATTACCATAGCTGAAGAAAAAGAGGTACCAAACAGTTGTACCTATTTTAAAGAAAAAAATCTCAGAGGAGTGTTGTTATATAAGCAAATTTGATATGGACATACAAACTGGCACAAACTCTCTACTAGCATAAATCATTCTGGTGTTATTATAAATTTGGAGCAGTTTTTAGACCTGCAGACAACCCGACCTCTTGCTCTTGCAGAGGACAGCTAGGAAAGCCAGTTACAGTAATTGCATCCTCAACCATGCATGTGTTGGGCTAAAGCACATTTCCCTGATCAGCTCGTGGCTCGTGGAAGCTGAAATATGCAGTTCACATAAACATGGAAAGACAGCATAAGTTATATACTGTGTGAAGGAGCTGCCAAGGTCACTGAACCAGTGTTTTGTGTCACTAAGGAAAATGAAATTTTGTGGGAGAGACAAATTTCCACAAGGAAAGAAATAGACAGAGCGAGTGCTTTGTAAATGATTCTGGGAAAAAAAAAAAACACAAAAAATTTCATTGCAGTACTGAAATCTTGTTCCCATTATGGGTACTAGCACATGAGATAATTGTGTTTGAGGTAGGTAATTACCATATTTGCATGTTTAGGTTGTATCGACTCCTTCCATGTTATTAAGTGTCTACAGCATTATTTCATCAGAATGGCACACTGTCATTACAGGGGCTGAAGAATCTCCAGCGAGTCAAAGAGGTTTTGTGGTCCCTCATTTTCATTCTTCATCAAACCTGCAAAAAGCAAATCCATCCCAGGAAAACAGCAACAAAGAGAATGGAGATACAGCAGGGGAAGGCAGCTTTGGAAGTTTAGGGTTCCATAATTTATAGTACCTGTACTAAGCAACTGTGCTAATACTCCTCCACACAGCACGATACAGGATTAATAATAACTGCATTTTGTTCTGTGCACTTATCAACCTTTATTCTAAGTACTGCAAAATGTTTTATGGACACTAATTAATTAAACTTTAAAAGCCATGCTCAGTGCACCTTATTCATTGGTAGTTATCTCAGGATTCAATTTATCTGTAAGCCTCATAAAAGTTTTGGAAAGTAAGTAGCTTTGCACAAATTTGAAGATATAACCTGATCATATGAGTAAGTCATTTGTAAGTTACATACTGAGACATTTCTAAATTTTTCTGGGCAATCAACATCAAATATATAAAAATATATCCTCATGAAATAAAGATCTAAGAAGAAAGAAAGAGAACAACTGAAGGCTAATGGAGAACACTGCATCAAATGGGATAATACATCCACAGAAACATCTTGTCTCCCTCCTGACATCTTCTCTAAAACTTTCACTCCACCCAGCAGTGGAGGGTCATTGACAAATCTGAACAATTAAACAGTTAAAATAAATAAAATGAAAAAAAATGCATTGTTTAGAAACATTTTCAAAACTGGCCTTCAGTTCTCAGGTAGCATCATTTTTTAAAAATAAACAAAATGTGTAGAATCATATTTGTATTTTGATATGAACACTCAAGTGAAAAAATCTAACGTCAGAATTTGAACAGATCATTTCCTGAGGTCCTGATATTTTCTGTCTTATCCTCCAATCAAGTCAACTAGTGAATATCACAATTAAGCAAATGACCAGGTGGTCATATTCAAAGAATTACCTTGTTTCAGATGTTATTCCTTCCCTTTTAACTGTATTTACAGATGTCTTTAGACAGAGATACTGAGAACTTAAGATAGAAGTATTGAAAATTATAAACCTTTTTGGGGAAATATCCTGAGAATTCTAGGAACAGTTGTTCTATTTGTCTTGGGAACAGGGATACATCCAAATGATTTGGTGTGCTGAAAATTAAACTCCTATGTGCACCCACTATGATGCGTACCCAATATGATTCCGTTAGTAAGTGACCTTTCATTTTTTTCACTTTTCACTGAGAAATGATAAATGAACACATGGTGGAAAATGAAGACCATTATTAAAGTAGAAGACAAGACAAAGTTCAAAGGAAAGTGAAGAATTCTTGAAATGAAATGGAGAGTTGCAAGTGAAAAGTACAGAAAGACCCACTAAAAGAAAAAAAGATCAACATCGAGGTTACACAGATAAAAATAGTCCAAAGTGACTCTAAAGACATGAGAATGGACATAAGAATTTCTCCTAAGTGTAGCCTAATAAATTGTTGATTTTATGTTCAATATAAGATTTAGAAGTGGTGAGTGGAAAACCTGAAACCATAAGATGCCTCTGGAGAGAGAACAAATAATTTCTCATGTATCGTTTTGTATAATATTGAATGATGTGTTTTACATAGAAGGAAAGAGATTGCAGGAGAGTACATTTAACAGTAGAGTGGGAAGAGGTAGTTATGGGTTTATTGATGTTCTCTTCCAATTGCCACAGTGGCCTTAAGAATCCATGCAGGCCACCAGAGTTTATAATTTTTTGTAAAACTTTTAAATATGTCTTGTAGCTGTTCCTTTTTAGTTCCCCAAAGGCCTACAGAGGCCTCCACCATGCAATCCAGGCTATGGGTAGATATCTATCTTTCTGAATTTCAGGTGAGCTGGAGTCTATTCTACTCTGAGGGTATCTTTTTTCCACAGATCTTAAGAATTTTATCTTATTTGAAAGTAGGTCACTTTGCTACATATGATACAAATCAAAAACAAAATAAAAGTGGTACTATCATCAGTCATCATTGTTATTGTAGTTGTGTCCTTTGATATTTTTTTCAGTTTGAGCAAATTTCTAGTGGTTTTTTTTGAGTTATGGTTCATTTGTTTTTACAAGGTTGTCTGTATTATGCTCCTATCGAATCAATTATTGAATTGGATAATCAATGTATATAAATGTATATACTTACCAATGTATATAAATACCTGAAGGGATGTTGCAAAGAAGATGGAACCAGGCTCTTTTCAGTGGTGCCTAGCAACAGGACAAGAAGCATTGGGCAAAAACTGAAATACAGCAGGTTCTCTCTGAACATCAGGAAGCACTTCCTGACTGAGTGATGGAACAAGTTCCCAGAGAGGCTGGGGAGCCTCCCTCCTTGGAGATATTTGAAAGCCATCTGGACATGTTCCTGGGCAACATATTGTAGGTGTGCCTGCTTGAGCAGGAGTAGATGGACCAGCTGACCTCCAAAGGTTCCTTCCAACCTCAACCATTCTATCATTCTCTGATTCTGGAAAAGAAAAAAAAAAAACAAGCAAGGAAAAAAAAAAAAAAAAAAAAAAAAAAAAGCAAGGGACTTTCCTAGACTCATCTGCTTTCATGAAGCAGATGCATCATCATATGCTTTTCAGTCCAGTAACAGCTATGTTACTCTTTTCTTAAACTTCAGTTCAGCATTCCAGTTTGCAGGACCAAAAAGAAAGGCTTTTTGTCTAGTGAAAAATGTGGAGTGCCACAAAAACACTTTTATGTGTTTAGCCAAAAGAAAAGAGGGCCTATTTTATCTTAATATTGCTCAGTTTTCTAGGAGTGGGACAGGACACCTCACTGGATGGTAGGTTTAGTATCTCAGCTGTAGTATCCCCTAAGTGCTTTTATCTGACAGTCAGCTTTTGCCCCTGGGTTCCCATGTTTTCCCCTCAACAGCTGCTCTTCATCCATTTGCTTCTGTCCCACAGGCACAATGACATCTGTCACAGCCTTGAAGGCAGTTCAAGGCAGATGTTTACAAGGACCATGACTATGGGTGTCATGAGCAGCCTGGTGATACTGATTCCTGAGGCATCTTACATCCTCTCTGACAGACTATCTGTCTTCCTTGAAGTAGAGGAGAGGCACTTGTTAGACCATGCTTGTGGGCATAAAATGGAGATAGAGACAGTTACCATTATAACTTGTTGTGGCCCACGAGATAGGAAAATTATTGTTGTTAGAAAATACCTGTCTGTCCTCCCTGCATTCTGAAAGTGTGAGAGAAATGACTTGGACTCACAGATTTAGAGAATAATTGGCCCAGCAGTATATGGAGAAATGTTTCTCATTTATTTCTCCAGCAGTTTCAATCTCTATACTATGTTTCTCTTGTCTCTTAATCATTAATGAGTCTGAACTATTTGCCAGAAGCATTTTTTTTTAATTTTTAATTTTTTTGTAGTAGTTAATGCTGTGGTTTTTGCACTAATTTTTGTGTTTTTTTTTTGTTGTTTGTTTGTTTGTTTTGTTTTCTATGGCTCTAACAAAATATTCTCCTGAATATTTTTAGTAAAGAATATTACCTTGAGAGTCATCTTGGTGATTTCCTCTGTCATTAGGTCAGTAGGATGCTTGTCTCTAAAGGAGACAAAGATGTCGGCTAGTAATGGGGCACTTTTTCTCGCTGCTTTGTGCCATCTGTGAGATAAAGAAATCTCATTTGCACACATTGCTGTTGATGTCATATAAGGTTTTGTAAGAGAACCAACTTCTGCACAGTGGAAGTTGCTGAGTATTTTCCAGTTATCCTTGTAGTGAAGATGGACTGACATCTCCTCAGTAACAGATATTTTAAAGCATTTTCAAAGTTTTATCATGGATATGTCTTAGGACATTCATAAGGAAAAATGGGTTAATACTTAATGGATTTTCTGTTCATTATATACCTTCTAAATAAAGGTATTTCTAATGTATTTCTAATTTATTTTAAGAGTTACGGTCTTTTCAACTTTTTTAATTTTCAAAAGTGATTTCAGTAAACTTATTTCTTATTGAAGGAGTAGAAAGCAAAATAAGCCAATTTATTAGAAAGACTTAATCATATAAATGTTTTCTGAAATACCTGACATTTTCTTAATCTTTAATAAGACCCTTGCTAATTCAAATATATGAGATACTTTCATAAAGACCTGTGCAAGCATTTCCAGAAATTGCATAGGTGTATGTATTTCATTCTAGTATGCAGTATTTGCCTGGATCAGTAACCTTCCAACAATTTAATTATATTCTCCAAGCTCTGTTGGTGCAATGTATAAATAGTTAAATAAATGATAACATAGCGTAACTAATCAGCAACTGTATAAGTCAACATGATCCATATTTCCATCAAATGTTCTCAGCCTGTTAAATTTTCTTGTTTTCATATGTCTAAGGAAAGAAAGAAGGTGTATGAAACTATGACTGATGCTATTTAGGGCCATATTCAGCGGAACATGTTAAGATTTTTCATATTTGCTAATTAGAGGCCTCATTTTGGTGCCTAACTTGACATATTTTCCCTGAAAGCTATTTAATACTTTAAGGAGGCTTATAAAAAAGATGGAGAGCAAATCTTTGCTCAGGCAGATAATGACAGGGCAAGGGGGAATTATTTTAAACTAAAAGAGGAGAGATTTATATCAGAGATTAGGAGGATAATCTTTACTCAGAGTGGTGAGGCACTGGAGCAGGTTGCCCAGCAAAGCCCCATCCCTGGTGGTGTTCAGCATCGGGTTGGATGAGGCCCTGGCCAACCTGATCTACTGGATGGCATCCCTGCCCATGGCAGGGGGGTTGGAACTAGATGATCTTTAAGGTTACTTCCAACCGGAGCAATTCTATGATTCTATGAATCCTTCCTTCTAGCAGCCTCATCATGAACATGGTGAAAAAGCAGGTCTGAAGCAGCCAAAATCACTGGTTATACTTAAAAATCTTTTCCCGGGACCTTCGGAAGGTCCAGGATGTAGTACCTGCTCCCCGCTGTACAGCAATGCCATGGAATACAAGCCTCCTGTTAGGGAATGTACACCTGAGATACTACATTCTCAAAAGGAGAGAAACTGACTGAGAATACACTGCTGTCCATGCATGCACAGTAACAACTAGCAAGACTGCATGAATGCTGTGGGTATGTGGGTTTCATTGTGCTCACACAGACGTTCCGCTGTGTGCTTTCTTGTTTTCCTATCATTTTGCGCTATCTAATTAGCATGCCAACTCATCTCTTTCCTCTGCTTTAAGGATTTTGTTTGCACTCCCTTTATTTTACCCTGTTTTCCTTTTCATAATACATTTTTCATAATTTATCATTCATTTACATTTCAATTAAGAACACTAGCTGTTTATAAAAGCTACCCTGATGGGAAGCATGAAATAAATTATTGAAGTTCGTATAATCTGCACTTCCCATTACCACCTCATTTACCTTAATGGCACTAAAAAGACTGTCACCCTCAATACAGTTCATGCTTGTAATAGGAATTCCCTTGGGAGCTAGTCTCATGTGAATTACATATTTGCATATTTTATAGGTTGTGTTTGGTGATTATAGGCTGAGCTTTAAAGTGCCATTCTTTAAGTACGACAGCTACATGGAAAGCTACCTTTCCATAGTCAAAAGATGATGCTTCTTGATTCAAACAGCTGATATTTTTTT
>CM021698.1:149796274-149824591 GCA_011074415.1 Stictonetta naevosa
ACTTCTGTAGCTTCCTATTGTTTCAATCTGTTATGTTTCACTACTTGTAAGACCTATATTTCAACATATTCCCTATTTTAAATCCGTACCTTCCAGATAAATCTATTGCCTTCAAATCAGTGTTTTGTTACAAAGTTTTCCTTTGGGAGGCTGTCATCTATCTCTCTTTATTTTTATTTTCATTATGACAATACCCAGGCTCTAACTAGGACTATGAATTAGAGCAGTAGAGATATGCGGTAAGAAATGGTCTCATTAACACAGGATTTTACAATATAAGAGTCTGAAATGGTAATATATATATATGGGGAAGAGGGAAAAGGGAGATGTATAGTGACTTGGTCAACTAGAGATGCAAATTTATTAGGGTAGTTTGAAAACCCAAGTGAGGACCCTGATTAGTAAACTATCCTGCTTTTCTTGCTTTGCATTTCAAGAAACTCAAAGATTAGGATATCTTGATTAATATAATTCAAAATAACTGGGTACCAAACTGAAGAAACTGAGTCCCAGGGAATGGATTTTTCCTCTCCACTGCTAAGATATCAGGAAAGATATGGTCTGACAATGCCTGCCAGGAACTCAGTTGTGATTTTTATGGTTACATCTCTATTTCTGAGTAGAATAAGGCCCAGCACCCAATTTTCATTAACCAACTGTCTGTAACATAACAGTTGTCCCTGAGCTACCTCTTATTTCTGTGAGGCATCTTCTGGCCTTGAGAAATTCTTATTGATAGTTGTGTCTATGCCTTTTTCTGCCAAAATGTGTGAAATAATGTGTTGGCTGCATTGAAACCCAGTACAGTGGTGTTTTTATAACAGAAGGATGATGCTGCATACTCCAGGGTATGATGTGACAGCATACCACACTGAGGAAAGCCTGTTGAGATAGTTTGGATGGAGGGAAATGAACATGATTTTATCTTCTCCATATGGCCTGATGGGAACTGCTCTAACCTTTAAACCATGACTGGGTACTACATGGTGTAGTGGCTTAAAGTACAACCATGCCTGGGAGTACACTGATAATAACCAGTTTAGGAGATCATGGTTCAAACCTTGAGCCTGTCTTTGTGTTATTTTAATATTATGGATCTCCTAAGTATAAAGACACTGAGAGAATGGAACAATTATCAGGCACTGGAATAATAATTTGTATTGCTGAAATGGGTTCTTGTAAAGTATGCATTTGGGCCAGCAACACTTTCCCAAACAATACTGGGTATGGTTTGGGAGGTAAGATCTTGCAGTAGACCTTTCCTTCAGGGGAGGGAAATCCTTTGAGATTAGGGTAATCTGAAGGCAGCCCCCTTCTTTTGGAGGGAAATAAAGTTAAAAGGACACAGGTATGTAGTGCAATTTTTTAGAACCAGCTAGGCAAAACCTGGTCCCAACCCACAGTTGTGCTAGAGAATTCCTGATAACCCTTCCAGTATTAATTATCTTTGATGCCCATACTGTGCCATTTGCTACAGAGGCAGGACATTATCTACTAATACTTTTTAGTTGCCATTGTATACATGGCCTAGGAATTTTTAATTTGAATAATAAATAATGGAGTGTAGAATATGATTGAAGCAAATAAAATGAAAAGTAGCATAAATAAGATTATATACATGTATATTCAGTGTCACAATTAAAGAATTAAGAGCCACTGAGGGAAATTATTAAATAACAGGATTAAAAGAGAGAAGATAATATTTCACATAGGATTTAATTACATTGGGTGGCTCACTGCTGCAAAATGTTACCAAGGCCAAACACTTAAACAAGTTATAAAAGAATTAGCCAAATCATGTAGGATGGTCCACTAGTATAATTTAAATAAATTAAATAAGATTATCTAGACATAAACATCTTCTTAGGGATATCTGATCTGATTATGACTGGGAGGGTGTATTGAGGATCACATTTCTTTTGCTCCATCTTTAATGCATTATTCCATATGTGTTCACTAGTGATCATATGACGACAGAGTTCTGGATACCACAAAAATCTTTTATGTAAGCAGTCATTGTAAGAGAAAGAGTGTAGTAGCAGAAAACTTAATCTGTACAATTTTACATCTGTTTATCTTACCTTTTATTAAAGTTTCTTCCCCTTCAGATTTTATGAAGGATTTCTTTTACGATGGATTTCTTTTGATTTGGTAAAGGACATTGTCTCCTTTTGTTTGGATGACTGTAAAGGAAAGGAACATGTAAGACATGTCCGCATACTTGCTCCCCTTAGGAATGAAAACAGTATTCTTTCATAAATAATTCAGTCCTTCTGGGACAGGTACCTACTTCATTTCATCCAAGGCCATTACATAAAGTCAGAACAGTTCTAGGTTTAATTCAGGGTGAAAATTTTACAGTTAGAATTTTGTCATTTATTATAATATGAATCAGCATGAAGAACAATTTCACTTCTTGGAGTCACTCTGGGGTGGTAAGTGAGAAAAGAAATTTGGCAGATCATCTTAAACTTCTTTGTAAGAAAGATAAAAAAAAAAAAGGAAAAAAAAAAAAAAAGAAAAAGAAAGAAAGAAATTTTATAATATGGCCCTCAAGTCTTCATGAAATACAGGAAGGCAAAAGTTAATGATATAGCAGAACTGACAACCTATGTCTATTCAGCCTGCTCTCTTTTTCAAATGAAAGATGTGGCAGCATAGTGAACAGTGATTTCTCCTTCATTCAAATGTTTTCAACTCTATCCAGCTTTATAGCAAATGCTTTTCTTAATGGTGGCAAATGTCATCCCACACAATAACCCTCTCTAATTCTTCACAGCCAGTGTCAGGTGGAAGGGTGGAGGGAGGAAACTAGTTATTGTTCAGTCTTTTACCTAATGCTTCCAAAATGGAAGGTAGCAACCCAGTACCAAGAGTTTTCTGGAGTGGGGAGTTTGTACTTTTATGAGACTCTCACTTCCACAGTATGCATGCACTATCTCCCATCAAAGCTGGAACCAACACACCAGTCAAAACAATTCAGTGATTAATTTTAAATAAAAAGCCTGTTTACATGAATAATCATTACTGAATATGCCTAAATAAGAAAAGACTGCTCACAATAGCCACCTATTGTTAGAAGTCAATGCATTATGCATTGTTTGAATTAAATCAGGATCTAGCTGGTGTTTTGTGCATTTTTTTTTTCAACCCATCTGCCAACTACAATAGGTTGTAATTTTGTTGAGCTTTTTATGCTGAGAAGTTATTAATACCAGATGTTCATTTCTTGGAGTACCCTAAGCACAAAACATCCCATAATGAAAAACAAAATGTTAACAATTACATGTCCAAACTCGGTGGATTAAAGTTCCTATTAAAATTCTGGGGTATGTCCTATGTTTAATGCGTTGACTCTTTTTTCCATCAAGGGAGGCCTGAGGCAGGCTAGGTTTTGTCCTGCTCGAGGGAGAAAGGAAATGTATTCACATCTCCAGCATTGTTCTTTCTCTGTGTTATATCAAAAATATCAGGAGTATAATAGAGTTCAGGGAAAAACGATGAAAATACATAGGTCAGGGGTTTTTAACTGGGATTCTGGAGATAAGCACTGCCATGCAGGACCCACATTCAACGAATTTTTAGCTTAGGTAAGCTGTGCATTCCAATGAACAAATAACACATTGAGAGAAAAATAGAAATGACAATAAAAAGTCTGTGTTCTTAAGAAAAAAAAAAAAAAAAAAAAAAAGGCAGCTTTATCAGGGAAAGATAGGCAAAAGACTGGATCTTCAGCTGCTATAAATTGGTGCAGCTGCAATATTAATTCTAGAGAGATCTCTCTTTTCATAGCTTATCTCCTTCCATTAGTTTTGTTGAAAGCTATTGTTAAGCTTCTGTGGCCTGGCTTTGGGGGAGTATAACTTGGTTTGCTAGCTACCAGTGAACTGCTCCAGTCCACACTATTTAAGCCTCTGTAGATCTCCCCAATGAATTTCTAAGACAAAGAACAGAGAATGAATTAACCATTGCAATAGACCATAAATGCGTCCCAGTATGAGGTGCATGCCTATAAACTGGTTTTGTTGGTTTTACATTTTATGTTTTCATTTCTACATTATAAAAGCCTCTGGATCAAGAATTTCTGTTTTGGACTGCTCTCAATGTCCAATGCTATTCCATAAGTCATAAGAAATTTCCATAAGAAATTCCAAGTTTCTGTCTTTTAGATCCTCAAAGGACATATATACAAGGAAACAATTTGGAAGCTGATATATATGCTGAAAGCAAAAGGTTACTTTTAGTTGGTAATTTACTTAATTTAGTTTTATATGGTAATATTGTTATTTTAAAAAGCAGACTACCTGATACACCACAAGAGCAAATATTCTGGCACTAGCTTCCTTTCTGATTCATATGCTGTTGTTAGCTTCTCTTTTGTGTGGATATCTGTTGGGTAATCTCCTTTCATTCAGTGCACAGAGATCCCATTAACATCAGTGAAAATTTCCCGCTTGGAACAAGTACAGAATTAGCGATAGACGCACTTCAATAGTTTCTCTTCACTTTGGATAAACTCTGCAAAGGTCAGATGTTTATCTGGAGCTTATCTGACTCACCCAAGCCTCTAGATGTTACTAAATATCATAAACTGAACTTTTTTTTTTCTTTTTTTCTTTTTTTCTTTTTTTTTTTATAGATGGAACTAATCTAGACCTGACCAGAAATACCACAGGTAAATGTTTCTTGCTTTTTTTTCCAGGTTCAAAAGCACATGATATTGAAACATACAATTATTTCACATGCACAGAAAGTTCTTTATGAAATTTGTTTGCAAGCGTAAGTATGGAAGTTGGAGGTGGAAAGGAAGATGTAAGAGTTTTCTCTACTTCTACTAAGTTAGCTGTCCTTATACTGAGTTTGAACAGAAATATTTGTATAATCATAGAATATCCGAGTTGGAAGGGACCCACAGGGATCACTGAGTCCAACTCCTGGCTCCACACAGGACCACCCAAAAATAAAACAGTATGCCTAAGACCATTATCCAAACATTTATTGAACACTAGTGGGCTCAGTGCCATGACCACTGCCCTGGGGAGCCTGTCCCAGTGCCTGACCACCTCTGGGTGCAGAACCTTTTCTAACATCCAGCCTGAACCACCCTGTCACAGCTTCAAGCTGTTCCCTTGGGTCCTGTTGTTGGTCAAGAGAGAGAAGAGCTCAGTGCCTATCTCTCCACTCCCCCATGTGAGGAAGTTGTAGACCAGCATGAGATCTCCCCCCCAGTCTCCTCTTCTCCAGGCTGAACAATCCAAGTGACTTCAGCTGCTCCTCATATATCATACTAATTAGTGGAGAATTTCCCCCAGTGTGATATCAGTCAGGTCTCTGTATCTTTCTAATTGATATAAATTCCCTTCCTAAAACTGTGTATTCCTGCTCTTTCACTCTGTCCCCTCTGCTTTCGTCCATCTATATATGCGTACCTGTACATATATGTATGTGCACATGCATATATATGTGTGAAGGTATTACCATTCTGAATTAAACTTTTTTTTTTCCACCATATAAAACATATGGGGGCAGTTCACTCAATCTTCCAAATGTGCAGGCAGAGTGCTGTGAGAAAAGGATATTTTCCTTAAGCAGGATTACTTCTGGCAGTTTACAAGGCTCTCTACTACAAATAGTGTTTTGTTGTTGTTGTTGTTGTTGTTGTTTTTAGCAAAAAAGAAAAAAAAATAACATTAAAATTGACATGATGCATCTTACAAAATGAAATAAACAGAGTGGTAATTCAGTGTGTATTTGCTGAACTGCTTTTCTAAGGTGGAAGGAAAAAAGAAATTGGGAAGACCCTCTTTCTGAATTGCTTTTCTATCCCCAATTGCACCAAAATTCTATTTTCTCTGTATCTAATCCCTTTATCAGTCTTACTGTAAACATACCTACTGAGACCACCCTTTCCCTCCTGCATTCTTCTCCCATCTTATATTTATCAGCCTTTTATCAGAGCACTATGCAATGCAGAAACCTAATCAGGATCTTTAGTTTCAACAGATTTTGTTGTTTTGGTTTGTTTTGTTCATTCTTTGTGCAGGTGTTTGACTTTTTGTTACACATCAATTTTGGCTAAGCAAAATGGCTGTCACACTGCACCCACATAGCAGGAGGAACAAAGTTCACCTGCCTTACCAAGTCCAACTGTTGCCAACCCTGTGTTTCCCTGTCCTTTGAGTATTAAGGCAATGCTCCAACTTGTGTAAGAAATTTCAAAGATCTCTGAAACCAATCAATCCTAACTCTAAAACCATAGACTGAAGGATCATCTTGTCATCCAGGAATAAGATTTGCAAAAATTTAGAAGTACTTCAAGGAACATATTCATAATCTAAAGATGGAAAGGAAACTAAAGCTAGGTAATGCTTGCATGTTCATAAATATGCAGTGCCTACAGTCTTTTGGAGGTTGTAAGGAATGGTGGCCCATTGTGCAGTTATACCCTATTTTTTGTCACTTTTATGGCTGATTTGCTCAAGATGTGCTCTTGGTCCCGTATTTCATCTCTAGGGAGGTTTGATCTGCAGTCCTGTCTATAAAGTTTCTTGCCATCATTTCAAAATATTTCAGCCCTGTCTTTGCTCTTAGGTGAGTTTACAGCCCTCAAGGTCTGCAGATAATCTGGCAGAGCTATGTTAAAATCATGTGTGAATATTTTGAACTTTATCTCCGCATGAAAAGGTACACATGATACACAATTTTCCATGGATATACATAGCAAATTGCTTAATGGAATGCTAAAGTGATCTTTCATACATTTGCAGAGAAATCATAAAAGTAATTTTCGGTTGTTGTTCACAGTTTATAGAGATTTGAAAACATCAGAAATTTACTAATGCATGTCATTTTCACATGATTTTTAATCTATATTTTAAAATTATACTAAATACGAAATCTTGTAAAATAGACAGAAAAGTCATATTTGAGACTCCAAATCCTAGATGGCATTTTGCTTTAGGAAGAGGCATTTTGCTTCAGAAAACATATGCTTTACCAATACCATCATACACATTATTAACTAGCTTATCAGGACCAAGGTGGAAGGACAATTATTACAGCTTATTTTACAATAGTGTACGTATTACTCCAGAGATAAGGGGTAAGGTCCTTTCCAATCCAAACCATTCTATGATTCCTTTTTTTTTTTTTTTTTTTCCCAATAAGTAGATTATAAAAAGCATCTGAGAATATGATTTCTAAGAACAGTGAAGAGAAGTCAAAATTCTTGGGAAAGCATGCTTTCTTGCAACGATACCTATTTACAAAATATGACTACAAGCCTGATATATTTTTCAGAAAGTTTTTTGTTTGTTTGTTTTGTTGTTGTTGTTGTTTTCTTTGCTGTCACAATGACATTTCTACAAGGTGTTCTAGGCTTCAATAATCATTTTATTTAAAAAATATATAAATATATATAAAATTTATTAAAAATATTTAATCAACATTCTTGCCTGTATTACTGATATGTAAAAGTCAGAAAGACTTTTTTTTTTTTTTTTTTTAAGAGTCCAGCATTCCTTATATTAATGCTATATATTACTTTCAAGGCCAAGATCTTTATCATAAGTGGCTGTGCCAAAAGTATATTTAGCATAAAACAAGGATAACTTGGGATTAGCTAAATATGTTTTGCTTCAGTTAAGCCTTTCTGTACTAAGCACTCTTCACATATTTGTACAGTTAGCATTGCTGAAGAGGTTACAGTAAGTCATGATACACTCAGGACGCAGGTGAGGAAGGCACAATATGCAGAATTATTGCGTCATTTTAGAACAAACTAAATTTAGTTGACTAGTCTCAAGCATTAAAAGGCAGTGCATCAGAGGTTGAAGCCAGGCCAAGTGATCCAGGAAGAATACAGATAGACCATCTACATTTCTCTATAAACATAAGAAATTCTTACTGTGAGCATGGTCAGAATGGTTTGTCCAGATGGGTGGTGGAGTCTCCTTCCTCAGAAATATTCAAAACCCTGAGCATGACCCCAAGCAACCTGCTCTATCTAACCTTGCTTTGAGCAGAGAGTTGGACAAGGCAGTGGACAGAGGTGCCTGCCAAGCATATTGATTTTGTGATTCTGTATCATTAATAAAACAAAGGTACAGGCACAGACACTTGATAAGATTGAAAGAGAGCTTGAGTGCCTGAAAATCCAGCCTCTCTTTTTTTTTTTTTCCTAAGTACACGATCTAATAAAAAGCTGTTCTTTGTCCAGAATTACAGCTCAGAGCTGAATAATTCTACTTCAGCAGGTCTCTCTCTTATTACTGATGTCGATGAATTTTCTTATTCAGACTAATATAGTGAAAACACCAGTTCCTAGCAGCATTCTTTGAGCATGCTGCCAAAAAGGCTTAATAGAAGCTACTTGAATATGATTTGAAGGATTGTGCCCAGCATTGCCTTCATTACCTATTAGCAATGAAGTAGAGAGCGGAGTTTAGTCCCTACAGTATACAAAGAACATTGATAAATTATTAGGAAAAAAATAAAATAATAATAATAATAATAATAAACATACAGAAGCACAACCAAAATGATAAAGGGATTATAGAATATCACATGTGAGGAGTCATTACAGACTCTGTAAAGTAAGAGTTTTAAGAAGAGAGAGAAAAATGGGGAGAGAGCACTTTGTGGTCTCTGTGCTAATGCATAATAAATAGAAAATGTGTGCACAATGATATCACATCATAAGCATTTTTCATTCTCTCTGCACAAGATGTCAGGGAGTGAAGAATTTGGCTTGTGTTAATTGGTTGTACCCTGGTGGGAAAGTACTCTAGATTTTAACTGTGACTTAATCAATTATATTCTCTGGAAATTACTCTAAAAATCTAAGACACTTATTAGAGTTATTAAAGGTTATTCTCTGTAGATTGTCTGAGTCATCCTATGGAATTCAATAGCCAGGATCGAATTCTTTATTAAATGCCAGATGATTGGTTTGAGCAAACATGCTTAAAATATCCCAAAATTCTACACATTTTTCATTTAAGTAAATGGTAAATGATTTTAAATAATTCTATGAGGTGTTAACAATAGACTTTAAGAAGCTTATTCTAAGACTGAATGTAGAATGTAGAAAAGACAGTTTTGTTTTGAAAAATGTTATTTGTTTAAATTTAAATTTATACCCACCTCAATAATTTTTTTCTAATCTAGCTATAATTGCTATTTATTTTCACAATTAAACAAAATTGAAGGTCTAAAAGGTTGCATTTTTTTCTGTTCATTTTTTTCCTTCCTTGCGCTTTTGGGGATTTTTTATTTTTATTTTTTACAAAATATCAAGCTCTGAGTTTTCATTTGTTCTATAATCCTAATCCTATAATTGCTTTTTTTAAATGCTATTTTAGTATTCATTTTCTCCACTTTTCTTTTTCATTGTAATTCTTTCTACTGCTTCATTTCAATCTTTATTTGCAAATTGGCTAGCTACAGGAATGGTAACTAGCCCAAGCATAAGAACAGCATGTGGATGTGATTGCTTAGCACAAATCTTCCTTTGAATTGTTTGGCTGGTTAGGGAAAACTGGATTCTACACATCTACAAGCAAAAATATTTAGAGCTGTGTTTGTAGTCTGCCTTACTACAGATTTGTTGTTCAGAGCTGCATCAAGATACCTATTTGGATGAGTGACAAGGTGCTACCCACTATAAACCACATCAATAAATTAATTGTTACAAGTTCCCAGCCCAGTTTTGTACTGCATTAGACAGCATTGTCTCAAATCTTTTCTAGACATTCCCAGGCATTGGGGCGAGTGAAGGACAGGGACTGTTCATGAAAACAGTTTGGATGCAGCCATCCTGTTCTGGAAGGCAAGAGAGATCAGCATATGGATGAGAGCTATGCTGTAGTGCCTGTGCAATCAGATAAGATTCGGAACTTTTTTTTTTCTAACCTGATTGTTATTTGTATAATAAAGCCACCAAATGCTAGTTAGGAATAAAACAGGTGGTTACCTAGAGGTGTACCTACAGATGCACCTAGCAAAGGACTCTAGCAAAGGACTAAGGCAAAATTTGGAGACTGACTGTGTTTACAAGATCACTGTGCAAATTACACAAGTCTGGAGCCTTGGATAAAGGATCCCACATTCCAGGAAGGAAAGGGGACAGGGTCACAAAGGGGTATAGGCCAGGTACTCACAATGTTGAGGGATCTCCTATAGTCATCGTTCAGCAGCATCACATAGCAAAACCCACATTCAATCCCACCTTTGCCATGCTAATGAGCCAGTTCTGTATCTGCAGTGTTGAAGACCATCTTACAGAATGCAGTTTCTGAGGAACCAGAAACTCACCAAGTCCTACCCTTGGCAGAATAAGATCATTCTGTGAGGATGTTACAGGGTTCAGGAAAGTGGAGGAAATAAAGTACAATGATTCAATGCTCTTCAAAATTCCCGAATTCCTCTGAGCCCCCAGTTTCCATTGAAAAATCAGGAGCAGGGTGAAGTTTTGTAGAACTGCTCTGTTGCTGTTGCACATTGAGTATTGCTGTATGAACCGATGGAAAACCTAGGGCCAACCCCAACGTCAGTAACAACTCTATTGAACCTGTTCCATGCACTCTCTGCCAAAACAACGTCTCCTTTATATTAATTAGTGTTGGACATGTAACAACAGATGCCCCTTCTCTGCATCTTTCTCATGACAGGCAAGATGACTGGCTATAGAATTACACAAAATCCCAGCACAATAGTTTGCTTTGGGAACATCTCTAGTGAATCTGTTTCTGTTCTGTTTCCTGTAGCGAGATACTTTTGCAGTCAATGTTTGACTTCCAGAAAGACACTCAATTCCATAAAAAAGAAAGACAAACGTTGCCTGCCTGACTGTTTTTCATTTTTGAACAATTTAAATACTTGGACTAAATTATGTTACACTGTCATAGTGGATGGCTTTCAAGAGTACAAAATTTTCACTCCTATTTATGATTTGAAACTCACACACTTCTTTCTCTCAAAGATTTGTCCTCTTGACTACAGGTTTGCAACCATGCAGTGAGATGTACAGACTAACTTAATCTACTGTATTGAGCACCTCAGAGCCATGGCTGTAGTAAAATAAACAATATCAATTAAATTATATCCTCTTTTGTCACACAGTAAACTTCATAAACATGTAAATTCAAAAATCTCCATGAACACTTTGGTATTATGAATCACTGTAGGGTATCACAGCTGGTTACCTGCAGAAATTGTGTCTGGAATCTAGTTCATCATTTACAGGCAGGCAGCAGATGTTAAAGGGAAAATGTTTCTTATAATCATCCCAAATACAAAATAAAGCAAGAGAAGCAGCAAGACACATACCCAGCCTTTGTTTGCATCTATTGATACACTTTCAGGGTTTTGAATTTTGTTAGTGGATCTATACACATGGTCAAGAGAGATCATTCTGTAACGCTTTTGTTCATAGAAGTATTGCTTTTGGGTTTTGTTCTGATTGTGACTCAAAGACTCTTTCACACGTGCCACAGCATCTTCAAAGATGCTACTTATACTCTTGCCTAGAACTAGAACTGAGTTAAAATAATATTTTATGGTCAGGTGTCCATTTTCATCTAAGATTATCAAAAGAGCCTATGACAGCTGGGTGCCTAAATCCTGCTGTGAAATACTTGTGTTTTCACATTTCCCGTGCTCTATTTAGCATCCAGCTCCTATGTATAAAAGAGCCCCTATGTAAGATGGTTTTTAGTGTTATTTGACAAACATCTGAATCTTTAACCCAACAATGGCAAGACTTGTGCCCTACTATGATGGACTGCAACCTGGCTGTTTGCCCATTCCCAGACCAGCTCAGGGTATTTGTCTTGTTACCCAGAGCTTAGTCTGTGGAAGCTGTGACCTGCCAAAGACTGCCTTGCATGCATCTGATTTTATAATAAATAGGTGCTAGAAAATCTTCTTTAGCTGTGCAGCTCAACTGCAGTGCTGCTACTGAAAGAATCCCCCCTTGGAGACTCTAAAACCCTCCACTGGCTGCAATACAACAGTACCACTGACTGCTTTCTGAAGAAAATTCACCTTCTTGTTTTTGGGACCTGCTTCTATTTGTTATTTCCATCTGTATTTTCCTTCCTCCCATGAGTGCCTACCTGGCAACAAATCAATTTCTTAATGAAATATTTTTTAACAGAACTTATGGCTTCCCTTAAGGAAAAGAAAAAAAAAATCATTAAAAAAATCAGATTATTGATAAATGTTTCATTTTATAAAAGTGTGTAAGAAATAATTGTAAATTTAACCTAGTGATACTTTATTCTGTCGATTACTTCCACTGCATAATGCATAAGAAATGTGTGATAGGCATCTGAAAAGAAATGTTGAATGAAATGAAAATATAACTGTCCAGTCATTTAAAAGAGAGTTCTTAGAAAAAGATCATATCTGGTAGATGCAGGTGGATACCAAGGGCAACAAGGGACTCAGAAATGCGAAAGCTTCAGGTAACTGCTCTGTATCAATAGATGTTTCAAACAGAGCAATTGCATTTGAACCTGACCTACTTTTTATTGCTATCAGCCTAGTGCTATCAGCCTAGTCTCCCCTCCCTAGGAGATGGAAGAAAAAAAAATAATAAAAAAAATAGGTCAGGTACTTGTGACTTGAAACAATAAGCTGGGGGGGCGGGTGCGGGGGGGTGGGGGGGGGGGCGGGAAACATCCACTTATTCTATAATAAAAAATTCTGATGATATTCTTCATTAAAAAAACATTATATATGGTGATAAATAAATCATGCTTAGAGACTCTGATAGTTGGGCATTTATTGATTCTAATATTCACTGATTTTGGTTGATGAAGTCCCAGGCCAAATATTTATAGAGTTACATTTTCCAGTTATCAGCTAGTAGTTTACGTTGGCATTTCTCCAATGTGCCACCAGCGACATTTTCTTCCACTCTGTTGGCGTGTTAAGGTTTGCCCAGAAGAGAAATGGTTCTCATTTGACGATTCCCATAACTAGGAAATTTGCAATTCCAAAAGAAAATAACAGCAGCAGCACCATGTAAACAATGCTAAAGGTTTCAAATTCAGCTCCGACAAAATGGAAAATCTCAGTTAAGGATCACTGTGCATGATTCTCAAGGAGTCTTTGGAGACTAATTCACAGAACCAGAGGCTGATTGCCAGCTCCACTGTAGGCAGGGAAGGCTGAAAGTGTAGTTTTGAGAACCACATCACCCATGGATTATGGGCCAGGTCTTCAGCTTCTGCAGGTCACAACTGTTCTACTGAAAGTAAGTTATGTTGATTAACACTTCCTGTACCTTTTATACCTTATCTAACCCATTCATTACTAGTGTATGATGTACACACACTAGTAATGAATGGGTTAGATAAGGTATCCTTTCCAAGATCTACAGAGAATATTCACCTTCAAACCACGTCTTAAAATTGTTTTATCCCACACTACCCATGAAAAATTGGTACGCCCTGGTTTTCCCATTTTTTGCAAATTATCTAGGTTGACCTTATTAAAGATATTAATTTTCTTTAACTAGCCACACTTCATTTTCAAAATTCTTGACAGTGCTTGACCTGTTTCTGTATATTTGCTGTCATGCTGACTTGATCTAAAAATACTTATATCCCTGTTTTTTGCACTTGTATATTTTTTGATCCACTACCCTCTTATCTTGGCATGTAATTGTATGAATCTCTTTATAAAGGGGTCACATTTTTGCTCTCTGTATGGAGCCTTAAATTAGACATGCTACATAAATGTGCATCATATATATTATAATAAGAACAGTTTTAAAAAAAATAATAATTAAAAAAAATGTACTGCCCTCATTTCACTCTATCTTTTTCATGATTTATTTTGTGAAATAAAAACTTTCCTGAACACAGATCTTTTTTCTCCTCCCAAACATAAATCATGTTCATTCATCATCCCTATGGCCTCCATTGTTCCCACGGAAGGTGGGAGAACTGTAAAACCTTTTTACCTAAATTAATGAAGAGAGTTTTCTATCACTGAATAAAATGCTTGCAAGGCACCTGAAATCATGCACAATGGGATTTTATGCCATGAAATGCAAGGAGCCCACAGCTGCCCTTGGCTTTTATTCTAATCTTAATCTTCATTTTTTTAGGTGTTGTTCCAATTCTTAAGCCTTTATTTTCTTCCTCTTCCATTAAGATCTTTCTTCTTTGTTCATAAATCTTTTTTTCTAGAGTCCATCCCACTTAGCACTCAGTCACAAAGTTATCCCAGGCATTTTGCCTGACTAGTTTCCATATGGAGTTGACATCTTAAAGAAAAATAATTATTTTATTATTATTATTATTATTTGTGATTTCTGCATTTTTCTTGTATATTTACTTGCCTTCTGTTCTGTAAAAAGATTGCTTTTCTGCTTTTTTTTTTTTTTTCTGTAACCTTTTATTTTGTTCCACATCATTACCCTATTGGCTTACTACACTGTCTAGTGCAGTCCACACAATGGCAAAGCACCAAGTGTCTTCCCATTGTAACCGCCTTTTCCATCTGGTGTGTTCACTGTGTATCATCTTTCCTTTCTGGACACAGGTACTGAGCAGCAAGGAGAATTATGGTAGCCTAAAAAAGCTTCCAAAAATGTTTTTGTTAATCAAATACAAGGACTAAGTTACCAGTACTGTATACCAACTTATACAATTTTATTCTGAGAGAAAAACGTGTTTTTAATATATATATTCCTACATTTTTAATAAAATTTATGCATCCATTCACATATAGATCAAAGGTATATATGCACATATGCATATATGTAGAGAGGCTATGTCTGTGCATGTGTGTGTGTGCCCTTTTGTATACTAAGGACTTATAACACTGATGATCACAGAGCTTCATAAGAAAGAAAAATATTTAAAATAACAGTTGATTTAAAAAGAGTAAAGCCTGAGGTAATATCAGATTTTCTACTGAATGCATATTAACGATGAAAAAACACGGACTCTGTGAATTTTTCCAGCAGATAGTAGCTTTGGCTATTTAATATTAGTTTTGTGAAATGTTTCTTCAGGAAGACAAGTCCAGTGCTGAAAAAGCCATTGCTCATGAGATATTCAGAATACCTTCCTTTTCTCTTATCATTTTTAAGCGAGAGATGTATTTGGCATCTTGCTCATGCTTGTAGCTTGTGTCTTCCCTCTACTTCCATTACAGTGCAAACAGCATTTTGAAAAGCAGTGGCATAATATAAAAACATTTCTTAATTCCTGACCCACTATAGAGTTCATTCATATTTGATAATTTAATAAATATACACACATAGAATCATAGAATCCTTAAGGTTGGAAAAGACCTCCAAGATCATCTGGTCCAAATGTCCCTCAACCACCAATATTACCCCCTAAACACGTGTGTATAAACAGATGTATTAATATATTTATATAGATATTTAGATAGATGTAAAGATATATGAAGGTAGACTGAAGTCAGCAACCATATGAATTAAAATTTTATGTCCATCACAGTTGCCACAGAAAACTGTACAGTCTATGCACTAAACCCTTTGTATTCAAACATGTCTATCTGTCATGATGTTTTTGGCTGATTAAGATAAATGTAAAACCTACTTCTGTTGAAACAAGAAGTTGTTTGCACGCTTTACCAGTGGTTACCATGTTTCATGTGACTGAGCTGCAGCACCTTTGCCATCCTTCTAGGATTTAGAGCCTACACACAAAAGAGTTTCTTTTTTTGCTACTTTCACAGCACCTGTCTTTAACAGCCTATACTTTCCCAAGCTTCTGATCCCTGGTCACCTTTGCCAATGGCAAAGCTGGGAACTGGGGGCTGAGGTGGCTGGACAGAAATGCACCGTAGCTCAAAACAGGTATTTGCATGTGGCTGGTTGAATTGCTCCCCATATCCTGCTGTCTCAGTTGGCTTGATATGGACAGACTGCAATGGTAAATTATACACTGATTGCACCTTTGAACATCTATATTTACACTCTAAGTTTGTTTATTTGTATTCTCTATTGTTGCTTTGTTTTGTTTTGTTTTCCGTATGGAAGTCATGCTGACTTGCAGTATAAGATAAGGATTCAGTTAACGTGCTTTCAGATACATATCTAGGAAGCGGTTGTTGTTGTTTAATGTATATAAACCTTATTATATCCTAAGAAATTACAGAGAAACATTTTCAAACAGTTCTTAGTACTTTCTCTAATATCATTTTGTAATACAAAATCAGTGACAGATAGCTACATTTCACATTTGCAAAGTGTTTTGAATATGGAAGCAGCACAAGTGCTACACATCATTATTAAAAAAACATATAGTAATTAAAAAAAGAATGATAGCATTACCCACAAGGTGAAAGTGCCAAATAATATGTATTTTACGCAGTGCAAGTAATCTCACAGAAGCAAAAAGATTTTGCATAATTACATGGGCTCAATCAACATTAATCTGAATGAGCCTATCCCTCTACCTTTATGGCTGGGCTATTTAAAGACCTTTTTCAACCTGCCACAACCCTTCCTTTAATGAAATGATGCTGTCTTTGTAGAGGGTAGCTGGGATCCTAAACACAGCATTCAGGAGCCTGTGTCACCTTCAAGGGTAACTTTGCTTAACAAGTTCAGGCACATAAATAATGCTATTAAGCATCTTAATTTTGCCAAGGTTTTGGTTTAGCACTTGTATTCCACTTCAGACTACTTAGAAATAGGAAAACAGGGATCCCCCCTGTCCCCCATCTCTAAAGGCACTCAATTTGTAGATATACTATTACCAAAACTGACTTGCTCAACCTGCTCAGGAGGAAAGGAGAGATACCACTTCTTTGCATAATATGGTAAAGATCTATAAAATCTCATCTGTAGGTCTTTCCTGAGCCTACAGATGCCTTTTCTGTTAGCTAGTGACTTGGCATGAAGTGCCTGTCTTGGAAAAGCTCTTACCAAGTTGTTACATGTTGTCCAAAACCACAAGACTTGGGGGCCAAAAAAGAAAGCAGATAAAATGAATCCTGAACTTACAGCATGTTGGTTAGGCCATTGATCTGAAAGAGAAAATAATTATGTGTTATTTAATTAGGTAATAACTGGATGAATTCTACAGAAGTAATTTGGAGAATGGCAACCGTATTACCAGCAGACTCCTAAATATGGGAAAAAGGTCTGCACTCTGAAAGGTATATATGAATGTGATTTCCTAGGGTAGATGAGCTCGTACTGAGGACAGATGTCATTGGAATCTCTCCTGCTGTTGAATTTATACTTTCTTGGGCTAGTGTGAACAACAAAACAGGAACCTGACTCTTCCCTCTGCATGGGGAGAATACATCACTATGAATTCCTGTAGACCTTGGCACTTCCATCTCACACTTTGCATCACTGAACATCACAATGCTTGGTCTCCTTGGTGAAGGAGATTTCATCAAACCTCTTCGTTCTGGTTCTTTTAGCCAGAAAAATAGTTGTGTGCCAAAATTGTTCTGCGGATATAGGCCCTATCCTGTATTCCTACAGTGCTGTTTGGGTGACAATATAACTTGAAATTTCCATATTTTGATTAAACTGAAAACAGTTTTTTGTTTGTTTGTTTGTTTGTTTTTTAACATCATAGTGGGGTGCCTTAGAGAGGGTTTGAGTTGTTTTGTTTTTTTTTTTTTCCCTTTTTTTTTTTTCTTCCTAATTTTAGAAATCTAACTCAAGAAAACTGCATGTGTGGATTTATCATAAAAAATACATAAATAAATAACTAAATAATTGAGAGCGATGGAAGGTATACATTAGTACTTGGTTGACTACTGATCCTCAGCAGTTCCAATGAGAGAAAGGCTAGTATATCAAAAATATCCCTTCTAAATGGATGAATTTTTCACTGCCAGGAAGGTAGTCCTTCTTCTCTTCTAGTATTAGGGAAGAATCCCAACTACTAACACCCCCTCCCCCCTCTTTTTTTTTTTTTTTGTAAAACAAGTTTTGTTCTGTTAGTATATTATCTTACATTCACATAATCTATTATTATAATTGCACAGCATCTCCTGAGTCTAACCAAGGGCAGGCACTTTATCAATAAAATGATAATTATGGAAACTTAATGAGGCCAGCCAGGAAACACAAAGAATCCTGATCCACTAGGCAGAAAAGCACAGATTATTTAGTGGAGCTCAACCTATTTCTGGTCTGCAATCTGATAACCCTATGTACCATAGACCACCACATGGCAGCCCAGAGACTTCATTTCTAACTGCTGTCACCCTAACTTCAACACAGAGCTGTCATCTGCAAGATAAAGGCGATTTCATCACTCTTTCTATCACAATGAGTTAAATTTCTTCTTATACTGTAGAATTTTTATCTTGGAAGTCTGATTTTCCAGCCCTCCCACCAGAGCATTCCCACTTGTATCTGAATCCTGCAAGATGTTATGGAACTTTTCCACTTGAAACACATGGCCAGAGTGATAATAGCCCATACTTTGATCTCTGTATAGTCTCCTCAGTAAGTAATCTGAGCTCTTAGAGGGTCTACTCTAATACTCTCGCCCCAACACTGCATGATGGTAATGCACCAAAATTCCAATATTACCGGATATGATTACAAGTAAGGACTCACCTCTGGGCCACAAGAGCTTTGTGAGAAACTGAGGTCTTGCACAGCTCATACAAATACTGAAATTCCTGAATCTTAATATGAATCTCACAAAACATGGAAAAGCACCAAGAGGCACCTGCTGTTGCATTGCTTTATAGCCATCTTTTTTTTGAACAACCAGACCAATGACAAAATGCTGCAGCTTTATGAGCAAGCTGAGGCTCAGAATTCAACCCATCTCGGGTCATTCATTTCTCCACCAAGACATGTTCTCTTTTTATAGTCTATTCTCAGTAGCAATGACACAGGCCTGATCCTTCTCACTGGTACAAAGGACAATGATTAGAGGTTCATGTTATAGTGGTTTTCTTGTACTTACAAACTTTCATCACCTCACTGTGTGGTAAGAAAGAAACCTTGAGCTCTTTGTTGTATGACGTGACATCTCAAGAGCAAAACTGAGCATCAGAAAGCTGAGGGGCTGATGAAGGGATTCAGAGCACAAGAAGGAATCCAAAGACCACCACAAAATACCTGTGATGAAGGCCTCTGTCAAACCATTGCAAAGATATCAGCTTCAGCAGCCCTTCATCACAGGAAGGCACCTTGAGTGAAGAGCGCACAAGATGTTCTGTTCTCTCCCCTCTGCCCTTCCTAGGTATCACACCACTAAAATAAAAATCAGAGAAGGAAAAAAAAGAGAAAAAAATAAAAAAGAAAAAAAGTAAGCAGCCTTAACACATTTTTTCAGACACCTCTTAATGGCATCTTCAGCAATTACATTTTACTGAAAGCAAAAGATAAGCTGACACAGTTTCCAGTATGCCCCTTCATTTTCTTTTTCCCTTGTGCTGGCAAGTTTTGACAAGTCACAGCTGTTGGTTGAGGATAGTGAAAAGGGAGAAGGCGATAATATGCAAATTTACACAGCACCATTGAACAGTGAAACGAAGCACATTTCATTTACATTTTAAAACAAAGTACATTTTTAGGAGTGGGTTACATTTCTGTAGGTCTGTTTGCTGCTTTCTCTGGTTTTAAGCTCTCCTAATACAGGGCATTTTGTTGTGTTGGTTGCTGTTTGGTATTTCATCCCAGGCCTTTTTAGGTATAAAACAATTAAAGCTTGACTTCAGGATCTCTCTCTCTAAATGCAATGTATATCTTAGCATGTAAAACTTTCCATTTAGAAATTTACAATTATAATTGCAAGCTCACTGCAGATCTCCAGGGAAGGATAATACTGAATGTGAAATAGCTCGCTGTTTATTATTATTATTATTAATAATAATATTAATATTTTCCTAAATAGTTTGAATACAGAAGCATTTTCCTGATATAACTTGGACTTGAGCCATTATTCCACTAGGTCTGATATACCTAGAACAAGAGAACAGCCTTTAATACTTAAAAATAATAATACTTTTTCATATATTTTAACATTTTTACTTCATGCCTTAAAGAAACTTTATAATACCCAGGCTACCATTTAAAGGGAGGAAAGAAGGCCAGTCCCCTGATTATATCTTCGTTACATAATTTTGTTGGCTTCTGTAAAAGAAGATCAGTTCAAGTCTCTGATCCCAGCTTTGGAAACCAATTCATTAGTGACTTAACTTTAAAAATATCCATAAAAATTACCGACTTCAAAAAACTATTGAGGTCATCGTTCATTCTGTCTGGATTCTTCCACAGTCCCATGTGGAAATAAGAATAGCAATGTAATATCAGCCAGTGACTGATACTCTTCTGAAATGCAAGAAATCTGCCAAACTTCCTTGAATGTATATCATTTCTTCTAAGGTTTTCTTTGATAATATTTGAAATAGACACTCATCTATTTCATTCTTTATTATGGTTACATCAGATATCTCTGCTGTTTTTCTATCTGCAATATTTTTAAAGTGTTGGATATAACAGTAAATTGTTTACTCTGTAATTATTTTTTAACTTCTGAAGTGCCCAGCTATACTTCTACTGCTGAGTGGTCTCAGGGTCTCAGTCATCTGCTGACATTTCACAGTAGAAATGGTTTTAGAAATGTTTCATCTTACAAAGAGTCAGATCACATTTTGAATCTGCCTGACTTTGGTCATATTTTATTTTATTTTATTTTTTATTCTTTTTTTTTTTTTTAATCTAATTTCATTTACACTTTGATTCAAAGCTAGCAGATTTGAAAAACAGGTAAATGCAATCCATGATTTCAAGCATTTCAGTACTCCAGAAATGAAAGAAGAAATATATTTGTCAGTCATAAAGCTGAGAACTCCCACGTCCATTTACCTTGGGAAACGATTACTCTTTCTCTAATAAGGAAAGGTGTATCTTTTGGGAAATGGATTTCCAACTTACAGTGCAGAAGGCATATATTTTCCAAGCAAAATCAAAAGCATGTACAAAAAAGTTCCTTCCTGTAATGTATATTTCTACCCCTGCCATCCAGGCCAGTTTGCCACTAAATGAAATAGAACTGATTTTTTGATCTTCTTCACTACCTTTCATATGTAACTTTGTGTATTGTTTTTACTTTCCTTAACTTAATAGTTTACTTTTCTATCTTTCAAAATAAATAAAAGTTCTGACAACCTTACCTTTTAATATATTTTCTTTCATCAGAAAGCAGATTGTTTATAACACAATTAAACTGTAACAGAATGCCAGGAACAAAATATTAATGAGAAGAGATACTCTTCATTACTGGGAGACAAAAATCTCCTTTTTTTTATACAGGATTAAAATTGGAGGAAATTTTCCCAAGTGACAACAATTGAGGTCCTTCCCATCCTTTTCAATATGCACCAAAGTATTATTGCTCCAAATCACAGTATTATCTCCTCTATATCACTTCTCATAAGAGAAAAAGGTTAGTAACATGTTCTCAGCCCAAGAATAGAAATACTTTGAAAATACTTCTCTGAAGCTCTTCTGATATTTCCAAAATATTTCATGTCAAACAAAAACTGAAAGACAATTCATAGAACTGCCAGAATACGCATTTTTAAAAATAAATCTGGAATTTAGAGATGCACATTCGAATGGTGCTTATTTATGAAAGGCTTTGAACCCACATTAACCAATTCCCCACGGTGTGCTATAATCTTATGTGGTATTTTCAATATCTCCTTCTGAATTTATTTCATATTCAATTCTATTAAATATTCACTAGATTAAGTACTGCAACATAAATATGCCCTTTGGGTGTACTGTTGGCCAGGATACAGTCATTCTTTCTCTTACTGACTTTCTGCCTATCTATCTTGTATCTTGGCTAAGAACACTAACCACTAGGCATAAATGAAGATATTTCTGCATCTTCCATTTTGGGAATCTAGATTTTTTTTTTCCAAATGTCTACTTCAGGAATGTCAATATAATTCAAAAAAAATCTAACCAAATCATTTTCAGCAATTCCAAATAACTTTATTATTATTATTATTTATTCAGTGAGTTTAAATTCAGGAACCTCTGAAATGACATTATTTATTAAGTACTAAATTAATATAAGCTATCATTTATCTCTTTATTTTTTTTCACATTTGTACATATGAATCAGTTGTTAGTGTTTTTTGGTTACACATTTTTAAAAAGCTAGAAATTAAACTGAATGGCTCTAAATACCAAAAGAGGTTGGAAAAAGGAACAATCTGAAGTATTTTACAGGCAAAATGGTTAACAAAGGAAATTATGTAATGACATCGTAAAAGGAGATTAAGCTTTTATAGACCAAATCCTCAGATAAACAAATGTCTTCATTCCATCACAAGCAACAAATAAATGCAGCCCATTTTTAACACACTGTTTACTGTCAGTTTATGGCAGAATAAATGCTGTTCTGTGAAGAAGAAATACCTCAGTGTGTAATAATATATATTCATCTGGGGGTCCAGGGTCTTAATTGTTTGTTTTTGAAACAAATTGAAGATATTAGTTTATCTTTAGATACATGACAATGGAGTGTAAAACAGATGAGAAATTCTTAGTTTTGCAATTGGTAACTCTAATTTAAAACAAAACAGCATTAAAATTGTTTTATCAGACAATCAAACAATTTATTTGGAAAGAGCTAGTACTGGCGTATGATGATGTAAGTCTGGGGGTGCCAGCCCCATACAAAGAGACACAAGAAGTTTCATATGATTTGGTAGTGCTATTACCAATTATAAGCACAGTACAATAAGACTAAAACACTAGAATGAACAAAGAATTTCTCTTCCTTTAGTAGAGATGATACCCCCTTTGTTGTGATGGAGACTCAAATAGAATAGCTTTGAGAAGGCATACAAGTTTGTTGGTAGGACAAAGGGTGTCTATCAGAGGCATTGAAATAATGTAAATTTGTGTCAAAATAAAGAATATGAATTTTGAAAGGCTCCTATTTACTACATGTAACACCATCATAGTTACTAATGTCAGCAGAAAGAGTCCAAATGGCTGTGGTAAAGCTGCCTTTAGGCTGCTGTAGAGACTCCATCAGTCAGACAATATTCCTGCAGAGATCCCTGGAAACCAAGCCACAGCTCCCAGAGAATGGGCAAAATGTGTCATAATTCTGGAAGGTCCTTTCTGAATCACACAAATTCTGTGGAAGTGTGAGACGAAACATGTGCTGCCTACAGAACTAGGGTTATGATAAGAAGTAACAGTCAGCTCCAGAGTGGATGGTGACATTACTTTATACAGCTTCAGACAATTCTATATGATGAGTAATGAGCCACGGCTGCACACAGGCATGCACAGCACAGACACCAGGAGTGTTGTTTAGTGAGGGTTTTTATTTAACAGCAGCTCTATTTTTCATCAACTATTACACATAACCTTTATGGAGCAAGGGCTACTCACTTTATGATCTGTCCCTTGGACTCCAGAGGCCCCCAACAAAGCCACAGAAAATCTTGATGGGTGGCTTCTACTATCAGGTTTAGGTATGAATACCACAGATGCATCACAGAGGCAATCTGAGGACTTGTACGTTCATAAAGGGACCTAGCTGTGAAATGGTGAACACCAACACAGCCAGCTTCATAGCAGTCTCCACTAGGTTGAATTCACACCTGAGGAAAAGGTGAGCTGATTTAGAGAATCACATTGTTATGAAAAGCACACTGAAATGGAAAGGACATGTATGCCTTACTACAGGCTTGCCAATTTACAGAACTTACTGAAATTAAAATGGTTGTGGAAAAGATGAGTAAAAGGAATATGGGTCTTCTTGTGGGTTTTCAGCCTTGGTTTAGTCTCAATTTGTTGAAAGAAATGTGAGCTATGAATCTTTGTTTCCCATCCCAGACTCCTGCATCTTTGGAGCAATAACAGAAACTGAATACGATGCATTATGAGGAAAAAAAAAAAAAAAAAAAAAATGGTTGTTGGTTTTTTATTTGTTTTTCAAATGAGAGTGCAGTACAGTTCTGCCTTATATTGGGCTTCGGGACCCAGGGTGCCCTGAGCTGCAGGACCGGGACGGTGGGGATGACAAACTCCCAACTGCCCCTGAACGTGTGCGGGATTTGCTACTCCACCTGGATCCCTACAAGTCCATGGGTCCGGATGGGATTCATCCCCGGGTGCTGAAAGAGCTGGCGGACGTCATCGCGGAACCTCTCTCAATTATTTTTCAACGATCCTGGGAATTTGGAGAGGTCCTGGTAGACTGGAAGCTGGCAAATGTTGTGCCGATTTTCAAGAAGGGTCAGAAAGAAGACCCTAGCAATTACAGGCCTGTCAGTCTCACGTCAGTGCCTGGCAAAATCATGGAGAAGATGGTTCTCGAACTTATTGAGGCGCACCTGGGGGACAAAGCAGTCATTGGTCCCAGCCAGCATGGGTTTGTGAAGGGTAGGTCCTGCCTAACTAACCTGATTTCCTTTTATGATAAGATCACCCGTATGGTGGACCAAGGGAAACCAGCTGATGTGATTTTTTTGGACTTCAGCAAGGCTTTTGACACGGTTTCCCATAGGATCCTACTGGACAAAATTTCCACCATACAGCTAAATAAAAACATCATCCGATGGGTGAGCAATTGGCTAACGGGCAGGGCCCAAAGGGTTATGGTAAATGGGGCTGCGTCAGGCTGGCGGGCGGTCACCAGTGGGGTCCCTCAAGGCTCCATTTTAGGGCCGGTACTTTTCAATATTTTTATAAACGATCTGGATGTAGGAATAGAAGGTATTCTGAGCAAGTTTGCTGATGACACCAAACTTGGAGGAGTTGTGGACTCGAATGAGGGTGGAAAGGCCTTGCAGAGGGATCTGGATAGGTTGGAGAGCTGGGCGATCACCAACCGCATGAAGTTCAATAAGAGCAAGTGCCGGGTCCTGCACCTGGGACGGGGAAACCCTGGCTGCACGTACAGACTGGGCGATGAGACGCTGGAGAGCAGCCTAGAAGAGAGGGATCTGGGGGTCGTGGTAGACAGCAAGTTGAATATGAGCCAGCAGTGTGCCCTGGCAGCCAGGAGGGCCAACCGTGTCCTGGGGTACATCAAGCACGGCATCGCTAGTAGGTCAAGGGAGGTGATTGTCCCGCTCTACTCTGCGCTGGTGCGGCCTCACCTCGAGTACTGTGTGCAGTTCTGGGCACCACAGTATAAAAAGGACATGAAACTGTTGGAGAGTGTCCAGAGGAGGGCTACGAAGATGGTGAAAGGCCTGGAGGGGAAGACGTACGAAGAACGGCTGAGGTCACTGGGCCTGTTCAGCCTGGAGAAGAGGAGGCTGAGAGGAGACCTCATCACAGTCTACAACTTCCTCGTAAGGGGGTGTCGAGAGGCAGGAGACCTTTTCTCCATTAACACCAGTGACAGGACCCGCGGGAACGGGGTTAAGCTGAGGCAGGGGAAATTTAGGCTTGACATCAGGAGGGGGTTCTTCACAGAGAGGGTGGTTGCACACTGGAACAGGCTCCCCAGGGAAGTGGTCACTGCACCGAGCCTGACTGAATTTAAGAAGAGATTGGACTGTGCACTTAGTCACATGGTCTGAACTTTTGGGTAGACCTGTGCGGTGTCAAGAGTTGGACTTGATGATCCTTAAGGGTCCCTTCCAACTCAGGATATTCTATGATTCTATGATATTTTCTTTAATTTCTAACTTTTCATATTTAGGGTAAACGGTAGTTTAGCTCTGGCTCAAGCTATTGCAACAGACATTTGAAATGGACAATTACTAATTTATTCCATCTCTGGGATAAAGAAAACCTCCAAGAGACCACCGTGTCAGCCCAGCAGTTTAGTTGAACTAAATTAATTTTACTAAGGAGTTAGTCTGATGCCACAGGCCTTGATCAAAGAAAGCCTGGACTGACAGAGTAGCTTGCTTTGCACCTGAGCAGTGTGGAGGGAGGGAAGTTCTGTTTTGTTTTGTTTTGTTTTGTTTTTAAGAAAAGGAGGAAAATTTCAAAAAATTGTAATGAAGAGAAGAGAAATATTAGCTAATTAATGCAAATGGGTTGGTTTGCTGGAAACAATCTCAAGCAAGTGTAAATTTAAGAGTAATGTAATTATTTGCATATACCAGTTTAAGGTATCTGCTTAACAGACAGGTTATAGATGATTCACAACTAAGAGAAAATGATCCAGCTATTAAGTTATGTGTTCACAGGAAGCTAAATCCCTAAAGAGATTCTCTGTATTAGGAAGGTTATGTTGGATTAACTGAAGATGTCCTGAATTCGCGGATTGGTTTAGTCCCTCCACGTACGGACTTCTGAAGCATGGGCAAGACATAATGGGGCAGACAATAGCACGCCTAATGAGTAAAAATGCAGTATGAAATCTGTGAAGGTCAGCGTAACTCAATGGATGGTCCTCTGGCCTTCATTTCTAGGGAAACATAGCTCATGCCCACTGTCTAATCCCCTAAAACTTTCTGTACAGTGTCTGTAAAACTACATTCAAGGTCAGACTCATTCCTTGTTCACTCTCAGAAGTCTGCTCTTGGCCAGCCCCACAGCCTGAGAGCAGGCACATTCACAGTAAGAAAAATGTCTATCAGTACCTTGTGCTTTACCATATGCAAGGGAGCAACCACCTTTAGTGTCAGTGAGTTCCAGTGTTTTTCCTCTGACATAACTACTGCCAAGAAACACATCCATCTTGTGGTGAAATCACGTCTCACATCAGTGGCATCCTGGTTAACCATACAAGGTTTCAAGTGTCACTTTCCACTGGGGCAAAAGGTATTTTTAAGTAGAAAATATGGAGGTTTACAGGTTTCCAGAGGAACAAAGTAGATGCACAGAGCTGAGTCTTCAGAGAGCTTTATGCTACAAGTTATTTTAATTGTTAAGTATGTGAAAGACCTAATTAATAAGTATGCATATATTTTGTATTACCTTATTCCCTGTGAATATGAAGACATGAATTAACCTTTTTATTGTATCTGTGTAATAGGCACCTGTATAATTGCTTTTCTTTTTAGTACTAGTAGTAAAGTCACAACAGTATAGACAAGTGCATATGGTTTCAGGCTGAACTCTAAAGTCCCCAGTGAAAACTTACTGTGTAAGATATTATTTGCTAATGACATTCCAGTTGGCTCAAATATATTCCTCATATTCCTAGAACTGCTGTCCTCAGACTTTTGAAATGCACATTTAAAGATGTTGAATCATATGGTTTATTCCACCTTAAGAGTAGTGTTTTCCTTTTTTTTTTGTTTGTTAGTTTATTTGTTCTTTTTTTTTTTCCTTATTTGGTTTGTGTTTGTTTGTTTGTTCGCATTTTTTAGTATTCTTCTCCCGGTTTCCTGAAAATACAAAGTTTATTATGTGAATTTGTCATCTCTCTGCTTGTCAATTCTGTTTGACCCAATGACTTTGAAATTCACCAGTTAATTTCAAGAACATTGAAGAGAGGAGTATGTATATTTAACCACAAGGATACTAAGATTTATTTATTTATTTGAAAATTGTTGGTTTAATGGCTTCATTTACCATGCATTTAGATTCCAATCAATTTTAAAATTTATCACAATAATCTGGAAGCATGTAGAAAACAAAACAAAAATGAAAGGAGCATCAAAAAGTCTCAGGTGTTGGGAGAACATTAGGTAATTGCCTTTAGGATTTGTCATAGTTTTATTATGATTTGCATGAACTGTGGATTTAATCAGCAAGCAACCTCAGTGGGCCATTCACACAGGTTGTGTGTCTTGCTAGCAGTTGTGCATGCAATCGCACATATAATATGGCAACACAAACAGAAGTCTTCTGAATCTTTCATGTGTTATCATTAAACTGATGTCACTTGAAATTTAGTTTCACACATCTGTGGAGAAACTGTATTCATAACATTTTATGAACAATACACTCCCTTAAAACAAGACAAGCAGACTGATGCCACATTGCCAACCAATCTTGCATCTGTTTCCTTGGAAATGAAAGTGCAGGAGAAAAAAGTCAGGTCTTGTACAGTGCTTTTTATTATTCCCCAGCTTTTCAAAAGCTCTGTTTCTTAAGCCATCATTAGATTTCATAGACAAGCTCAGGTGTAAAGCATCTTAGTCTTCCTACATAAAATATCAATTTCACTGCAAACACATTTGTGCACCAAGCAAAGCTCATCAGAGTGACTTAAAACAGTATCCCATCTTACTTTCTTCAATTAGGTGAAGAGAAATAGATATTTTAAAAATTCTCTTTCTTTTCTTTTTCTTTCTTCTTTCTTTCTTTCTTTCTTTCTTTCTTTCTTTCTTTCTTTCTTTCTTTCTTTCTTTCTTTCTTTCTTTCTTTCTTTCTTTCTTTCTTTCTTT
>CM021698.1:149829591-149841990 GCA_011074415.1 Stictonetta naevosa
AGTAGCCCAGTATCCCCCTTATACAAGGTAATGAATGAACAAATAGGAAGGAATAGTCTTTGTCCCCAAAACCTTGCATCAATTTGACAGGACTGAAAATAAACATCAGGAAAAATCTCCCCTGTTGATTCCCTGTGGAATGGAGGCTTAAGGGCTAAGGCAAGAATGCTGACAACAACTGGGCAGCTATCATTGATGCTACATTTTCAGAAAATATCACCTGTGTCAACAAGAGTCATATTCTTAGCATCATAGTTGATTTTGGTAGAGATTTCTTATGGGGTCATCTTTCTTTGACAACTGGGTCTGGAAACATAGGTCATTTGTGCATGATGCAATATGTCTTTCTTTAGCACCATTAATACGTATGTGTTAAGCTGGTGATCTGCCTAAGTCGATGTGCTTTCCAAGCATGCAATCTACCCAGGCCACAGTCCTGAACTGATTTATTTGTGGTTATGGTTGCATGTATATTTGGCAAAGAGCATGAAAATCTGATTCCCTAAATCTGAATAGTGTTTTGTGGAAGATTCATCTCCCACAAGTTCACAGGCTCACAACTTCAAATCTACTCTGAGACAGCATTCAGAGTTCTTAATGTATCTAATGGACAGATAATAGAGGAATGCAGCTTCATCTGATCTGTGGGCACTTAAATGAATATAGGCTGAATCACATCATAAACTCTGTTGACAATATTGACTAGGCTTCCATGGACTACTAGGGGAAAAATGTCTATGAACATCTTAAGTGTAGACAGCTACACTGCAAACACATATATTTAGTCAGAAAGTTCTTAGTCTTTATGCCTTAAGTTGTATTCATAGATGATGATTTATGCATTCAATTAAAGATTACTTGTAGTAACGTTATTTTCATTACTACTTATCGTTTGCAAATACCTGAAACATCAACAGCATACAGTTGTGAAGAAACTGTTTGCTACAGTCTGTTATCATAGAATCATAGAATGGTTTGGACTGGGAGGCACCTTAAAGATCATCTAATTCCAACCACCCTGCCGTGGGCAGGGACACCTCTCACCAGACCAGGTTGCCCGAAGCCCCATCCAGCCTGGCCTTGGGCACAGCCAGAGATGGGGCATCCATAGATTCTCTGGTAAACTTGTGCCAGTGCCTCAGCACCCTCAGGGTAAACAATTTCTTCCTTATATCTAATCTAAACTTACCCTATTTTAGTTTAAAGCCAATACCCCTTGTCCTATTACTGCACTCCCTGACAAAGAGTCCCTTCCCAGATTTTCTGTGGCCCCCTTTAGGCACTGGAAGGCCACTGGAAGGTGTCCCTGGAGCCTTCTCTTCTCCAGGCTGAACAACCCTAACTCCCTCAGCCTGTCTTCACAGGAAAGGTGCTCCAGTCTTTTGGTTATCTTTGTGGCCCTCCTCTGCACTTGTTCTAATACATCCATGTCCTTCTTATGCTGGGGGCCCCAGAGCTGAATGTTGCAGTAATGTGGGGTCTCACAAGAGCAGAGCAGAGGGGGGAAATCATCTCCCTTGACCTGCTGACCACACTTGTTTTGACGCAGCCCAGGATACAGTTGGCTTTCTGGGCTGCAAGCATAAATTGACAGATCATGTTGAGCTTCTCATCCACCAGCATCCCCAGGTCCTTTTCCTCAGGGCTGCTCTCCACCCAGCCTCTGTATTTGCTTGGGATTTTCCTGGCTCAGATGCAGGACCTTGCACTTGGGTCCTTGGATTATCAGTCCCTGGGTTATCAACTCTTCAACTAAATACTGAGTGACTGAATGACTTTGTCAAAGTTCAAGATATCATTGTTTCCACTAGAATCCTTCACTAGAGGAAGTGGAGAGAAAAAGTAAAATCCTTGCACAGATATTACTAGCTATCATCATGTTTTTAAACATAGTCTGGGATTAGCTAATTATTACTACTTTTCTACTGGCCAATATTTAAGTTAAGAAACTAGTAGGGACTTTGGTTAAGTGTTCTTTTTATATTGTGTGAGTAGCTGCTTAACAGCTCATGAAGGATTAAGTGTGTATTTGCTAGATTAAAATATTGCCCAGCAATAAGTGTGCAGGAAATGACAGAAAATCTCAAAACACCTATAATAACTGACCCAGTCCCCTCTGTCCCCCATGGTCCGCCAGAGGCACAGCTTGCTCTAGAGAACTGCTAAATGCACTAGCAGCATTGCTTTCCACTTAGGAAATGCTTGGAAGCACAATTGTCATTAACGTGAAATTGCTTTGGCCAGCACTTAAACTCAATAGAACAATATTTAAAACATTAGCTACAGACTTCCAGCTGAGCTCTTCAGCTCTTCTTTTCTGTCACATTACACAATACCACTGCTTTATGCTGACTATCTGCCCTTTCTTCCTCTTTCTTAGGCTTATCTCAATAAGGCCTGTCTCAGAGTCACTGAAAGGAAGAAAGAGAAGATGAATATATCTGACAGCTATTTCTATCAGATAAACTAAAGTTCAAATGAGTGGAACTCTTTTGCCTTTCAAAGGCCTTCAGTCCCCTGACGTTTTCTCATGCAATATAGCCCTTTCTGAAAACCAGGGATTGCTGTCACTTTCTTTTTGCAGTGATGTGGGACTGATCCACCTTTGATTTTCTAACTTTGCCGAAGGATAAACATTTCTGCTGTGGTCGAGGGGAGTATGGCATCGCTAAAAGGAAAGTATAATGTTATTGACTTCTTTTCTAACCACCCCTCAAAATAACTTTTAAGGTTATTTAGAGATATCATTCTCCAGTCCTTTCTAGGGAAGGTTGTTCTCTCTTCTTACAGTGTCAAATAAGTAGCCACACAAAAGGATTTCTATTTAACAGGATTCACCTACATGATCTTTTCAGATTAAGGTGAATATATTGATTAGAGCTGGTTGGGGATAAAAATTATCCTTCAATAGAAACGTTTTCCACCAGGCTATTCAGCCAACAAGAAAGCATACAGAACAAGGCAAAGTGATATTTTCATCAATAATTGGCTTGGCTGTTGCAGACACGGATGGTCTTTGAACTGACCTCCAAGAGTTACAGTATGACCAAAACTAAGAGATGCATCCTGGATATATTCAAACTTCTCCCTTTCCCTGGAGAGGAAGTTTTCTATGCACATCTAAATTGGGCAGCAGGGTTTTTTTAGCCCTACCGTCTCTATTTCTGTTGTTTAAGAAAGGATGGTCCAGAGTTTCTTGCTGTTAAATTCCATTAAAACAGTGCTCAGCCCCTGCTAAAGATGAATTGTACTTTTAGTCTGATGCAATCACAGGAACAAAAGTTACAGTTTTATTAAATGACTTTGGCTACTAAAGTGAATGGTTATAACCTTTATTAGTATGACTATAACCTATTAAAGTCACATTAACTTTTTAACATGCCAGGTGTTGCCACTGTAATGTCTGATAAATTAAGCTGAAGGCTCATTCACTGTTTTTATGCTACACCAATAGATTTTTACAAAACAACTTATATCTGTTCTGTAATTAGTGAACTCCATAATGGAGGCATTATGAATATTGCCAATGAAAAAGGATATACTCCTACTCTCTCCTATTTTACTAGCTTCCCTACCTGTCCTAAAGGATCTGGTCTTCCTTTTGTCTTTTGATTTGTAGCTCCAGAACTGGGGTATCAATCTGGGATCCGATGAAGGCTGCTCAGCAACCTTTTTATCCAGCAATCTTTTGCTGGATAAAGAGGAAAACTTTTCATCAGATCAATGCTTAAGTCCTCATACAAGAGAAGTTGGTAACTGGAAAGCTCTATGTTTACTGCCTTGTCTAGTGATAATGCTGTATTCAAGATGAAACCTTCTGCACATAAGCGGTGAGACCTCTTTGAAAAAACTGTGACTATTAGAAAGAGGTATTTAGCTCTAGCTACAGTAGAGTCTCATCCACTATAAAGTGGTACAGGAGGCACCCTAATAACCTCCAAATTACCACAAAGACCCTCTCTTTCCTCCATGGGCAGAATCCCAACGTCATTAAATTTTCATTGGATTTAGGACTGGACTTTCTAATAGAAGGACCCTCAAGGCCATCTTTTAGCCAGGTATTTATCTGGTCCTACTAGGAAAGACCTTACAATTTTATAAGTGTTATTGTTACTTTTAATTTTAAAAATGGATAAGAAAATGTTTTTGAAGATTTGAAAATGGTCTGAACCAAACTGTTCAGAAGCTTAAGTGTTTAAATACAACGTGTAATTGAATCATGGCCATCAGTAGAAATACTCATTTATCTTTCATAAGACATTTTTAATTGTAAATTGCTAGTGTGATAAGTAAAACAGTTCATATGAAATGGTCATTTAAAATGAATTCCACCTATTTTTTATACTAAGAACAACTTTTAAATGGCCGATTTTTTTTTTAATTAAAAGTTCTGCTTTTCAGTCTTTTTTTTTTTAATTTCAAAGAAGATTTTAGTAGAAAAGTTAAACTTGAAATGAAACTCTGCAAAATGAAAAATATGCAATAAAATAACTCATTCCACAGCTTCTGTTTTTTTCAGATTTGAGACTGCAAAATATTTTTTGCCTCAGTATATGTAGGATTTTTTTAATTAATTTTTTAGCCAAACATTTTTCGTAGGTCACAAAGCTATTTCCACAACCCATCTATATGCCTTCAAGAGGCCAAAAATATTGGTATCTCCCTTTTACAAAAATGGATGTCAGCGGATGCAATATTAATTTATTCTGAAAGTAAGTTAGAAATGCTGATCAACTTGAAATCTGACACATCCTTCATCAGAAAACTCTATAATGATTTGTAGACATCCATATGTTTATGAAATAGCAGGCATATATTAAAATCTATCCATTGCCTATCCATACTATTTTTCTGAAAGATGCTAGCAGAGAATGGATTCATTTTTAACAAAGTTTAGTTTAACAGTTCCTGGTAATCTTAGTCTGAGAAATGAATTTGGCTCTACTACCAGAAGGTGGAAGATAATTTATTTACAAATTTTACTGAAAATTGTAACTATTCATAAACAACAAATACAACTTTAAGGCCAGCTTTGCCCATTTTGATTAAACAAATGAACATTTTATTTACTTTTCTTTGAAATCTGATACATATTTTCAATAAGAAAAATAACTGCATTAATTATTTTGGATCTTGCCTCCTTATTTTTAAACTGAAGTAAAATAAGGGGATTGAAAACAAAATAAAATCACTGATCTGTGGTTATGTTCAGATCTATCTACAGCAACTGAAGAGGTCACCTTCCAAGGCACCTGCCAAGCCATTCCAACTTTGTTTGCCATCCCATTGGGGATTAAAGTTGAAAATGGGTAAAATAAATAAATAAAGGCTTTCACAGTTTTGACTTTTATTTTCATTATTTTTTTGGTGGACAGGACAACACCTTTCATTTCATTTCCTTCATTTCATTTTTCTTTGTCTTTCTCTTCTTCTTTTTCATAATGAAAAACTCAAATCCCATTAAAAAAAAAAAAAAAAAAAAAAAAAAGCCAACAGATTTAGCTACTTAGAAATATGCAGAATGTTCATTCTGGCAAATTGCACCATTTTTCTGCTGTTCAGCTATGTTAGCTGCTGTTAGATTTCATTGTCCCACATCAGTGTCTGCTACAGAATTACAGAAATACATTAAATATATAGAAAGAACTAATTAGCATTTCATTTTTTTGCATGGCGTTTTTATTGATCTTTCTTGTTTTTAACAGGATAGGATCAGGAATCATCTCTTTTCTTATTCAACTGAGTGGGTTTTAATACTGCCAAGCAATCATATAAGGAATTCATGGGGAAAGGGACCAATCCTACTTCTGTGCATTTATTGGAAGCCAGTTACAAGGTTGTTAGCTTGGTTCAGAATGCCCAGTAGCATCTTCTTCTTCTGAGTAACAGCTTTTAAAAAATATACAGAAGAGAGGAATCAAATAAACAACAGTGCTATCATGCATAACAACATTACTATGAACAGAATAACTACTTTAAAACATCTATATCTATGTCTGATAATTGTTACACCTTGACAACAGCTTTGATTCCCATCATATTTTCTTTCACATTCCTTCAGTTCATGAACATCAGATGCTCTGTCTGCTACTGTCAGTTTCTGCAGCAGGAAAGAGAAGCCTCATGACACACACTTCCAGGCAAAAGCCTTGTGCCATCGCATTGCTTAAAACACCAGATGGGTGCATAGATCAGCTTGTCATATCTCATGGCATCCAGTCCAATTCTGCCATGCTCCATCCCAGTAGCCTGCTCCAGCAGAAAGTGATTATGGGTCCCACTGCTTTCTATTCTATGTACAGATGGACCCAACATACCAACAAATATCATAATCTTTTGCAAAGGAAACTTCTCTACAACAAGCAGGCAACTTGCTTTCATAAGAGAGGGATTAAAGGAAGAACATATGATTTATGCTTCTAAGAGCAACAGAAAATCCAAATCAAAGGTCTGAAGAAACTTTTTACTTCACATATCTTGAGCCTTAGTAATAACTACATGAAGAGCAAAAATTGCAGAAAAGTATTGCTGCACCAACTGAGGAAACAGCATTTTTTAATGTAAAATCTGTGTGCATATTCTGGTTTCAAATATCAACCTTTTTTAGATGTTTAGGTCTTTTGTGGTTGTTGCTGTTTGTTTGTCTTATAGTTAATTTAAGGTAGTTTGCCTCTCTTGGGACTCAAATTTGAATATAGGGATTTGTTCCCAGCTATGGTTTTCATTATAATTATTATAATCATTATTCATGATGATTGGAAAATTAATCAATATGTAAGACTCATGTCCTCTTAAATAACCTTGTTTATTTTTAGTTCAATTAAAAATGTTATACTGAAATTAAAAAATAATAATTCTAATTGTTTTCTTCTTTTCTTGTATTTTTTTCCAGTTCTACTTCAGCATTGTATAGGTATGAGGTAGGAACTATACTCTTTTTTTTTTTTTTTTTTTTTTTTCTTTTTTTTTTTTTTTTTTTTTCCTTTTGAGATTCTACAACCCTCCTTCTCCAACATTTATTTCTGTTTGCTGCATTGAATATTAAATAGGAGGTTATTATTTTCCATTCCCAAAGCATACATCTGGCTGGTTTAGAGACAATCCCTGATAGGGAATAGGTTGCATAACATACATGGCCATACTGAGCAAACTGGACTGTAGCTGAACCTAGCATGAGAGAGTAAGGAGATCAAGACCACAAAAAATAGATGTTTAGCAGAGACATAGTGAAATTAGTATAGGAGAAAGCAGCCTAGCACAATAGCATAGGCCTTCCTGATAACACGTTAGAGGGTTGTTATACTAATCTTTCTCTCATTAGTTCATTCTCTGTGGTTTGACACAACTTCAGGCTTCATGAGTTAAACAGGCTAAAGCAATGGTGGAGTCCTGCCATGTACAGTTATTTCGCTCTGTATGGAGCAATTAGAAAACACTAATGAGCATCCCATGAGGATACCCTAAAGAGCTTCACTGCTGAGTATCTTATGTACAGCAGCAAAGAACAGTAGGAAGTAAGACTTGGAAATGTTTATAAACTTGATCATTCCTTGCCTCCAGTTTAACCTATAACTGCAGTGCAGTAAGCACTGCCAGCTTCTGATTTCCATGCAGAAATAAGACCCTTAATTCATATTAAAAAATATAAGAAGAAGAAGAAAAAGAAGAAGAAGAAGAAATTGAACAGACTATTAAGTCTCATCCTACTTGTGGTGGCAACTATAAAGCAAATGGAATTGCAGACAAGGATTTAGACTGTAATTATTTTTAGTATAAATTAAGGCCAAAACCCAAGCCTTGTAACCTGAGATGTATGAAAAAAATGAATTTGATGGACAGTCAGATGAAGACAGGTGAGACTGGTAGGCAATGGAAGAAAAGAGGAAGGAACAATGGAGATTAATTACAGGCCTTCTAGTTTGAGTCCCAAATGAAAGACTGCTCAGGGGCGATCCAGAGCTTACTTTTCTCTTTCTTATTGTTCTATGTATTAAAACCTTAGCATCCAAACCTAGACATGCAAACTATCTTCATAAAATAAGAATAACTATTTCCTTCATATGATTCCATCACCATGATCAGAATAACTAGCAATTGAAATAACAATAAAGCTTTTTCTTCTTTCATATATATGTCTAAGGTCCCATTACCCATTTTTTTTCTTCCAACCAATGGAACTTATAGGGTATTTGCATTTTTGCAAAGCAGATTACTTTAAGGTACTATATTTGCATAGATAATAAAGATGATTTGCATCTCTGTGAATAAATCTAGTTATTTACGTTGAATAGCACTCTCTCACTAAAGCTTCATTAGCACAGATATAATGTTTAGTGTAACATAATTTTAAGATAGATTTTACTTACCTGTCTTTTTTAAAAAGCTAACATTGCTTTGGCTAAGGAATATATGAAATGATAAGAAATAGCTTTTTTTTTTGCACTATAAAGAGCTACAAAATCTAATGAATTCTTTGTAAGCACCTAGGAAATAACAAGGAGTAACAGCTAGTTAAGCTTTGTCATCAACAAAATGTGTCAAACCATTTTTTCCCCCTCCTGTAAGATGGTTTGTGTACTAAGCAGAAGCTATAAAGATCACATTTTGACTTTGGAAAAGGTTTTGACACAGTCTTAGAGGTTATTTTCCTGAATAAACCCGAGAAATCTGGATTGGAGTAAACTACCAGTAGGTGCAAAGAAAATTAGAAAGCTGTACTCAGGAATTAAATATCAGTCATTCATAGTGAAAGCAGGGGGAGTGCTGGGCATCATCAAATGGGGGTCTGACTTCATTTTGGAACTACTCAATAGTTTTGTTAATGACCCAGACGATGGAATGGAAAGTGCACTTATTAAATCTGCAGGTGACAAAAAGCTTCAAGAAGCTCAAGAACAAGATTGGAATTCGAAATGATGCTGACACACAAGAGAGATGGTTGGAAAAAAATATGAAATAATGAAATTCATTAGGGACTCATGCAAAGCATAACACTTCACATGCATAATCATCTGTAAAAAAATCAGTATGGAGACAAGTTGGTTCAGCAGCCATTATACAGAAGAGGATTTAGACATTAGAGTGGGTCACAAATGAACACTGCCAACACTGTCATCCTCTTCCAACCCCTTCCTCCATCCTAAATATAAAAAACAGTAGTATAACCTTCAAAATCATACACTATTATCCTTCCAATTTATTCAGCACTGGGAGATCTCTTGTAGAACAATATATCCAAGAGAGATATGGACCAAAGCCAGAGGACAGAATTGAGAGTGATCACAGTGATCACATACCTGATACCATGATATTTTAGGAAAGACTGGGGAAAAAAAAAAAAAAAAAAAAAAAAGTAACTTTTCAGCCAAGGAAAAGATTGGGAGCATTCCAACAGTCTTCAGATCCTGAAAACAAGAAATAAATGTCCACAGAGGGCATCATAAGAACTACCAACTTAAATTCTAGAAAGAAAAAAAATGACATTAGACTTCAGGACAAAAATTATAGAAGCAGAGGGACACGTGTTACAGAGTCAAAGAAATATAGATTTAAAAGTATATGTGGAGGTCATTTAGTCTAACCTCCTGTCTAGTACTGGGCTGCTTCTACTACTAACTTTTCTGGAGGAGGTGTGAAGTCTATATTAAATACAGAGCTTTAGAGGACAAAGAAACTGGAAAGATGTGAGTACTGCATTTAGCCAAGGAATAGATATCTCAGTATTTTAGTTAGCTAAAACTGTGAAATAAACTGGAAGTTTATCAGTGAAACATGAGATCAGCAGACAGTTATGTATAGAATTAATACCATAAATAACTCTTCTGTGAAGGAGGAGCTTTGAACAGTTAATCATTCATGCAAAATTTAGGGACCTACATGAGCATGAGGCCAATGAAAGGCACCATTGATTAACTATACATACTTAATATACTTTTGAAGTACTAGTTCAAAGGTCCTAAGAAAGGCCACAGGTATGACTGAAATAGAAAATGTAATTCCAGGGAGATCTATAAAACTTTAATTTTTAATGCAAATAGAAGAGAAACTTAGAACCAGTAGCAAGCTCCATCAAGAGAGACAATGGAAATCACCTTGCTTAATAATCACAGTTAATTGGAAATATTCCCAACACTTACTGAATAAAAACAGTTGAAGTTGAGAAGTGCTTCTGGAAATCATGTAGTCCAACCCACAGCCAAAGGCAGGGTCATCTACCACAGGTTGCTCAGGTCTGCGTCCCATGAGGTTTTCAATATGTCCAAGGACTGAAACTTTGGGACCTCCCTGGGCAACTTGTGTCAGTATTTGACTTCCCTCACAGAAATCCGCATCCGCCCTTGGGATTTCAGTTAAGTCCTCTGATATACCGGGATAGTTGTTCCAGTGGGTGCCAGGGACCATGCCCCATTATAGACCACCATCATTGCTGAGCTCACAAAGAGTGAGACTTTGTAGCCCTGTCTCTGTCCCCTCTGCATCAACTGCTAGCTCTGTGAGCTGTTGTCTAAAGCCAGAAGCTACATAGGCTTCTCTGTAGCACTTGCCAAAAGAGTGTTTGGCCCTCCCTAAAGAAGAATCAGCTGGGGAGGGAAGAAAAAAAATATCTCAGTGCATCCTCTGATGAGGAATAGCTGGTATCGTTCATCAGAAATCTTCTAGAGCCTGCTGGAAGTCAGAGCTTCCTGTACTTGTACTTTCCCAGCTGTAGCTAGCACTCTGGACTTCTAAGAGTTCCCACGAGAACCCTGACAGAACCCAGAAGTTCCTGGGAGATCTCAAAGCAATTTGAGATATAACACAGCAACTGCTGTGTTATATCTGTCGGCTTCTTGGAAGAGGAAATACCAAATTTCACAGTAAATTTTAATTTCAAGAACCTATTTTTTTAATGAAGTCTTCTACAGGATGTAAAAGTGGCATTTAACTTGCATTTTTGAGGTTTCGTAGCTGCTGCTGTTTTTTAATTGGGAAGTTGTGGTAACCCAGCACCCTCAGCAGGTTGGGGGATCTGCTTGGACACTCTTATATATTTGGTGAGATCAGCAATACCTTTGTGATTTGAGAAGTCCAGAACCAGTTCCTTCAGTACTAAAGAAACAAAGAAGTTATGTGAGCAAAAGTAGTTTAGACAACAACCAGAGACTATTGTTACAAACTATTATGTTATAGCCCATTCCTGTAAATCATCTGTATACATGGCCACTGTCTGTTCAGAATACCATTGCTATGAAAGATCACAATTGGACACTTTGGATATGAGTGAAAATGCAGAGAATATTCTGTGTTTTATCCTGTAACAGTTTTCGTATGTAATAGTATTGTTGGAGGAGGAAATTAGGTCTTCAGGGGGTCCTAATCACTAGGCTACAGACTTATGCTCCCACTTGTGCTTTGCCTGGTTTCATGAATCTCAAATTATTTAGCTATCTAGTAGATTACTTTCCTCAGGAGGGAGTAAAGAATAACAATATGCACAAATTCCCTCATTCCCTCATTCTGTTCAACATCTAGACAGTTGAAGTAGCTTACTCAGAAAAATGAGAGATGTAGGACTGAATGTATACAGGTAGAAGTGGGTATCAGTACACAGTCTCCCACCTCGTGGGACAATGCAACAACTTCATCATTAGAAAAAAAAGAAAAAAAAAAAAGTCAGGGCAGAAACTAAAAATTGATGATGCCCCAAAGTTCTGCCTTGTGTGAGGCTCTCTGTGGAAATACTTAAAACATCACACTCTTCCAGGAAGGATCCTGATGAAACAAAATGAGCTGGGTGGCAAGTAATATGGCTCTGCCAGGACAGACATACTTCTTGGCTCTGAAGAGGAACTTAAGACAGCTAGGGAAATTTGGGGTAAATGAGTAAATAAAGGTCCTGTTGCATTTAGATGCCTTCAGATCTAGGGTAAAATTTCCTGAGGCAAAGTTTGACTACATTGTGTGAAAAATCACTTCTTGTTTGCTTTGAAACTAGAAATTGTTATGTTTGGTGAAGTGTAGGTTTAATACTGAGAAGAGAGAGAAGATAACCAGTCCCTATTCCCCTTACACAGACCACCCATGAGTTTGCAGACCTCCTATACTCCTCAGAACCTAACTGCCTAGCACCAAAGTGATTGTAATAAGTAATTCTCCCTTTTAGGTACAGGGGGTGATTTTATAGTTTAACAAAAACTAATTAAAAAAACAACTAACAAAAAACTGGCAAGACTAGACATTCTTATGGTTGTTATTAATTAAGAACACTAATTACAATCCTTGATCAACTCAGCTTGGCAAGATATTCCCTGATATTCCCAAATATATTCCTTGATATATTTCCTGACTCAATTGGACAGTGAGCCTACCAAGGAAGAAAGTCTTCAAGGAGAAAGCAAGAACAGTGTGGCTGAACAGGGA
>CM021698.1:149842090-149939221 GCA_011074415.1 Stictonetta naevosa
AAAAAGAAAAATAACAGTAAGAGAAGGGCTGAGGAGCGTCTCCATCCTTTACTGGATGCGGTGGGGAACATGACTACTGAGGATAAGGAAAAGGCTGAGGTTCTTAATGACTTCTTTACCTCTGTCTTTACTAGCCAGACCACTTATCCTCGGAGTATTCAGCCTCCTGACCTGGAAGTATGGGATGGGGAGCAGAAGAAACCCCCATGATTCAGATGGAAACAGTTAGAGACCTGCTGTTCCATCTGGACTGCCACAAGCTCATGGGGCCAGATGGAGTCCACCCGAGGGTGCTGAGGGAGCTGGTGGATGTGTTTGCTGGGCCGCCTTCCATCATCTATCAGTGGTCATGGTCAACAGGAGAGGTCCCAGATGACCGGAGACTTGCTAATGTGACACCCATCTCTAAGAAGGGTCACAAGGAGGACCCAGGGAACTACAGGCCTGTTGGCCTGACCTCAGTGTCAGGGAAGGTTATGGAACAAATCATCCTGAGTGCAATCATACAGCATGTGCAAGACAAACAGGGCATCAGGCCCAGCCAGCATGGATTCGTGAAAAGCAAGTCCTGCCTGACCAATCTCATCTCCTTTTATGACCAGATGACCCACCAGGTGAGTGAGGGAAAGCTTGTTGACGCAGTCTACCTAGACTTCAGCAAGGCCTTTGACATGTCTCCCACAGCATTCTCCTGGAGAAGATAGCAGCCCATGGTTTGGACAGGTACATGCTTTGCTGGGTTAAAAACTGGCTGGACAACCGGGTCCAGAGAGTGGTGGTGAACAGAGTGAAATTCAACTGGCGACCAGTCACCGGTGGTGTTCCCCAGGCGTCGGTGTGGGGGCCCATCCTCTTTAATATCTTTATTGATTTGGATGAGGGAATTGAGTGCACCCTCAATAAGTTTGCAGACAACACCAAGCTGGGGGGAGATGTCAATCTGCTGAAGGGCAGGAAGGCCCTACAGAGGAACTTGGAGACCTTAATGATTCTATATTTCTTTAGAAGTCAGTATAAATGTTTCAGAAAAATAAATTAACGTATACCTGCACAGAAAGCCCAACTAACCTTCTCCTTCCAGCACAAAGTTTGTCCCTTCTCACATCCTTCATATTTCTAAGGCACACCACAGGGACTGTAAGCCAAATATTAAGCCCTTAGTTATATATGACAGTAGAGAAAACTCTTCTAACTTTATGCTGGCATGATGAACTGGTGACCTTGCTACTTCGTGACCTAAATCCACAAGCCTTCATCATGCAAGTCTTGCTTGTGAGATGTTAATCTTACTCTATTCATATCTTACTCTATTCATATTCTCTAATGAGCATTAGATTTTCTGAGAATTACTGAGAGAAAAAATAAAAAAATAAAAAAATGTGGGCACTTTCTACAAAATCGCAGTGGAATTTATTTGGAGGATCAGAAAGAAACAGGCTGTGCACTGCTTCCTATGTATCGACCTTCAATACATATCAGGGGAAAAAAATACATCATCACGGTGTCAGTTATTTGAACAGACAACACTAAGGAAATCTAAGCTAAAATATTCACGGCAATAACAGTTATGCTACATTACCCATTTAGAAAACACAAAAATTGACAGTATAGTAGTTTTGACAAACTAAAATCACTTTGCCCGTATTGTATCAACATTGTTTTTTTGGGGGAGGTGGGGTGGGAATAAAAGAAAACAATTCGACCTTTCAAATTACTTATGCAAAAAAAATGTGAAGATTACTAAGGTAGCATTAAATATGAACTTTTCCAAAAGGGAGGACTCTCCTCTTGTTCTTCACAGACACAGCAGCTCCAGTAGTAGGGACCTGGTCTGTAATCCAGACTCTAAACCATTAATGAAGCATGTAAAGTAAAATATAAATGCTAACCCATTCCATCGGGATTTGCCAACTGAACTGTTCACTGAACACATGCTAATAAATTCCCACATAGTGTACATTCACTGCCCACTCTAATGTAGTAATCTCATACACTTAGGAGCAAATATTTTTCAAAGGATTTGAAGCAGAAGATGCAATTTTGTCAGTGAATATAGATAACGTGGTACAACTGATTCCTTTAGGAGACGTGAGTCTACGGTTGAAAGCTAAAGTCTAGACAAGAGCTACATCACTGGCATTTTAGAAGTATTGTATTACAGCCTCAGCTAGCATAAAATGGCATGCACAGTGGAGCTAGAGTGATTTACACCTGCAGAAAATCTAGCCAGCTTTAAAGATTTGTTTATGAAGGTAAAAAGCAAGTAACAAAGAGAAATCACTTTTATCGCCCTTTTCCTTTTTTTTTCCTCTTTTTTTTTCCTTTTTTTTTTTTAAATAATCTGTCAAAAGCCAAGAAAGAAAAGTGAGAGCAAACTGCTGTGATTGGAACAAAGGCTGGGATAGCAAACAATTACTAGAAAACAGCATAAGCAAATTAAAATGGAAAGAAAATGCCACAGACTACTACTGTGCTGCATTCTTTGGAGAATCAACTTGCAATGGATTAGCACAAATGTTCCTTGATTCATCATCATGTTCTTCAGTTCAGCAAGTGCAAACTGATACTTTGGAATGGAGGTAGTCTGCAGTAAATGCTGTAATTTGTGACTGTGTGACAGCAAATGAAACTCGGCAAGTGGGCCAAGCTATCTGAAGCAAAACAATAATAGCTTGGTGAGCATATTAGGCAACGCTGGAGGAGAGGAGATGAAAGATTCAGGCAATAAGGAGAATGTATGTATTTTAGATGTTAGGCAACCCTATTCTCAAGGCATTACAAGCAATGAGAACATCTGAAAAGTGCATCTGGGTTCGGCAGGAACATATTCACCCCTGGTAAACACATTTCCCAATAATACTTTGTTGAGGAAAAAAAAAAAGGTATATCACCGTGGCTAGTAGATTCTTTTTAGATGGCATCTGGCTAGAGGTAAATTGTATTATGAGACCTTTGTCTAGTTTTTATGATTTATGGGTTCGGTTTCATCAGATCTAGGATATAGCATTTATTGGGTACAATATGCCCTGAGAATTTATGCTGCATAGCTAAACATCATGTCTATATATCTTTTCTCAGTAATCTCTGATAATACCCAAATGGGCTTTTTATTTTAGACATCTGGACAGCCGTATGGTTTGTGAGAATTAAGGTGCTAAGTGAAGAAAACAGCACAGCCATAAAACCTTTCGAATAAACAAAGCTTTCTTTGGAACATTAACTTCTTTACAGAGAAATCTTCTCTGTTCCTAAAAATGCACTTAGTACTTTATGTCTTAATCTCAAGGTAACACTTTTCTTTTACAAATAATCTCAAGGCATTTAATGGTACCATTACTGTAGAAAACTATGAGATATTTGCATAAAAGGCACATCACCAAAAGAGATGTACAAAAAGCTCTATTTTTTTTTACTCTAGCTTTTGTCTTTGTTTCATCCTAAAAGCAGGAAAATACTGTTCAGCAGGGTGTTCTTTTCTACTCAGTAATAACACTGTCAGCTTTGTCATAAAAATGGCTAAAGGTGTGTAATTTAGGGAAATTTGTCTGCATACTAATAATTGACTTTCTATTTGTTGACATTGAAATCCAAAAGAGGGGGAGAGAGAAGGCAATTTATCCAGTTCTTTGGTGTAGCCTATCTTTATATGTGTGCACATCTGTGTCTGTGCATGTCTACATGTGTAGCTCAAAATCATATGTAAAGCTACATTCCTATGTGTAAATAATACATTAATGCATTACAAGTCATTTTTAAAAAATAAAAATAATTACTATTACATTACTTCCAAATATTTTATCAAGTTGCCAATATACTTTTCTTTTTTATGTATATTTTATATAGATATGTATATATGCACTTATATATATATACATACATGAAACAATCTCCTTCTATAATACAAGAAATCAAAATATGTAGAAGTGAATATACTGGCAGCCTTCCTTTTCTTGCAATGCACTTTTATTCATTAAAGTTATTTCTATTATAAAATAACATGATTTTATCTTATTGAGGAAAGGAATGAATTCCATTGAAATAAAGCGTGGGTATCACCACCTGTGTTCATGTGTTGACTCATTATCATGCATTTAAGTTTATTAAATGCAGTGGAGCAGTGTGGATATGTAGAGCTTGTTTGGATAACCATGATTTGCAAAACTAGACCCTGAATGGAAATTAGGTAGCTAAATCATACTTGACCTATACTGCATCATCTATTGTGACATGGCTTCCTATGCATTTCTTTAGAGGCGATTAGAAAAGCAGATTCTAACATGTAGAGATTTTTCCTTAGCATTCTTAATAGTAGCTGTCCAGCTGTACATGGCTCTGGTAAAAATTAGATTACAAATACATAAGGGATTTATGCAAAAGTCAGTGTTTAGAGTTCTCCAGCTCAATTTCATTTTGAACGAGATCTTAAAACAGATTCTCCATTTTTGGGGGGAGGTTGTTTTTTGTTTGTTTGTTTTTAGCAATAATAATTTTGGAAATTTGAAGGAATCATTTTGCTAAAGGATAAACTAGAATGTCTTGGCAACACTGACTATTGTGATCTAGGGAAAAAAAAAAAAAAAAAGCGATTTTCAGATTTTCAAAGAATTTGATCGGTACTAGGCTTAGAAATGGAAGAAACTGTTCAGGGACAAATCCTAGTACCACTGTGTGCCACTAAACTTGTCTGCATGTATGGGAGTTGATGAATAGTGCTGATATCTTTGGACTGCTTTCAAGCTACTAATCATAGGTACTTTTGTGAATGCACCAGTGAGAAGCCAGTGGAGGGCCACTAAGACAATCAAGGGTCTACAGTACATAGCGTATAAAGAGAAGTTTAAGTGGGATTATCCATCCAAGAGAAGAGGAGGGTAAAGGCAGATAAAATGGCTCCCACCATTACATAAAAGAGGCTTTCAAATAAGACAGATCCAAACTCTCAGAGGTATTTAATGGAAGAACTAGGGGCAGTGGTAAAAAATTCAAAAAGGTAATTAGGAAATTAGGAAAATATTTGCCCACAGGACAGTGATGAATAATGGGAAGGGTTTGCCCTGAGAGGCTGTGATATCTTCATCCTTCGAATTTTTCTGAACTGGACTGAACAAAATTCTCTGCAACTTGACTTAACTTTAGAGATGGCCATGCTTTTGAGGGAGGAGTTGGGCTAGAAACCTCCAGATGTTCCTTTCAACCTAAATGTTTTAAACAATTTTACTTAACTAAGAACATCAGTGCAGAGTCCAGTCACTCCAGGCTCCTTTTAAAGTCAAAGTAAAAGTAAAGTCAAAGGAAAGAATATCTATCTGAAGGAATTAGGTCCTTCACTGATTACAGAAGCCAAATTCAGCTCATCTTCTAACTCAGATTCCATTATTAGATAGTCAAGCTTTGTTCAAACATGATGCCAGTCTGCTGGTCTGGACAAGTATTCAGCATAAAGATTAAAGGGAACCATGGGCAATGACTCAATCCTAATGAGTAGAGGACGTTTTGTCATCCTGTTCATCTTCTGTTCAGCTGTTAAACCTTGTTTTCCATCTGCAGAGAGGAGAGGGAAACATCTGACTGGATGGAATACAGAAAACACAGTGCCAGCAGTACAGTGCGCTGACCCAATTTGAGCCTTTGCTTGTAATAAAGTAAATGCAAAGTAGCATTAGCAAACAGCCCAAACCTCATCCCTAAGGCAAAACCTTGTTTCATCTGAAGCTCACACTCCATATTTGTTTCTACAAATACGAGATGAATATTTGTGCAGATTGAAGACTGTTCTAATGTACAGGACATGACTGATGATACATTTTGTGTTTGTGTGTGATCAAAGTTTTGAGACTGTCTCATTCCAGATATTTATTAATGAAAAATGGAGGAAAAATGAACTTTCTGGATCACTGATCTTTACATAGATATTTTTAATGAGAAGGAAAGAAACAACCCAAGTATCTAGTCTAAACATAGTTCATCCTTTTATGAAAGGCTGGTGCTGCAAACCTTTTCCTAGGCTGTATGGGCTAAGTATTTGCTAAGTGATCCCACAGATGGCAAGAGACTTCATGGCTATGTGTATATTTTCAGTCCTGACCCTTAAATCCTGAGTTCAGTCCTTTGTGTTTTCCCCAAGGAAGTGGTTAAGGTCATAACAAGCAAAAGAAATCTGGAAGCATTTTCCTGTATTTTCTACCATGCATTAAAGGTTTGTGCTGCCTTCTGTATGGGCTCTTAAGAAATGGGCTGCCTGAGCACAGTGCCTCTTTCACTTCAAGTTACCTCAAAATAAATAATTTGATTGATTTTACTGAGGGTTATGTTATCAGTTGATCCACAGCCTGAGGTGGAATATGGCAAGAAAGCATCAGGTTGCTTCTCTGGAAATCCAAGTGGAAAATAAAGAAGGCTATATGGTATAAACAGCAAAAGTCTTTCATTACCAAATGAGGGCTGTCAGTTAGTTGTAGACACTCCAGAGGGTTTTGAAAGCAAAGGCAAATTACTTGTATTTAACAAGAGAGAAAAGGACAGACAGTTGAAGGGGTGCACAGCTGTTACACCTGTTGAAAGCATGAAGTTTCAGTTTTCAACACTCTACAGTCTGTCCCTGCCCAGGTGGTGGCTGGGAGCTGTAGAACCTCTGTGGGCAGCACAGGGCCCAGCTGAGCCCTTCCCCAAGCTGGTGGTGCCTGGGGGGAAACAGATTTCCGAAAGGGCAGAGCAGGCACAGGGCGAGGGAGAAGCAGCAGAGGGCCCAGGCCCTAGGAGGAGGAGGGCAGGAGGGGCTCCAGGCCCACAGGCAGCAGGGATTCCCCGGCAGCCCTGCAGAGCCCCCGCTGGAGCAGATCTCTACCCTGCAGCCCGGGGAGGGCCCACGCCGCAGCAGGGGGACATTTCCTGAGGGAGCTGCGGCCGTGGGGAGCCCGCGCGGGAGCAGGGTGTTCCTGAAGGGCTGCAGCCCAGGGCAGGGCCCCCGCTGGAGCAGGGCCACGGGTGAGGAAGGGGCAGCCAAGAAGGGCTGGGGGATGGAGCACAGCCCCCATCCCATCCCATCCCATCCCATCCCATCCCATCCCATCCCTTCCCATCCCCTTACCCTCTGGGGGAAAGGGGTCGTGATGAAGGGGGGATTTTGGAACTAGGAAAGAGGTACTGGGGGAAAGTTGTTCTTGTTCTGTCTGTTTCTTAGCACCGGTTCTATTTTAATTGTCAATAAATCAAATTATTTTTCCCTGAGTCCACTCTGTTTTGCCCTTGATGGTAATCAGCAGGTCAACTCCCTGTCACTTCCTCAGCTCATGAGCGTTTTCATCCTCATTTCTCCCTGCCCTGTTGAGGAGGTGAATTGAGCAAGCAGTTGGCTTGGGAGTTTGGCCCGTTGTGTTTACCCATAACATGCTGATATGCCTGGTTGACCACAGATGACTAACTGGTACACAGAAGATAAAAAGCAAGGGTTTTGTCAATAGGCTTACATGCCTCTTAAAATAAAATAAAAATAATTAAAAAAAATAAAAACTTTTTTAAAAATACATATAATCAAAATAACATTATTAATAACAATCTGCAGGGATCTGAACAAGACAAAATGGTGTTAAATGAAAATGACTAGGTTGTGTGGCTCAGAGAGCAACAAATCATTATTCCTATTAAATTTCACTCAAAAAAGGAGTACAACAACTAACAATTGCATAACAGGCAATGAAAGACTCCTCAAATGCTCTCCATCTGTCACTTTCCTAATATCAATCTTATTTGAGAAGATGTTTTGGGGGATGGAGGGGTGAAAGGGGCATTTACGTTCTGACACATATTTTTTTCTCTAGTCCTCGACTGGGAAGCCACCAAAGTATTCAATAGTGACAGATGGAGTGGTAAAGGATAGTGAGTTCTAGACATACCACTAAGCCATAAGACAAAATCTAGAAGAATAACATCTTGTGTGGAAGCCATCTTCAAAGAATGCAGTCACTGGAATTTTAATTTAATTCCACTCAAAGCAACTTTTTCCACTTCCCAGCTTGCATAAATGCCAGGCACAGATTGGCCCTCAGTTTGTCCTACATCTTCTCTGATACCATAGAAGTCTTGTCAGGATTTATATCTTTCACCACAAATGTGTAAAAAACAAACAAGAAATGATCGTTGAATTTATTTATTATTGTTCTCATGTCTCAAAAAAAAAATAAAATAGAATCTGCATTTTAAGAAGGGTGCAAGAGAAAAAATACTAGTAAAAGCAGAGACAAAGAGCAAAAAAAAGTGTAAAAAAAAAAATAAAGAGAGAGACCTTCTAACATTACCTGTTTGAAATGACAGTTTCAGAGACAGCTCCTGTGAGTAATCTTCACTAGGAGGTCTCTGATGAGCCATCTGTGGCATTGCTATTGAACTGGAGGGACCTGGGATTGCTTCTGTAAATTCTAGCACAAATGAAAGACCTCTTTAAAGCCAGTAGACCCCACTGTTGAATACCTGTTGGCTCTCACCTACAAAGGCTGTCAGACAGTAATTAGTTCAGAGGGAGAGATTGGGAGAACAAGCACCTAGCTTCTGCACCCAGCAAATAAGCACATGTTGTTAAATGAGGATGGCTAGCATTGGCCTTATCAAAATTTCTCTCATTTTCTTCTCCTCTACTTTCTGTTGCAAATGAAAAATTAAAACAAAATAAAAAAAAAAAAAAAACCAAACTTGTGTATTTATTTATTTATTTATTTTCTGGGGGCATATTTTGATAAAGGTTCAGTGTGAAAGTCATAATGTTTGTTGAAGTGTAGCACAGAACTGCCTGTATCTATCAAGGTAGTGTCTTCCACAGCACAAATCTAATATGACAGGACAGAAACACTCTTTCCCTTTTACTCTTGGATTTTATTTATAATAGCACGGTAACAGCAGTGTTATGCCAAAAACTTCTGGTCTGAGAAACAAAAAAGAAAAGAGGTTGGATAAGAACTGGGGAGAAGAAACCAGTGGCAGGATTATTTCTGTTCCAACTCAACATAATGGTTCAAAATGTTTTCATAGCAGATGGTCTATAGCCTTATTCTCATTTTTTATATAAGAGGAAAAAAAGGAGAAAATAATAACTATTCCTCTTTTTTCCCTTTCTGTACATTCTGTAATATGTTAGCCACTTCTCATTTTGAATTGATCCAGTTCTCACTGTTGTTTATACTAGGTAGGTTGATAGCTCCAGGGAATATGTCAGTAATTAGAAAGTCATGTTGTACTCTTTCTTTCTTTTGGGGTTGGATTTTCTGGGTCACGTAAACTCTGGAGGTTTCTGCTACTGTCTGAAGAATATTTTCTGACTGTTTTTGAATCACACGGTCTTTAATAAATATTACAAAATTGCTAATTTTATACATGGTCACTATTCATATGCAAAGCAGACACTTCAGTTGGCACTTCACCTAGTAAGAGGAAGTAAGAGAAAAGGGGAATGGGAGATATGGGGTATGGAGAGTGAAGTTGTTGGTTGACCTCAGAGTACTCCTTTGTCTATGAAGTTAATTTTGCTTGTTCCACTTTATTTTTGAATGGTGAAAAAGGTCACAGTCAAAAAATAAATAAATAAAATAAAAAATCCTCTGTGGAAAAAAATGCTAAGTATACACAGAAAGAAGTTGCTCTCTGTTCAAGAAATTCGTGGATTAAAGACTTGCTTCTGCCCCATTGCTCACCTTCCTGCACAGAGAGCAGGACTCATCTGACCAAGCAAAAATCCCTGCAATATAGACTGCTACAGAGTTGTCTAGGCTACCTCAAACATCAACTAACAAAAACAGGGAGTAAAACAGAATTAACACTGAAACATCTATGAATCTCTGAAGGACCCTATTTCTTCCTGCTGTAGAAAAGGCAATTCAGCCCTTAAGATGTGATGATGCTCATAAAAACAGCCTGAGATCATCTACAATGAGTTTAGGAAGGCATATGTACATCTAGGATGGGAAATTAACTTATGGAAAGAGAACTACGATGTCATTTTGTGATGGATTGCCTGATAGATGACATACCGTGTTTAATTCCTATCTCCACTTTCTGTGATAAAATGAAAAGAATAAACTTGTCACATTTAAAGTTACGCAATGAAAACCACACTGAGACAACTAAATACATTATCTGAAATTAAGGAAAGTCTGTTATCCTTCTGGACCTCTGGTGGTAAATATAGTCGCTCAATTCAATAACTTGAACAGATGTTCAGTGCTATTTCAGATATCTTGGAGTGTCTCAGCTGTCTCTTAGCTGTCCCCTCACAAGGTTCACACCTCCCTTAGATCCCGTGTCATATTTGTAAGTCATATGCAGATGTCTTGAATATCCCAGAGTATCTCCGATGGTACTAATATTTTTAGAAAGCTAAACTTAGTTTTATTCTAAGTGTCAACATTTTAATGCATAGGCTTTAAAAATGTATTCTACAAGTACTCCTACCTCAACATGAGGTCTTTTTATTCTGAAAGATAATATTTTGAGGCCTGGATGTTGTAAGCGTAAGATTTGAAATATTTTGGCTCTGTATCTGATGTGCTCTTTTCATTCCAAGATGCTCTAGAAAGTAAGCTAGTCTTTTCAAACTGGGGTTGGAAAGGGAAAATATATATATATATTTCTCCCATGCTGTTTTGAAGAGTTCTGTAGGAAATGCTTTTCAGAGAGCTGCCCTGATGTCCATGTCCCAGAGTTCCCTCTCCCATGCCAAAGCTGTTGCTGTCTCTTGTCTATCACACTCCATCCCAGAAGTGCTTGCATTAAATGGATGAGTGAAGTGATTCCTGCACAGACGGAGTTGACAATTGCCACAGGAATCCTTGGAAGAAAAGAAAATACTGTACATGGGAACAATATTTTGGCTTGAGATATTTAAAGAAAAGAGAAAAACAACGCCTTTTTTTTCAGGCAACATTTTCTTTCAGCTCCTTCCTGTGACAGAAATCATCATGCTTTGTCTGTCCTACTATAATACAGTGAGTGACATTGCTAATACAAAGTGACTAGACTAAAGCAAACCAATGGGATGCAGCCAACGCAGTTCTGTTGATGGCTCCGAAGTTGCTCCTGGGACTGTCAAGCAGTTAAGCTGCAAATGGGTTATTTGCTGTGCCGTGCTCCTTGACATATAATGTTCTATGCATTGCTGCACAAAGAAGGGGGGAGGAGGGGGAACAACATGGGGACACTACTTGCCTTTTTACTGAGATTTCAATCCTGCACAAAGGCATATGATTTAGGCTTTGTTTTTGTTTTGGTTCAAATTATTTTCCAAATAACACCATGATTTGGGAAACACAATAAATGGTGGGAATAATGTACACCTCCAGAATGCTGTGCATGAGAACACATTATTTTGAATCCACTGCGTTAGCTCTACACTGGCCTTTTTATTCCACCACATCATTCATGGTACAAGTTAATTACATACTTTCACTGTGCTGCTTTCTTTCTTACCACACAAGATAATACAATTCTGAACTCATTTAAGCAAAGTGCTTTTCTCCCTATTATGTATTGTGCCAAACAGTAAATAACAGTAATTAATAAAAAAAACGCAGCAGAGTTCAGCAAAGTCACTTCTTGTTTTTATTAATAAAGAATAACAAGATTCTGTTGAGTGCTGTGCAAAATGTTCCTCTGCTGTTCCCAAAATACCATGCGGGCCACAGCCAATCACTTCTTGAGACAGGCAGACAGTGACAATGAAGATCTTAATTTATTTTCCTCAGAATACTCCAGAATTAACTTTATGACATAATGGATAAACTGTAAACACATTGCTAGTATTTACAGAATCAGAAACAGGTGTTACCAGAGATTTATCCTGGGCATAGACATGCCAACTAGCTTGTTGTGATCTCTCTTCTGTCATTTCAGTCTGATTAACTGGTCTTCTGGGCTTCCTCCTTTTACCACCATATTTCAAACCCTTCTCCATCTCCATCTCCAGTTCCATGTTAGACACACAAACATACTTTTATCTACGGACATATCTACCTTAATGTCTGAGATAGGACATGTGTCCAAGCACCTGGGTATTCCCAGACTGGCTTTTTGCTGCCTTCTGGAACATAATATTGTCAGAGGTTGTTAATGTTCAAAGTGCAACAGAGAATTTCTGTATTTCATTGCTTCTGCACTGGAGATTGTATTGGTCAGCAATATCAGCTTCCTTTCAGTAGACTGCACCATCAAGGAGGATAGACCTATTCTGTTTGCCTTTGTAAAGAATGTTGTAGGTAGTAGCATAGATAGCTGAAGAGGGTGGTAGCCATTAATTGCCAAATCAGTTGGAAAGGAGAGCAGGTTGCAATCCCAAAATGTCATTAGCAACTGGATGCTTCTAAGGGTGATGACCTGAGAGGACCAAGAAGAGAAGGCATGGAGAGGGAATTTTGAAATGAAAAAGTTGTTGCACAGGCATATAAAAATAATAATAATTTAAAAAAAATCAAGATTACCCTCTCTAACTTGCTATGTAATTGCCACTTCATTAGGTGTATATATGGAGCACAGTTGTAATGAAGTTCTCCATCAAAAAACAACTCATTCCACTAACTTGTAAATGTGTTAAGTCATTTTCACTAATGTGAAATACAGAAACAATATCACCCACATTTTTCTGGTAAGAGCATCTTCTTCAGAAGTTCCTTTCCTGCTTTTGATATTCAGAAAAGTTCAGATACAGCTTTCACCACTGTTTGCAACATACAGCTGATCCCAGAGGCTTTATCTGTAATGTGCAGGTGTCTGCCACTTGTCTTAAGGAACTAGCTAACAGATAACGGCAATAGTTACTCAAACTCTACAGATAAGCAGGTCTTTTGAGAAGGGACAAAGTTGCATCTGCCCACTTATAACTATCTAATGTAGAGTTTATAAGTGCTTCAGGTATAAATTAGAGCTGCTATTACTATTAGCAGGTGATACAATAATTCTATAACTAAGAAAATGTTTGAAATATTTGATAATAATGTATCTCAATGTAGACCTCTCCCAATAATTCCTTCTGGTAGCAGTTAATTATTTTGTTGTTAGTGCTAATGTACTATACTTCGGGTGTTGTTTATAAGTAAGTGTTTTGTAGTCTAGGAGAGTAATTGTTTCATCATTCATTTTCAGTCACAAAAGCCAAAGGTGCCTTTTATACTAACAAATTGACTCCAGTCTGCTAGCATTTAAATGGTCAAGCTAGGCTTTAAAATTAGAAACATTTAGATGAATGACCAGGAATTTTCACTTTGACTATACCTTTTTTTTTTTTTTTTTCCCCAGTCTCACTTTCACTGAGGAAATTAAACAGGTTAATGAGCAGCTGGGAGCTGTGTTTAGATTCCTAATGGAAGTTCTGTTCTGGGGAATATTAAGAAAAAAAAAAAAAAAAAAGCTAAATCTATAAATGTCTGCAAATCTGTACATTTCACATGCTCAGAGATTTCTATTACTGGATAGAAATAATAGATTATTGCACAAGGCTGATTTAGAAAAGCAAATATTTTACATACATTTTCTTTGTGATATTAATCAGGTCAACACCACACTGGGACCTAAGAGCATTACTTTTATTACTGTAGAAATACAGACACAGACCAAGATTCCTAAGTTGGGAAGCCTGAGCTGGAAATGTATCAATTCAGTTTTAATCAGGACTCATTCACAGTGTCAGTATGTTTGTCACTCTTGGATTTGGCAAATAAAATATTATTTCTATTTTAACCCTTTCATTTCATTAACTGTTTCCAAATACAAAAATATTCCAGCACTAATTTTATTGGCTCTTATAGGTAGACTTGATAGTGTTGCCTATTTGTAAGACTATTCAATAAATTAAATCTAAGATTATTTTCAGCTGCTCCTAAATTTTAAATCTCTATACTGAAATTGTAAATTCTGAGTTTATTTCTTCCTGGGCTATTTTTGTTGTGTTTTCTCAATGTGGGTTCACTTGTTTGTTTGTTTGTTGTGTGCATTTTTAAATGGTTTTGTGTTCTTTTCATTTAGTTCTGTATCCTCCATATTGAGCCTAAAAATAAGCAAGTAGTCAGCCATATTATCACACCTAACAAAATACTTAAAACTGATAGATGTATTAAATATTGATGTGCATCCCTGCAGTTACAAGCACATCTTGAATTATGTGCTAGCATTGATCTCAGCAAGCTAGTTTAAATCTGAATTATATAAATGGATAGCAGGCCATGATTTGCAGGCTGGGAAGGTAGGCTATATAGAAGATAGGTGCTAAAAACATACAAAAATAATGGTTGTGGCCATTTCAGAGTAGAGGCAAGAACCAAAAAAAAATGAATTTCAAGTGTCAACAGGGAGAAAATAATTATCTTGAACCCCTTTCTAACCAAAATCTCAGTAAAAATACTGTGAAATTTTGCATTATATAATTCTTATTTTGCATGGATTAGTTTACCTCTTGTGCTATCTACAGTACAGTGTTTCTATTAAAAGATTCTGTAAAGAACGTCCTCAAACTTAAAAAAAAATAAAAAATAAAAAAACGTGCCTTGTTTCCCTGAAAAGATTATTACAAAACAGAATGCCTTCTTGGGAATAAAGTGACAAACAATTCAGGAAGTCCTCAATATGGAGAGCTAAGATACCTTTTTTAGGTGTGAGTAATTTGAATACCAGGTCCTTTATCTAAGAAGGCATACCAGAAATATTCTTTGCTCTAGGAAATAAAGTCAGAAGACAAAGAACTGTAGTAGTAGTACTACTACTCCCTTGGTTAATAAGGAGCACATTTCAGTTGAAAAAAAAATAGAAAACAAAAAAGCTCATGTGTTAGCATTCAAATTTGGCATTTCTATAGCAGGGAAAGGCTCACCTGATGGAATCATTTTTCTTTTCTTCTCTCAGTGTGTGACACTGTCTGCTCTCAGAAAAAGTGTTCCAGACCCCTGCTCTAAATGGAAATTGATGCTTTTTGTTTTAAGCAACATTTTATTTTGTTTATATTCTATTGCTCATGTTATGCTGAAGTGACTTCTGGAAGTGTCTCATGGAAGCAGTGCAAAGACCAACAGTGACTTCAGTGAGCTCTGAAAGCTTATTCATGTTGGAAGAACTACTTCTTATATGTTTCTCTTGCTTCTCCATCACACTGTACATTCACATGACAGAGGCAACCTGCCTTAATATGATGCTGGTTTGATTTCCCCACTCAGACACACAACACCCTACTCAAATTTACATTCCGCGTATCATGTAATATCATCCACATATTATTGTAATTCAATTTTTCTCTCTCTCTCTCTCCTTTAATAAACTCAGTATACTTAATGTGATTGCAGCAGTAGCACTTTCATACGGGATTTCAATTTGCAATTGGAAAAAAAAAAAAAAAAAGAGAGAGAAAATAGATATGGAGGTTTATGAAGAAGCATTAATACCTGCTGAATAATTTCCCTAAGTAGAACATTGATTCTTGCAGTACGGGTGACAGACAAACAGGAACAAGAATATTAACATTCATCTTTCAGCGAAAAGGGACAAGTGAAATATACAGAATTGTAAAGGACCTTAAAAAGAAAATGTTAGTCCTATAAATTCACTCTGCAGAAAACTTATCCCTGTCTTGATTTGATTGATTTTGAACTTACTTGCTCAGTGAATCCAAGACCAGCAGGAACCCCTTGTCTAATGACAAACAATTTCACCTCCCAACCTGTTTGAAGTCCAATTACTTGTTCTTCTAGAAAGTACTCAGAACTCGACAGAACTATGTAGACACTGGATGTAAATGAGCTATTTACTTTGCTTCCAAATGATTTGGTAGGCTGAATACAGCACACAGTGTATTTCATTATAAAGGCAGTGCCTGGAAGGAGGACAGACAGCTGCTTGAGTCTTTGTTCTGCCTACTGCAGAACTCTGTGGAAGGGAGGATACTGTTTGCCAAGGAGCAGCTGGAGACGAGCTGGACAGAGAAGGAATGGAGGAGATCTTGTGGATGTCTGTAGGACAAAAGTAGGGGAAGAAGGGACTGTGCTAGGAAAAGACCCTACAGCAGCAAAGGGTTTGATAAAGACAATTACTCCCTTTGTGAGGGGTGTTGGTTCCCACTTCACGGAAAGACACTGAAGAGTGTTGGTTGTAAAGCAGGAGAGAACAACTTTGCAGGTACACTTGATAAAGGAAGATAATTTTCATACTCTTTATTTAGTCTGTCCCACCCAGAAGTTCTGAGTTTTCTCAGGTTGAAACACTGCCTTGTTCTAATTTGGTATTTATGCATGTTCATACAAGCCTAGGGGATAGATACCTCTTCTGTCTTGGTGCAGGAGGTAGGAAGCATTTCCATTTCATGCTTCTGGCTGGAGAGGAGGAGGAAATGCTAGCACTGCTTTCAGGACTGCAGTCTTACTCTCAGTCTGACCAGTCCAGCACAAAGACATAAATTCACCTCCTTACTTTCCTCTGGAACATACATCTAAGAGCTGTATTAGTTTCCTTTCCTGTAGCTTTGTACTGGGGTCTCACTATGCACTGCACATTGCTGTTACCTCTGCTCCTTTTCAGTCTCACTGCTCTTCATTTTTTTCAAGAACTATAAACATTTATTGATCATCAACTCAGACCTTTCAGTGTGTTTGTATTATAACACATTTTCTTTGAAGAAGTTCTGCTTGCCTGACAGTCAGGCTCTTCATAAATGCCCCAACCTCATTCTCATTGCCATGTAATCAATCTTCATAGAGTCTACAGGATTGGCAGCAGGAATTGTATTCTCAGTCACTAAATGTTCACAAATGTTTCTGGTGTAGCTATCTATATTGTAGCCACCTAAATTTGTCTGACTCTACAACTGAATTCCACCTCAGTTATCTATAGGTTGGGTCTTCATGGGTTTACTCTCCAAGAAGCATCAGAAGAACCTGTCTTTTCTCAGAAAGCACCTTGACCACTTCCATAGGACTGAGCATGTTGCTCTGTATCTGTCGAGACATGATTAGTTGTAATGTAAGTTATATTTTTTTGTTTCTTCTTACTATAGTAGTAACTGCAGTAGAGTCCTTGTGACATTGACAGTGTTGCATCTCAGCTACAAAAGACCAGGTGCTCTGAAAGCATTAAAAATCTAGGCTTGTGGAGCTTGCAGAAGGAATGGTTTTGGGGGCATCAAATAGCAGCTCCCCATACCTGTATGGGAGTTATGGAAAAGATAGATCCTCTTTACTGAGGTAAGAACAAGACAGAAACATCATAAATCAAGCCAGAGGAGGCTCAGAGAGGATGTAAGCAAACAGCTTTTCCAATGAGGATAATCAAGTGCTGAAACTTGCTGTCTAGAGAGGATGGGGTTCCTACCCTTGGAGGTTTTCAGGACACAGATGGAGATGGCAACCTGGTCTGATTTCAGAGTTGGTCCTGCTTTGAGTAAGTGGTTGGACTGGAGACCTCCTGAGGTCCCTTCCATCCTGAATGATTCTCTGATTCTAAATCCAGAGAAAAAACAAACCCAAGGAGTTAAACCCTTCTGCTGATATAACTGCAATTCTCTGATGTGCCTTTTTTTTTCCCGTCATCACTGCTGGAGTGCTGTGTGTGTTTCTGGCTGCATACCTCTTCCTCAGATAACTCTGCTGGTTACACATTAGTATGAGGACAAGGTAGCTTCACAAAACAGCCAAGGGAAAAAAAAAAAAAAAAAAAAAAAAGACAACAGATGATAAAGGCAGAGGTCTCAGCAGTAGTTGATAATAGCTGTCAAACATCTCCAAAACTTTCTTTTTAGGCAACATATTTCATGTTGCAGATGGAGTCTTGCTTTTTTATTTTTTGGCTCTGGTCAGAGTAGTCATGTCCCCACATTCATGCAGTCCTACCAGCCTCTAGGAATCCTGCTGAAGATTGGATAAAAACCTTGCATTCCTTTTTCTTTGGAAACTTTTTTTTCTTCTCATTGGCATTCAGTGTCATCCTGAATAACTTCTTTCTTCTGACCAGCTCAGAAAAGCAAGAAAGGAGGTGGCATGGAGATGTAGGGATTATCTTTAATATTGGATTTCAGAGGAAAGAAGATTGCTGTTTTGTTGTTGGTGGTGGTGGTGGTTGCTTGCTTGCTTGCTTGGCTGTTTGGTTTGGTTTGCTTTTTTCCTTGGTGTACTTTCTTCAGTTCTGCTCAATGTCTTCTCAATCACAAACCCACCTGAATGAGACAGCAGTAACTGCTTTGTATTTTGGTTAGGAAGAAAGGATAAAGTAATTCAAATATTTTCACCACAGCTGGTGTATGTAACTTTGCTTCACACTATGCTTTGACAGAAAAAAAAAAAATAAAAAAAAAGAAAAAAAAGAGGGAGCTTCTTGCAATCTCAGTGACAAAGATAAGAGTACTCCCAGGCCACTGAGAAGGCCATTTATCTTGACCATTAATGTGATTGATGGGTAGAGTAATGATTGCAGGAGGACCACAGAGAGACAGGTTAGAAGGAATATGTGAAGAGCATGATCTGCCAGAAAATGTGACAGTTTGCTTAGAGTTCCTGGTAAACAGCAAGCTGATACAGAAAGACTAAGGGTGTTATATGTGTGTGCCAACATCGTCTGTCATTGCAGTCTCTATCTAGGTATCCCAGCTAAGGGCTATTTTTCTGAAGAGTACAGTATTCATTTAATGTTGTTAAAATCCAGAATGCCTCCAGAACTGGTAATAACTAATCTGCAAAGAAGGACACTGATATATATATGTCTGTACATACGTAAGCATTTAATATAGATGGACAGAGAGGGAGAGATGCTTTTTATTTATAGGTTATCTATGTTTGTAAGAGTTGCTTACCTCTATGGACCCCTGGAAGTTCAAGATGACTGCATTAATTAAATTAATGCAGTTAATAGCCTAATTTACATCTTGGAATATGAGGGCAGGCTGGATTGGGGTAGAATGTGAGCTGGGAGGGACCCGAAGGAAATGATTTTCCCTTTACTTGAGGTCTCCAAGCATGGCTTCATGGATAGGTAGATTTCAATTGAAATTGTGGAAGAATCTGATCAATAGAAAGGAATCTTAATTTAGTTTACTGCCTGTCAGTGTCTGCAAGGGAACTAAATACCTAACAGATATTTAAGATACACCTTTACCAAAGCTTGTGCACTACCACCTATGAATCTCGGCTACCTTCCATTTGCGATTTCAGCAGGGAACAGTGCTCCGCTAGGTCACATGGCATATTTGCTACTCTCATGCAGACCTCTGAGATACCTGCCATAGTCATAAATTACCATTTGACAACACATAGTCTTAGACATCTGAATTTTATATGTTTCCTACAGGAACAGAGCTTTGGGTTTTGATTTAGTTGCCTAATCATAGGTGTTACTGACATTTGAGATGCCCTCAAGCTGCTATTCCAGAGGTCCCATGTTTCCTGTAGGACTATTTGTTGTATCTGCAGGAGACCTGTCATTTTCTGAAGCAACTGGAGGGCAGCCTGTTTATTCAGGACATCTTGTGTGGCACAAATGCAGCATACTTTGTTTGCCTCTGGTAGCACTGTACACACCTCAGACATGTTGTCTGAAACTGCAGCAAAATTACAGCAAGGCAGACATGAAAAGGAATTTAAATTTTGAATTTATATATACAGAATAATAGGTGATTTCTGAGGATATGCTAAGAAAATTTGGCTCTAGGGGAATAACAGAAAGCTTTTGTAGAAATTTCAGACGTTTTAGCTGATTACTGTCTTTCTGTACTGTGAATTAGATAGATTGCCATCCTACCTGTGCACAGCAAAATAGTGTTCAGGTTTCAATCAGCAGATCCCCCAAAGAATTCCTAGTTCAGCTGGAATTTCTCGCTATTGTCAGGCTGGTGCTTGACTTTTTTGTATGAGTTGAAGCTTACCTTTACAGTGAAGCCATATCCCATCACCTCTGATAGATTTTTCTGAGGAATACTAATAAGATTAGAATAAGAAAGGATGGGCAATGTTAACACCTAATGCACACACACACACACATTAAAAAAAAAAAAAAAAAAAATATGATTTCATATTAGAATTCTGTCTCACTGTATTTTTCCTTGTTTGAAAGAGCATAAGAGCATGGGGAGAGCTCAGGACCTGCTCTCTGACTCTGCCTACAGAGTATGTGCCATTTAAAGTAACTTAATAACTGCTTCCCAGCTGGATCTAAATAAAATGGAAGAATGTATGAACTGTGGTTCATAGAGCGTACTAGCAGCATTCCATTCAAAGTCAAAAAGTTAAGACTAGTATAAGTCCAACCATTGCTCAGGAAATACAGGGAGAGAAGAATCACCAAACTGAGAAATATAGAATTGAGATATATAGAGCTTTCCTCAGTGGAGAAAGTAACTACACAGAAAGAGAGTTCAGATACAGAAACATACAATATGTGAAGAAGTAGTTGGACATGGGTTGAGAATAATCAGATGAAAATTCATAGCAAATTCTGAGAGAGGAGAAAATGATTCATAGTTGGAGTTGGGGATTGATAATTAATCATAGCATCAGATGAACTAAAAGGCTTCTGTGGTCGGGCTTCCATGAAAGTAGGGAGAACTGGAGAATAAAAAATTCAGATGAATTATGGTGTTCTGGTGTGGAGGTTTTTGTTTGGTTGGTTTTGTTTTTCCTTTGCTTGCTTGTTTGCTTTTTTAAGGGGGTATATTTTTTTGTTTGTTTGCTTGCTTTGAGAGGCATTTAGAATATGTACAGTTATGCAAATAGTAACTCATCAGTTTAATATTCCAGAGTCTGGCTTGGCCAGAGACATCACCGAAGCACATTTGAAATTCAATACACTCTCCTGGGAAGCTAGAAATAGATCCTATATATCATATTAAATCTGCTAAAATTAGTATGAGGTCGCTTGCATATTTCTTCCCTTTAATCTATATATCTGTTAGCATTTCAGATCACTTTCTTTTCTTCCTTCCTCTTCATTTTTCAGGAAATTGCATTCACCAGTTTGCATACACAAATGTTCTCTTGTTGTTGCTCCAAGCACCTCCCTTCACTTGTTAATAGATTCACATGCTAGTGCTCCTGATGGTCTTTGTTTGCTGTTAGTTCAGTCACAGAAATCTGTGTGTAGCAAGGACTCTGAACAGAGCACACAGCTGTTTGCCAGGCAGATAAATTGACACATCATAATTTTGTGCTTTTGGCATCCTCCTGTGAATTAATAGTCCTGTGGATACCACAGCTTTTTAAGCAAGTACTCTAAGTGTTCAAAGTCCATTTCACTGTTGGCTTCCTTTTTTTTTTTTTTTCTTGTTTCTTTTTCCTTTTTTCTTTTTCTGTAGACATTTTGGTGAACCCTAGAACAACCAAATAGTGTAGCAAAATATCACTTTCAATTTTCACAGGGCTCTTTTACTGTAAGGCTTGGTCATGGTTCATATTTATACCATGTCTGAAATGTGATAGAAGCTTTACAAGCAAATAAACAAAATCTAGCCTTGGCTGTTAACCTGGAATCTGTCCCGTACATAATCATTCTAACTGAGCACATAATAATAGCCCATAACTGCACTGTCTGATTGATATGGCTTCGGTGACAGCAAACTGAATTCTGATTTGGTTATTTAGGAGTGTGATGGTGTAAGTAAGCAGAATTCTGTTCTTGGGCCTAAGAGTTTAGAAATATGCCAAGCCCTTGGCTTTTCCAGTAAGTCCTAAAGATTTATTTATCTTAAGAGAAAACAAAATTTACAAATTGATTGTGTTGCAGCTGCATGGCAAGCATTTTATACACAAGAAAATAGTGGTGACAATGAAAAGAGAGGCTACAAATCCATATCAAAATTATCAGAATGCTTCACCCAAAATAACATCGTTCTACCAAGAGCTTGCAAGAAAAAGTCCCCTGAATAAAACAGCTTTCACATTGTGCATTAGGACTAAGCAAAGGAATACGTACATATTGTTTGGTCTTTGTGACCACAAGTGTATTCCTCTGTTTAGTCATCCAAAAACTACCACTAAGGGATGAGTCACATCTTCAGCCTCTCTCTATTTTACATTGCCCCTTAAGCACTTTGTAAGTAATCTTCCATAAACATGATGCAGAGAGATTCTCAAGATAGGACTAAATTGCAGCATATAGAATTCCAAAGATCTACTGATTCCTTGAGCAGGAAAACCTTTTATTATCACAGCATCCAACTCAAGAAGATGCATCTTTGAGCAAAAATCTAAAAACATGCACAACTTACATGTTCAAACATAACCCATAGGATCCATGCCAATGTTATTTCTAGATAACTTGGCAATGGATACAATTCAAAAACAGTAAGAAGAAACATGGCCTGGCTTTTGTTCACTTTTGCTTTGTGTTTTTTTTTTGTTTGTGATTTTTTTGTGTGTGTTTTTTTTTAGATTTGTCCAAAGACAAAGACAGAACCAGATGACCTTTCCCAAGCAAAATCAAAAGTGTTTTTCTTTTAGGAGCCTAACTGCTGAGCTGTCTCTAACTATAACCATGTTCTCAATAGCAAGCACAAGAGGTGGTTATTTGCTTTTTCAGCTTCCCTTCATGCAATTTTTCAGCACTAATAGGGGAGTAAGTATTGCCTGTTAATGTATAGTATAGCAGTCCCTCCATCTCCACTCAAGCATAATCAGAACAAATAATTACTGATGCAGTATGGCAGTATGGTAACAAGTTGTGTGGTGCCTCATACCGAGTAAATGTTTAAATATCTCCAAACAGTACGAAATCTCTCCAGAAAGCATAAGCAAAATGTAGGCTCACTGTGACAACTGAACACACAATTTTCTTTAATTTTATCAACTCCTCAGTCTCAGCAGTAAACGAACATTGGCACTAAGTAGTCCCCAGTTCTTTAGGTCATATTCGTTCTCTAGATGCTTCAGGTCTCCATTTCTCCTCAGTGAGAGTTGCATGCATGGATACTATGGAAATAAGAGTAGCTAATAGTAAAATATCTACCTTTCATGTTCTAGAGAAGAAAAAAAAAAAAAAAAAGAAAAAAAAAGAAAAAAAGAAGGTAGAGCTTTGAGGGCACTATATTTCTGCTCATTTGGAAGGACTGTATGTTACTTATTAGTTTGGAGGCACAAGGGTTGTGTCATTCCTCTGTCTACAGCAACTGCCTAATTTCTCAAGGAAATAAAATTCAATCTGTTTTGTAGTTTAAATTCAATCTGTAGAAATGTAGGGCATGAGATTCCTTATAAAACTGGCAGAGTGAACTGGACACCTCCTCTGTGGCTTTTAGGAAAAGCCACGTATACAAACACACTCACAAACACAAAGAGCTCCCATGTCTCAGAGAAACTGGGACTAAGACAAATTTGTTAAATTCCTGGAGCTGATCAGGGTGACTATTCCAACCTTCATCTTCCTCCCAGGTTCAAAACCTTAAGTCAGTGAAAGCTCCTTATGTAATTATTTTTCACCTGAACGATAAGATATGCAAGCAATTCTAAAATCTGGACTTCAAACTCTAATGAGAACCCAAAGTATGGAGATTAATTCAGTCCTGGATCTTCCTCAGTCAAGTGAACAACTAAAACACTCATTTAATGTCAGTAAGATGCTGTTGCATTGAGAACTACACAGCCTCCTGTTAAAACATATTTTAACTGCTGAATCCAGCTGAGAGCTCAGCACACTTCAAGATTCAACTGTTAAATGATTTTCTAGATTTAACCCTACATCAGTTAATAACTGAAATATAGTCTGGGCTTGGAAGAAGCCTGGAGTTAGAGACCTACACAACAGACCAGGGCCAGTGAAGAGTGACGTAGCCATTGGACTGATTCATTCAGGAATCTACATTTACCCATTTGGAAATATTAGGGCATATCAAATAAATAAAGGATCAAATCCAGTTGATTACCAGATTGTAAACCTTGAAAATCCATCTCAGTCTTCATGGAAGTGGGAGAAAAGCGCCTAAAAATGTTACATACATCTAAGGAAGTTTTACTCCTGCAGTGGGGATGGCCAAGCCATGATTCAGTTTCTGGGAATTGTCTTAATCTGTGCTCAAATTGGGAACAGGAGAAGGTGCAGCACAAATCTAAGAGTCATGGAGTTGTAATTGTCTGATCTCCCTAGAGTGCACTGCACATGGGACATGGCATTGCTCCAGCCCCTGTGGCCCTAATGCTGTTCATTTCCTCTTTCTTTGAACAGTTTTATACTGTCAGCTCACTTTTCTGTTTCTTCTCAATTGTCTAAACTAGTTCCTGAATGTCTGTACTTCAGTAAATGCCATAGATAACTAGTTTTCACTGTATTTGCCATATACATAGAAAAAATAATAATATGAATAAATCTATAAACAAAAGATAGAAAGTCTAGTGATGAGACAGCTACTTGTATGACAAAATTAGCTCTTTTACTCCCAGTGAATAGCCTCTTTACTAAAGTAGTTTATTTCAATCTCCTCATCTTCATAAAATGAATCTGTATTGAGGAGCAATTATAGTGAATATTTCCCTATTCCCAGTGCCTCTAAATGTGCCTATATTAATTCAACGAAGTTATATTACTTAATATATACTTTTTTTTTCACATATATTCTTATATATATGCTTGTATATGGATAAGTATGCGTGTGTAAGCCTGAAAATTCCCCAGACAGGGCAGATTTGACTATCCAGATGATTGCTGCTGACAGCAATTGAAAAACAGTTGTAAAGATGGCCAGTCTTATCTCTGAGTCTGGAGTGACTGCTGTACATGGAACTAGGCTGGGAATGCTGACATTTCCATCCTGGCTATCACAAGGCTACTCAGGAGATCAAAATATCATGTAAACCATCGTCACAGTTCTGAGGACATTGTTGTCCCAAGGTGTCCAGGAAGAAGCTCCACTGCAGCAGCAGCTGCTGAAGGAAGAGATTTCACACCGTGGATGAGGGCTTACCAAAAGCATCTTGACTGAAACTGAATGGGGTGGGAGAATTATTCATAAGTGCTTAAATTCTGTCTCTCATCAGAAAGCAAGATGTGGCATTAGGAAAGTAAAGATTTCGCTTATAAACATTACATTAGAGTTAAGGTATTAAAAATTTCCTCAACCTACTCGAACATTTCACTTTAAGTCTGTGTGCTTCAAACACAGGTTTTTAGGTGTACTGTCAAAGCACCATGACTTTTATGGTCCCAGTGTAAGGGGTATGTGTGGCCTCACTCTCATCTCCTTAATGACTTTGTAAGTAATGGCTGATGTCATATAAATTGACAAAGAATTCATAAATGACTGTGTTCCTACAGATCTTATAGGCAGCTGTGTGAAAAAAAATAAATAAATAAATAAAAAATCTAACTGTTCTGATGCAAAAAAAAAAGGTTTGGTCAGAGTTCATACCTTCTTGGCCACTAGAAAATCCAAATCAAGAGTGTGAGAGAAACATTGATCTGGGTTGTGTTGCATGAGGCAGCATTGCTTCTGCATGGGTAAGGCATGGGTAATGCATTGCTTCTGCATGGGTAATGCTTCTGCATGAGTGAGGGATGTGACCTTTCCTAACATGTATCTCATCCACATTTACAAAGCTTCCTAGAAGGGGACTTAGTAGGGCCTGTGAGAGGTTGAGAAATGTCAAAAAGCAATTTCACCCCAGCAGTATCCTGATAAGGATTTGCTTAGGTTAGGAAATACTACCAGGGCTCAGTCACTCAAGTAACTCATGTTTCTGCTCTGATCTTCAGAGTTTTTCCTGAATAGCATACAACTGTCTCTCTCCTACTCTTCTCTCTCTCAGTAGATTTGGGAAGTCGCTTCTCTGGAGGAAATTGGGCACATGTTCAGGCATCCTCACCTCACTGTGGACTGCAGATCGAGGGTGGAACTTGTCAACAGTCAAATGAATTTAACAGAGAACAGAGATCACAAAGATAATTATTTTCCCAAAAGTTTAAGAAAAACTGCAATCTGACTAGAGAAGACAGTTCAAATGCTCATAACTTTGTTTCTAAAAACTTTCATGTGCTAACTCGTAATTAAACATGGCAGCCTACATTTTGCAGTCACACTGTACATTAAGAGATTGGGATATATGAGAAGAAACTCTCTACAGTTAAATGGCTGATCAGCTGAGAAATACAAATCCGTAGAAACCAGGCTTCATTAACTCTACATCTCACAAACTACTGGAATTTAGTTTGCTTGATCTTTTTTCCCTTTTTTTTTTTTTTTTTTTTTAAGCCACATTACTCGAGCATGATGCTTCTTCATTTTTTTTTTTTTTTTTTTTTTTTTTTTTTTTTTTTTTCCTGGTTTTGTTTTTTAAAACACTAAAAAAAAAAAAAAAAAAAAAGTGCTTAAAATGTATTTCTCTTCTCCTGTGAGAAAAGCTGAGAACTGATGATGATTTATTTCTGGCCATTTTTGTTGTTCATTTGTTCTTAAATATAGTGCTTTTTTCATCAGCTGTCATGAAACCCACTCTGCCTCCACGCAGCTGCCAAATATATTCTTATTTGATCTGCTTTTGCATATTGTGGATGTTTGCTATAACCCACCAACTTTCCTTCACATAGGTATTCGTTGGCAGCATTGTGCAAAAAGTCCTGAGGGAAAAAAAAAAAAAAAAAAAAAAAAGGTCATTTGAGATTGGATTTTTCTTGTTTATTTATTTATTTATCATTTTTTTTCAGGGATAGAGTGGGGAAGTAGAGGGAAGTAATAGAAAGTGCAGAATTAATCCCACTGAAGTCCAGCCAAGAGCCAGCTGAATAGCAGGTTCTGTAAAATGCCAGATGTCTATACAGGAGTGCAGAAATTGCCATTGGAATTACATGTTTGTCCAACTAAATAGCTCAGAGGCAGAAGTGATGATCACAGGTGGGTTATTATTGGATGCATTGAATGCTCCCAGCACCAGCGAAGGGAACCTGAAGCATCCATGCAAGTCATCTGCGCACAGACTGGTCCCTTTGTCCCTGACTCCAAAGAACTTGCACACAGCCCAGAACTGCTGCAATTTAGCTCTGGCTTTTTCTGACCCACTTCCTTCTAAAAGCTCAGCAGGTGTGATGGAGTGAAAAGCTGAAACTAACAGCACCATCTACTGGTTATAGGATACTATTGTCTAATAAAGTTAATTTGGGGCTTTAATGAATTGAAAAAGCAAAGAAAAGCAACATATCCTCAGGGGTATAGGGTGTTCAAAGCCTTTTTTTATTTTTTTTTTTAATTTTTAATTATTTTTTTCTTTTCCCAAGGGAATTTGAAATACAAAAGCAAGAAACTTTATCTCTGTTATTTCGCTATGGACAGTCTGGACTCCTCACCATTGTACTTTGGACAATTTTTCTTGCTGGGGCTAGTAATACAGATCAAAATGGCTTTTGAAAATGGGGAATGAACAGCTGGATCATGTTCATTTAAAGCTTTGCTTTCAAATCCAGGTTGCTTCAAAAAAGAAAGCAAACAAACAAACATTAAAAAAATCAAAACCAATCAGAAGTTGTTTCTGTCGTATGGTTTTGATCTAGTCATTAGAAAGATGAGGAAGCTGAGGGAAAAAAAAAAAAAAAAAAAAAAAAAAAGCTATAGCTATTTACATTGTCAAAACTTTTGATAACACTGGGCTCCATGCACCTTATGCATGGGTGTCCAACAAGAGATTAGTAGGGTTCTAGAAGGGTGAGCATGGACATCTATTTTCAAGAAAGGCTTATCTTCTGAATATTTTAGGGCCATGAATAGGCATAAGTTGGATCAGTGGAGAAGGATCACTGGTGGTTTTTAAATACTCATCACCAGTGTGCTGGCATCTCAAAAATGCCATTTTGTGAACCTCGTTATAAGGGTGTTGGGATATCTGAATATTTTTCTCAGTGTTGTTGCATGTATGTAAAAGTTGTCACTACACCAGGCTTTTTTGCAGCAATTTGTGTTGTAAAAGCCTGTCATCATGAAAATAAACCACCAAGCATTCTGTTCTCTGTTAGTGCCATCTGAGAGGCAGACCTAGAAATATAGACTCACTTGTGCCATCTCAAACGATTTCAGTGAAAGGCGTTGTTCTCCCCATCATACCCACCAAACTCACCATGGCAGCAATTTGCTATGATTGCATCCCCACCAACATGAGATGAAAACAAATTTATTTTTTAAAACCATTTCTAAATGTTAATGGTATTATGATACTTGAGATATAGTAGTGTAGCTGTAGAAAACAGCAAGAAGAAACATAGTGTGCATAACATGAAATGGCACAACCCAAATTAAACTCACATCTGCCTTTGACTAGAGGCAAAACACCCGAGCAGAAAAATGAGATCTGAGGAAGTGATGATGCTCCACCAGCAGAGAAGAGTTTCCTCTGGAGGAGATGAGGCAGCTACTGAACACACAGAAAACCACCAGTTTTCTGACAAAGAAAGTGAGGACGCAGATTGGTTTTGTTCAGGCTTCTGGAAACATATATTTTATACCAGCTCATTTAGCTCTTCTTACCTCTAAACTGAAAACAATCAGCTGTTAAGTCCTTAGCTAAATACCAAAACATCTCTCATCCTGGCCTCCTTCAAGTAGGTTCTCTGTAAGAATACCCCAAACCCCCGGTATCTGCCCAAAAGATATGCCTTAAAGATTAATAAGATTGCTTTCCCCTTTCTTGATTCAAAACCAGACAGCTGTCTCCATTACAGTGAACTGCATTATAATTTACTGGGGTCTTACACTTCACCATAGCACACCCACTCAGGGGATGCAGCCCTCCACGGTGTGGGTGTTGAAGCATTATAAACTGATGCCCTTCAGGTCCATCTGATGACTTTTCCATCTGCACTGGACCAGAGCCTGGGACAAGGGTAGAGGACACTGAATACCAGCTATGGGACTCTTGAGCTGGGGCACAGAGCCTAGGCTCAGTGGATCATATTTTGGGACACCACTGACTTCCAAATTAAGAACAGGGAGAGGTATCAGAGTCATAGGGAAGGGGGTCATTCATGTAGCATCATGCTTGTTTTTCCTGTTTTGTTTTTGTTTTGGTGTTTCCATGGAAGCTACTCTCATTTTCTGTAACTTATTTAACATTCCTCTTTCCTGGATTTCAAGGTAGGAAATTATATTAACACCCCTTGGAGAGGGTGATGTAATTTTCACTACACAGTCATCGGTCTTTCTCCCAGATTCAGCTTCCTTCACAGGACAAATTGATATTTTGGTGGTTTAAATAGTATCAGATGGGTTTTGTTGAAACAAACAAACAAGCAAACAAAAATTACAAGTAGCAATTCATCCTTTACAAGAAGAATCTCTTCCATGTAAACAATTGCTTATTTCAGGATTTTATACAAACTGATGCCTGATTTAAAAGGTTTCCCAGGTGGCCATGGTGAACATAATTCCTTCCGTTAGCAGTCCAGGTATGGTGGGAGAGCTTTGTGCATTTTTGTTGGATGATGTCTTCGCTATCCGTACCTGCATGGCATCTTGCCCTGATATAGCTAACAAATGGTTTATCAAAATCACTTGGAGTAGTTGTCTACAGCAGAATCTGTCACCACACACAAGCCAAGGAGCTTTCATTAATAACTACAAAAAAAAAGTCTGCCAGTAGCACAGGCCAGGAATGAAAACCAAGAAGAGAACAATTATTCTTATGGGTATTCCCCTTCCCAGCCCCAGCACCAATCATTTTGCAGAGTTGATCCTGGAACAAGGAAATGGAGAGAAAGACAAAGAGGAGGACTGAATTCAAGGCACAGTCTTGCTCTGCCTCCAAAACCCTCTCAGCAGTGAAGGACAAGGTAGGTAGGTGGCAATTAGAGTCCCAAGGATTGAGACATGACCTTAAAATCCACTGTGAGTGTTACGTTTAGGGCAATGATCCACTGAGTGCTTCACAGCCTCTTTTGGTGCTTACATGATCTGTAAGTCAAGTCCTTTGTTAATTTCCTTGCCTCATTTTATCTGTGTGCTTAAACACGTGCTGAATTTCAAGCCATCCACTGGCCACATGGATGTCTTCCATGCATATGAGGTGGGCACCATCCTTTAAACTAGGGGATTATTTAACAGAGGTCTTCTACAGTTTTTAACCCCATCTTTAACCCAATGGGTTAAATCCCTTACCTGTTCTGGCCTTTCAGGTCACTTTGTCTTTTACATTGTTATTGGTACTGCTTATTTGAATGTATGATTTGGATGTGTTGCTCTAAGGGCTGCTGGCACCTGCACTCAATGGTCTGATCACATTCTCTCTTATTAAAGCTGCCATTGCTTTCATTCTGCTATTTGGAGATGTTCATTTTCTGTCATCTTTGTCCCAGTATTAGATTTCCCTGGACAGTGAGTTAGCCCACAGGATACATGTCAGCTTCTGTCAGTACCGGGGATCCAGACGGTGGCTCAGAGATGTCTCCAAAACAAAGGAACTTTTTTGCATATTCTCTGACAAGCTGCAGCTCCTTTCCCAAACCCCTGCACTCCATCGTTCTGGTGGACAGATGAAAAATAATCCCCAGTGACTGGTTTTGGTGGCAGCATTATTGGAAAGCCATTACAGGATATGTGAGTCATTGCTGCATGATTTTGTGACTCTCAATTTGTCTTAAGCTGTTCAAAGTGGTGCTCATAAACCCAGAAGGAGCTCACTGTTTGTCCCAATAAGCATTAAAGGCAAAGTGTGTGGAAACCAGCTCCCTCCTTCAACACTGTTATAGTCTTAATAAAGTGATGAAGCAGAGATAAGAAAAGAATACCTGAGAAACAAGTTGGACAGGATTTACAAGTATTTTAGTCAGTGAAATGGGGAAGAAATTATGAAATTTTAAAATTGCATCTCAGGTTTTAGAAAAATCTGTAATGTATGGGTTGTCCAATAGACTGACAAAATGCTACAAGAAGGATTTTGTATTGGTCCCTGTGGACTGGTGGAATTCAAGACAGTCCTGGCAAGTCCAGAGGTGGTATTGCACTTCTGCAGATGAATCACGACAATCCAGGATTGAGGTCATTGACAAGACAATCTGGGACACTCCTGGCTGGTGAATAAAACCAGTACATCTGTTCCCTGCAATAATAATCCCCTAATCTCACATTATTTTATGCTTTAAAGAAAAACTGTACATATATCCCAAAGCATAAACAGCCATTTCATTTAGAAATAGAAAGAAATCTATTTAATCATTTATCTTCTTAAATACCCCCACCCAGCTGAACAAAACCCATCTGATACAATTCAAATCATTTACATGCAAAGGTTTTTCAAGGTAATTCTGGTTGTTGCCTATCCTGAAGGTAGAAAGTACACCTTGTAGTGGGGCTTCATTTCACCTTCTTTCTCTCTCTCCACCCTTCCCTTCCATCTCCTCATCCTCTCTCCACCACACTTTTGAAGCTGGCTCTGATTTGTCTTGTCAGAAGGGCCAATGGAACAGGAGCACAATTCTAGGCCTTCCGTTCCCGTTAGCTGCTAATATCGTAAGATAATGACACACTGTGAAAGTAGATCTAAAGGCAGGTTAGCTTGGCTTTGGATCTTCTCTCTTTCTAGGTTTAAGTATGAGGTTTCCAGAACCTTGCCTGAGGTGCAGCCTGTCCCATGGTTCCCTAAGAGGTAATGGTGTCTTGTGGTGGCAAAGTTTTATATATCTATGACTTGTATATCACACTTCAGTACTTCACACTGATAAAACTGTCCTAGCAGACAGCCATAACATCCTCAGAAGACTTCACATCATCCCTGTAGTATACCTTCTCCAAGAGTGTTAGATACCAGATGCCCACATGGATTGGAAGGTCAGAGCCACAGTCCAATATCAATCCCATCCCAACCACTTTTTGCCTGACCCTAACACTTATCCCATAAATGTCACTGCCTTGGCTGAGCACCTCTGGGCTGTTCTCAGCTCTGGAACTTACTTGGATTAGTAAATTAGGAATCCCCAGCCAGATTCCCCTGCAAGGAATTTCCGGTTAATTTAAAGTCAACGTTATCTTATATAGACAAGGGATGGCTTTCTTGCACTCTCTCATCAGTGCTTCCTATTAGCTGACAGTTTGTAGAATCATAGAGTCATTCAGATTGGAAAAGGCCTCTAAAATCATGTAGTCCAACCTTTAACTTAGTAATATAGTCCACCACTATACTATTAGCACTACATATATACTAATAGTACTATATACTATTCTTCCCTCATTGTAGAGCAATTTTAGGCCTCTGATGCATCCTCCTACATGGTAAGAAACATAAAATTTAAGCATTTACATGGCTCACTGAACTTCACTCCCAGAACACTAGGTTTACTGACTCTGAAAAGGTGGCTCTGATGCCTTATTTTTACATAAAAACCAGAGCACATTAAACTCTTACACATTGCTCCAGCAGATTTTAGTGCTGTGGGTGGAAATAAGCTACTATCTTAAGCATGGTAAGAAACCTCCACTGTTGCTGCACTGCATCCTCTGGGCACACTAGTTCTAGGACTATTCTCTTCTCTTCCCCCCAGGGCCTGTGCCAGCCTTCTCACCATATCATCTGGATGCTTTCCAGTAGGGAATTAACAGCTGCACATTGCTGCTTTCTGTCTTGCTCTTGTGCCCGAGGAAAACCAGGCTGTCATCCTTGCACAAGTACCAGAATTTCCCAGAATTAAGATCACTATTCTTTATTTAAATGAGTGCATAGAAAAGTATACTCTACTAAATTAATTGTTTTCATGCAGTCTCTCTGTATCCTTCCTTTCCCTTCCTTTACCTTCCCTTCCCTCATTCTCCTCCCTCCACTCCCTTTCCTTGGCTGCCTCCATCCCAGATGTACAGGTTTGAATTGCATTGCCTATTCTACCTGCAAATCTGTTGTAAGCTACCAGCTGAACTGCTATAGAAAGAACCAACCACATTGCTTTTTGTGTGTTTAGTGACATCTGTGGCAAAGTAATCGCACGTAACCCTAAACACAAGAGATGCCTAGCTAGAGCTGTGTCAAAAGATGCTGCAGGACTGGGGTTGGGGGAGGTATGTGGACATGCAGCTGGTTTTTTCCTTTTTTCCTTTCCCCCCAAAAAGTATTTCTGTGAAGACAGTGAGAAAATAAACTGGTCCCTTCACAGATGCAGCTGCTTTAATAAGTCAATCTTCAATCAACCACAGAAGTGAAATGTAATTCACTCTCCTAAGACAGAAATGACAGTTCAAGAAAATGTTCAGGGCTGATGACTGTTGCAGGGTGTTAATGCATTCCACCTCCTGCACTGTGCTTGTTCTTACTGAAAGTCTCCACCCCTGACCTGACCCAATTTGATGAAAAACACACCCAAAAGTCAGCCTAATCTTGAAAGCAGTCATTGCGGGTCTAATGAGGGTGATGACTTCTCACTGAGGAAGGTAAAACAGGCTGATTTGTCCTGCCACATGAGCAGCAGCTGCACACTCATAAAGCAACAACTGGCGTTAGGTGCTTGGAAGGGATAAACAGGATTTGTGCCCCATGTCCCCTCTCCTGACAGGTGTCACGGCAGTACTAGAGTGTCAGAAGACTTTGCAACAATGGCAAAAACAGAAGTGGGGAAAATGTGTCAAGGAATTAGAAATAAGAGGATAACAAATATTTTGTGCTGTCACCACAGCTTTGTGTATATATGTGTGTGTATTTAAGTGAGGCAGAGAACCATAAAAAATAAATAAATAAATAAAGGATGCTTTATTCTGCTGCTTACATCATTTCTAAAATAACCTCTTGAAAACCCACTCCCCCCACACAACTAGTATCTTGTAAGAAAAACATTTTTTCCCTCACAGTGAGATCTCAGAATTAGTACTTACCAACACAGCACTCACCATAATCATGCATTGTCCATTCCTTATTGAACTCGTGCCTTTACCACGCCAATATTTTCACATTTTAGTAAAGTGTCTTGATTTTTTTATTATTCCTTCCTTCACAAACACACTTCCCCACAGCTTGCTCTGGTTGTGGTCCACAGCATTCAGCAGAAATAGCACAAAACCTCCAGCACATCATAATCAAAGAGCTTTCTTTCTTTCTTTCCTTCTTTCTTCCTTTTTTTTTTTTTTTTTAAGAGGGACAAAAAAAGCTCCCTTCATATAATACCATTTCTATTTCACCTGTAGGAAATTCACTGTCACACAGTGCTCTTCACTCAGGCACTATTGCAGTTTGGATGGAGGAGGACTGAGTGTACTTCAATATCCCATCTTTAATCTCCTAAAATTAAGCTTTAGTCATCAGGCAATGAAGCATCCTGGAGAAAAGTGAGGTGGTGGTAGGAGTACAGGTGAGACTTAGCTGTTTTATCTAAACTGTTGTATTTTCTATTAAAATATTTACATAATAAACAAATCTGCATTCCCTGTTTTCAAAGGTGAGCCTTAATCACATGGCGAAGGACTTTTTCTGTGAGAAGGAACTGAGATTTCTCCCCATCTCCCTGCAACTGCAAATTTTGAGCCCTCCTTGCAGTTTGTTACAGACAATTGCCAAAGTCAATGATTCCTGAGAAGGGATGGATGTATCCAGGAAGCCACAACTCCCTAATCTATAAAGGAATGGTATTTTCAGCTGCCTTCTCAGCACTTGGTTTTTGCTGCTGTGTATTCAGGTTCCACGTTTATGTTCTTACCTCTTCATCTTCACCATGCAGGGAGTCCAAGCACCTCATTCAAGGTCACAAATTAATTTAGGAGTTGGGGAATCTGTATCTCTTAAGTTTCCAATATTCATTTCCTTTTGCTGAATCCTGGAGGAGTGATTTCACCTTTGCTCTGAGTTAATCATCTCCAAGACATTAGAGGATGCAAGTATTGAGAGCAGTGCAATGTATTAGGTCAGCCATAATTTCTGACATGATTTTACTGATTTGTGGCAGAGACAGAAAAAAAGAAGACATGCCTGATATTCGTGTCTGTCTAGAAGAGGGCAGTGAGCAACCCAGATTCAACCCAAACTTCTAAAATATAGGTCAAAGCTCTATTCCCCTCCCAACAGCCACCAGGAATCAGCCTCCAGCCTGCCTTTCCTGGACTCCCATGGGAAAGCAATGTTTTCACTGCTCCCAGCAGTCTGCTGCTAACCGTATATGCACCCGAAGCAGGTCCTCCTGGCTCTGCACCCCTCAGAGCCAAGAAACTGCCACTCCAGGGGGTAGGAGAGGGCTCTCACGCCCATTTTGCACTTACACTGGCCCCAGCACCAGTACAAAACAGACATGGAGAAACTAAACATGTGCAGGGACTTGGCTTGCAAAGGCAGAGAAAGCACAGGCCAACCAGAGGGAGAGTAACAGCACACATAATTGCATGTACAAATCAATGCAACCCCATGACCCAAACTGGCAGGAATCCTGCAATGACCAGCACGTAATTTCTCCTGTTAACTGACCATAAAAGGCAGATAATATCAGCTCACTAAAGACAGGAAATTGCTGTGGTTTCTTCAGATCATAATTTAATTAACTGTGATTTTTCTAACAAGCCTTTTTTTTTTTTTAATTTATTTTTTTTTTCCCCTCCTATTACTTCAAAGGAGAGGACCTAGGGCTGATCCCACAGGCTTCCAGGCTTCGGGGACAATAACGATTTAATGAGACAACTTATATCGTGTTTACCCTCCTGCCGCAGGCACAAACACTCCACGGGCAGGAGCGGAGAACGGAGCCAGCCCACCTAGGACTGGAGATGCCACTCAGACCTTTTCTGTGAGTGGCGTCAAAATAGGAGCCAAATCAGCCTCAGGCTTTTGCTGTTGTGGTTTTGACAGTCCTGGGCCTTTTCTAGACCTGTACCTGTTTAAGAACCTGGCGATATTAACAGCGTAGATTATTTTGCCAATAGTCTCCACTCTGTCCCCCCTTCACCTCCCCAAAGAGATCCTCTGCAATTTTTTTTTCCGTGTCTGAAGCTTGGAGGGAGGCTCCTGGGAAAGTGTGCCGTGATTTTGAGTTAACAGTGCCATCTAGTGCTGTAAGGGACACATGGGCCCCGAGTCACCTGGCAGAGATGCTGTACCCAGAGGTCTTCCCAGGGAATTAACCACCTTGTGCGTTATTTCATAACGGCTCTGTGGTGTTCGTTACCTGTCCCAGGGGCAGGCAGTGTCCGCACGCGCTCCTGACACATCCCTGGGGTGTGAGTAGAGGTGAGGAGACAGTAGCCAGAGCTTGGAAAAACAAACAAACGAAACCCCAAAACACCGAGATCTGTATGTGAGGTTTTGGGATTCTGCTTAGTACTTACAGGGGAGGCAGAAAGGAACAAATCTGGTCCAGTAATGCCTTTGAATATTCCTGGTGCATATATACACCTATATTCTGCATACACATTTGTGAATATATACATCTATCTCCCCATGTGTTAATATCAGTTGAATCTTCAAAATTTAGCAACCTAATTGCCAGAGGTTGCAGTTCTCTCATTTATTTCCATGTAATGGAAAATACAGAAAAAGATGCAGAGGCACCAGTCCCCAGTGACATATGTTCATTTGCGATCATTTAAAATATTTCACTACGGTGACATAACCAAATGTAGATAAAATCTCAGGTACTTTTTGATACTCTTCAAAATCTGAATTTTCAAGGGTAGATGCAGCGAAAGGTCACTGATATTCCCACTGTGAAGCTTTTTCTCTATATTCTCTCTTTGTGCTATTCGGAGTTTGCTTTTGTGTCTGTCCTTTAAGATGCGAATGACTACCTGAGGACTTCTTTTTAAGCCCGAAGCACGCAAAGACAACATTTGCTGTGATTTATTTTAATGAGAAGGCAAAGCACTGTTATGAAGCCAGACTCCCAGCAAATCATTCCTTCCAGATGCTGAAGGACTGTGCTGCCTGACACATTTCTGTACCTTCTTATAGCTGAGGAAATGAAATGGAGTACGAAGGTGTGATCATTTTCTTGGATAAAACATTGGAAAAGTGACTCTGGAGAAAAATAAATAAAATAAATAAATAAAAAAATAAATAAATAAATAAATAAATAAATAAATAAATAAAAAGTGAGTCTGGAAAAGTGAGTCCTCAGGCATTTGCACCAGTATATTGGTGTCAAAGATCTGACAGGATACCTGGCTGCTGGTTGCTTGGCTTGTGTTTATTCTGTTTCTCATGCTTTGGAATTCCTCTAAAGACTTCCAACAGCTTGGGAAGAAATCTGCCTCTCTTCCTTTATCTGCTCACCACTTCTTTCTGTTTTTAATTGCTGGTTGTTTTTTGTTTGCTTGTTTTTCTTCTGACACTTCAGAGTTTGCCCAGGGGTGCAGTCTGGGATGTGTTGATGACTGGAACAGTATGGAAATCACTCAATTATTTGGATGGCATCTCTTCAACACACACTCTGAGTTGAAATTATATTCAGTCTGCAGGCAGAAGGGAATTCATGGGACAATGCTCTGCAGTCCTGCAAAATATGGGCTGCTTCTAAAATCACGCCTGATTTTTTCTTAAATCATCATTGGCTTTTACAGCAGGTAAGTATACTGGCAGAGTCCATCTCACATTTTTCTTCCTCTGACACATCATACTTGGAGATATCGGTCTTTCACTATAAAATTTAAGTTTCATGTAGGCTGTTTGAAAGTATTTTCTGTCCCCAGGGTTTGAAGTATATGTTCTGTGGACCAAACATTAATTGCATTGCTGGTTGTAAGTTTGAGGACTGGACTTTATGACCCCCAGAATCACCTTGTGCTCCTAGTATTGTTTTCCTTCCCTATTTTTTTTTTTTTTTTTTTTCAGAATTGCTTTCTTTAAGTCTTAAAATAGCTACAACTTCTAGCTTGAAATCAAGTTGAAAAACTAGGATACGATCAAAGAAAGCCTGGAGAAACATATCCAGGGACTTGCTTTCTGTCTCCCCCCTCACCATTTGTTGGCCAAGGCTGAAGAAAGTAAATGCACTCCTGGGAGACCCTGTCTGAAAGGCTTGTCTAAGAAATAACACATGGCTACAGTGAGAAGCTGCAGGGGCTATCTGTTCTTTGCATGAGTCAGGCAGTGAAAGTATGCATACATGTGACACACAAAGGCTAGGCACACTCCCACAGCCTCTAATGATTCCTTGGAAGAACCTTCATGCACCTTGATGCAAGTAATTCATTACACAGTGAGCTTGGGTTTTAATGGTTATGTGTATCAAAAATAAATAAATAAATAAAAATCTAAATTATCCTGATCTGCGGGTCTGTTGGATGTAAAGATCAATAGAAAAGCTCTGGTTTTATTTTATTTTTTTCCAAAATGGGAATTTCACACCTTTCTGAGTGCCATTATCCTGAAGGTAAAGAACATCACCACACAAATTAGAGCCAATTATAAACTGACTGACCTGTGTGGCATGGAAACAGCAGGCAGGATTTAGTTTACAGAAAAAAAGGTAGAACCCACACTTGTGTTGAGGTACCTGGGAAGTTTTCACATACCTGGATTTTCCAGAGCCTTCAGATATAGGTTGCCTGACTTTGTTGCTACAGGACCCTTATTTGTGCCAGGTGAAAATTCACGAGTGTGGGATCTTGAAGAGGATTGTGTCTGTACCAGGTAGTGGAATGCTTTGTGTTGTGGCCATGAAGCAACATGCAGATTTCCTTCTTTCCTTTCCCAGTATGGATCAGCATTGCATATGACCCCAGTTCATAGACTGCATTTCCTGCATATTTTTACAGTTCATTTAATACCTGAAGTCTAAATTGAGAACCAGGACCCACCTCCCCACCCCATCCCCAGCTACCTCCCTTCCCATATTCCCATCTACGTTGTCAACATCAGTGGCAGATCCATTATCTGATGATCTTGAGGGGGTTATCTAGGTTATAAGGTCTGGGGACTTATCTAGTTTTTTTGTTTGTTTGTTTGTTTGCTTTGTTTTATTTTGGTTTTGGTTTTGGTTTTTTTGATGGGGTGCCACCTTCTGTTTGCTCTTCAGATAGAAAGGCAGGCTAATAGTCAAATGTCTGTAACCATATCAGCCCTGTGACTGTGACACAAATGGTTTTGAGCTCTGAGTATAACATGTGTGCTCGGTGATGGTTATGCTCTGCCTTTCTCAAAGTACTCATGTCAGGAGGAATGCACTCTCATGGAGCAAACTTATGTTTGGAGCAGTGAGCGTGAAACATATCTACAGAGCTGGTCACTTCTCTAAAATACTGAGCACCTCATTCCTCTATGCCTGTGCTCTGGCCTGTTGATTTTTGTATTAATGAAGAAGCTTCAGTTTCCTATGTTTTTGGCTTTATAACACTTTTGATCTTCATATACTTCTATGAAGAATTCAGCACTTTCTCACTTCTGTCCCACCTGTACTTACCCAGTCTGATTGCACTGTGCTCATTCTTTTGATGCCCATGAAATTCAAAAGGGCTGCATATGGTGTCTCTGTGCACTCCTATAACATTCCCCCATAAGCTCCAGGTAAGAGAGACTATAACCACGCAGTCAGAGAAATAAGGTGCTGGAGCAGCCCAAAAGCCAAAACTCAAACCCAGGCATTCCCACTCCATCTCATGCTCTGATGAAAGAAGAAAAAAAAGAGAACAACTTTTTCTTAGAAGGCCTTTGGTGTCTGGAGGGGTGACATTTTACTTACTGCTTATGGCAACATCACTTCAACAGTAAGATATCCATCTTAGCTAGTAATTTGACAGGCTGATTAAATGACTTAATGAGCATGTATGTCTCTCATACTGGTATGGCTGTATGATCAAGTCACATCATGCTCACTGTATCATCAAATAATCAGTAGATTTTAGGGACCTCTGAAACTTTACCCTTTGTACTAAATGATCTTTGTTCACTTTGTCAACAAAGATTCCTCATGCAGATGAAGTCACTTGCACTTTAAACATGCCACACTGAATGAGATGAATCCTGCACTGGTTTATACTAAACCACATGGCTTTAAATTGAAAATGTAAGGTGAGAATAAACTCACTTTTTGTGATCATTCAGCAAGCCAAAATTTAAAGCAGAAGTCTCCAGAGAGGACTACAATCTTTAGTTCACATATCTGCTAGTCTCATTTGCTTCATGGAAAGGGTAAGGTATATATAATACATGTACAACTACATTGGGATGCTATGAGTCATAACCATTCCCATTGACTTCAGTGGGAGCAGGAATTACCCAAAGGAGAAAAAAAAAAAAAAAGGAATAGAAAGTGAAACTGTAAATAAGTAAAAACCTGACTAAACACTAAATCTGTTTCCATGACTAGAACAATAATGGTCCTTTTAATAATGTAGTATCTTTGGACCATCAAATCCACTTTTTGAAAAGAAAACGTCTTTGAAGCCATTGCAGATGAATGTTGTTAGTCTAATTAGCAATGGGTTTGTCACATTCCCGATGTATTCACAGGAGAATACATTCTGAAAGGTTGCTGACTTCATTTGAGTTCATTAAGATTGTATGTGCCATTATAGTTACAAAACTTATAATTTTGCTTTTTCTTTGGGAAAAAAAAATCAACTTGAAAGAATCTCTGACACATTCAGACTTCATTCAGCTACATAAATACATTATCTATTCACACCAATGGCTTATCTCATTTGTTCTCCTCTACCTACATTTACAGCAAACACCTTCATCCCAGAACAAGTATTAGAAATACTACAATTTATTTATACTTTGAGAGCTTGTGCTTAATACCATAACCTTGTCTTTCTTCATAAGGCTCTTATTCTCATCTTCAGCTGTGAGGCCAGACTGAATTACAGCTGCACAGGGGTACAACTATCCTTAATTCAACCTGTTCCCAGCAGCTTGGAAGAAGTTGCACGGAACATAATGCAAAAGAGCAGCATGAACTAATATGGATCAGTAATGCAACAAAGGAGCTTGGTTTTTAGTCTCAGTGGTGAGAAGGTGTTTGGTTATTTTTAACCCTGTTACAGACTGGTGATGTTTTTGGACCAAAATATCTTCAAAATATCCATGTAAAACCAAATCAGCCATTTATTTTTGTTATTTTTATCTTTTTTCTCCCAGTCTTTCCTTTAAGAACAGTGTGCTGTGTACAATGCAGTGTATGCATGTACATGTGTTTAGTGACACTGTAAGATTCAAACCTACATGTCTCTCTAGAATGTTATGCTGGTATTAAATTCCAGGGGGATTTTCTTTTCCATTTATTTCAGTGGAATTGGCATTTCAGAGCATTCAGTCTGCTGACACTGTAATCACCAAGAAATTTCAAAGCTAATGGGAATATAATTAAACAAAGTAAGTGTCCTGGTTTCAGTTAGGACAGAGTTATTTTTCCTCCTAGTAGCTGGTAGGGTGCTATGTTTTGGATTCAGGATGAGACTAATGTTGGTAACACACTGATGTTTTAATTGCTGCAGAGCAGTGCTTACACCAAGCCAAGGACTTTTCAGCTCCTCGCTCTGTCCTGCCAGTGGGTAGGCTGGGGGTACAGCAAGAGCTGGGAGGGGACAGACCCAGGACAGCTGACCCAAACTGGCCAAAGGGGTATTCCATACCACCTGACATCATTCTAAAAAATATATAGGGGTGGCTAGCCAGGGTGGGGGGCCGGCTGCTCGGGGTTGGGCTGGGCATCGGTCAGCGGGTGATGAGCAATTGCAATGTGCACCACTTGTTTCACACACATTATTATTATTATTATTATTATTATTATTATTTCCTGTCTTAATAAACTGTCTTTATCTCAACCCACAGGCTTCACTTTCCCGTTTCTCTCCCCCATCCCAGAGAGGGAGGGGGAGGGTGAGCGAACAGCTGTGTGGTGTTTAGCTGCCGGCTGGGTTAAACCACAAGAGTAAGGCATCACCAGTTAACTAGTACTGTATTAGATGATTTTGTAAAGATGAACTTGTGAGCCTCTTTAGAAGAGAGAAATAGAGGATAGGAAACAGAGACAGCAGGGTAGAGACCTGCATCTACAAGAAGGTGTGAGCAGTAATGAGATGATGGTAATATTCTTCAACATATCTCTTGCTAAGCCACAATTCTGTAGGTGGACTAGAAGCTTCTCAGAATTAGCAATTATAGGGAAGGGATGAATTATAATTATTTGTCCAAGTGTGAAAGAGAGAGAGAGTGAGAGAAAGGAACACATAAAGTTTAAGAAGAATTTCCAGAGTGCATTTTTGATTTAAAGTTAAGCAAAGAGCATATTGTGAACAAAGGAAAGGACACCATTAATGCAATTATAGCTTTAGAGTCATGTTGTAGACAGAACTGGGCCAGTTGTTACCAGAAAAGCCGGCATTCATTATAATTCATTTAGAAAGGGAAATCAAACTGCTGAAAACTCAGCAAGCCAGTGGAAAGGAATTAGGAAAAAAAAAAAAAAAGTGAAAAAAATAGGAAAGGAAAGATAATCAGAGACCCAGGGAGAGCTGCACATCTCTGTTCTTTCCTTCCACATATTCCCAGACTCAGATCTCCAGGAAGGGACACCTGCACTGTTAGTGCCCGTCTTCCCATCTTGTACCCTTAGGTAAAAAATGGGTTGCCACTGGGAGAGAGAAGAGTAAACAGTCATAATCTGTGTCAGCTCAAAGGAAAAGAAGTGAATATGTCCATGATAAGCAAATATTCTGTATTAGCACTAAAAGTGCCGCCTCCGCCTATTTCACCAGAGTCATGCAAGGATATGCTCGAACGGTTCTCTTCCTGGCAAACATAATGGTGGTTTTAAAGTCAAGGGCATCCATTCAGTGGGAACTGGATAAAACTAGTCATGTGTAGCTTTGGATATGAAATAACAAATGCCTACTAGTGTCTTTTGGTTTGTGCTTGTTTATTAATAAACTGAAAGAACAGCAAAGGGGATATTAAAAGGATAGATTGGGAAGATATTTTAGAAAAAAAAAAAAAAAAAGAAAAAAAAGAAGAAGAAAAGAAAAAAAAAAACTTGTCTAAAACATGACTTTCTCTTTGATCATTTGTGTTGTACACATATTTCCTATTCACTCATGCTACCATGCTAGCACACTGAAATCAGATAGAATATGAATTTCTCCACATATAATTATAACTCTTTAGACAAGTGTCAATGGAAGAAAAGATAAAAAATGTCAGTTTGTCAGGTGATATTTTATTTCAGGTCACTGTACAGCCAGATTCCATTTTCTGTCCCAGCAAATAACTGAAATAACTTTCTTGATAATGTTTGAGTCTTTTCTTCTCAGTCACTCACAGCCTTTGAAAACATGGTGAAAAATATATAGACATTTTTTTTGGAGGAGGAAAAAAAAAAAAAAAAGAGAGAGGAAAAATACAAGAGAAATAAAGTAAACATGTTTCAGGATTCAGGGATGGTTCCAGTCTCAGACACCTCTGTTCTGCATGATCAAAAGGCTTGACCACCATGAGCAGAAGGCAGGCAGAAATCTTGTTACCATAAATTCTTTGTATAGCATAGTGGGATTTTGTTTGTAATGTAATCACCAGAAAGGATTAGGATTTAGCAGGTTTAAATCATTTATGCTCAGGTGAGCATGACAATTATTTCCCTTTTCACAGGTAAATGCTAATCTGGGTAAGTAAATTACTTCCTTTAAATTCCTCAGCCTATGCATTTTCAGATAGTAACTGAAGTTTTTGTTTACTTCCAGCCTTTCATGTCCTGTGGGATCCTATTTGCTACAGAGCAGCTTCTGTCATCTGAGAAATAACTGAAAATGCTCCAGAAAGAGAATGAACTCAACTATGTGGGAACCTGGTTGTCCATGACTATGGTCATGCACCCTTCTAAAAGTGACCAGAGGCTCCATGCAGTATGACAGGTTTCATCACAAGCAGACCACTTTCCTCTTAACTCTTTCATTTCTTTCATGTACCTTGTGTTTCTTGTTGCACACACAAGTGTGTCTGTGTGTGCATGCCTACGTGAATGGTTTGGCTAAACTTTGGTTCCAGTAGTAGAGTGGTATTAGTACTTTCACTTACAGCTCCTGAAAACCCTTCAGGGGGGTTTGTTCCCCTCTACTACTTTGCACAATGCATAACCTTATTGCCAGCAAGATTGGCATCTTAGGGTCCCTGTGTGGTCTAAATGTTAAACATTAAATACCTGTGAAATCATAGCTTAATTACCTGAAGCTTCACAAGAACAAATTTCATCTCTTCCATCCATACTCACCTGACAAGTTGACCCTCATGCAGTACATGTTTGATGGCTCATGCAGTTACATGAGAGTACTCAGAGAGTTGGAGTCCTCAACCTTCTTTCATGCAAAATGTTTCATTAAGTACATTTGTATTGCTATGGAAATCTAATACTTAGTCCATGAGTTGTGTTGGCAAGGAAAAAGAAATACTTTTGCAACACTTCAAAGTTCCAAGTTCCTCAAGGATGATTATTCCCTTAGGGAGATTTTGCTGTAACATCATCTCTGACTTCTCTATTTATATAATTGAAATCTCTAGAGGATTCACACATCTGGGTGCTCTGCTCCTGCGCCCTTCTTCCCCTCCACACACTATTTGTCCTTCCCTCATTTTGGTGTCACACTTGTTTCTGAGAATTGGATCTTCTTGCTAAACTTTTAGGATTTGAAAGTCATTGACTACAGCTACTTTATCCTTATGTACATTTCTTTATAAGCAAACAAACAAACAAAAACCATGTAAGTAGTCTGTGACAGTGCTTCTTTTCAAATAAAATTGAGTCAGAAATTTCCAAATGATTTGTTTTCTCACAATTATCAGACACTGAGAGGATGAGGTGAAAACACAGAATGGGCAGGCACCACCCCTTCATTAACATATCCACATCTCAGCACACATTCCTGTTTTGTTCCACCAAGAAAAACATTACCATGCCTCCAGTCACCCATGCAGTACACAAAGGATGAATTATGGGAGTGTGCTTATCAAATATGAACAGAAGTTGATGTAAAATTCTGGAGAAACAGCAACTGACTTGTTTTAGCATGTCACAGAAATAGTACAGATGTGAGCCTGGAATACAGAAGGCCGCTAAGATGTTAATGTAGAGGCAATGACAATGAAAGAACTGTGTTGAAGCCTTCAAAACCTAAGAAATTTACCTTAATACTCATGTTTACATATTAGTAATGGAAAAGAAACTGAACTTCTCCATTATGACATCTGTAAGCATTTGTATTCATGCTTTATCAGTTGAGTAACAGACACCAAAACAACTTGTCTTAGAAGTTGTTTAAGAATATGCAGCAAGCTGGTGTCATAGCCAGGAATGCAGTTTGATAATAGTATAATGCTATTGGAGACTCAAGCCTGGGTTAAGAGCTGAGTAAAAACTTACGACATGAATTCATCAAAGATTTTGCATTGATATTGTTATTTAATTAAAAGTCCTTAAACATAAGGACCTGGCTAGGGTCAAAGGGACAATGATAGGTGTAGGAACACTAATAACATAATCAGTGAAAACTTAATCAGAGTGCAAGGATTAGACCATTGTCCTGATGTGAAACCCATCAGGAGCAGCCAAACAAGGACAATCCCTCCCCGGGATTAGGGGTTATTGCCTTAAGGGGTTGACAATTTGGGAAAATGCTGATTTAGCCAAAGTTTCCTGCAACAAAATATTGAAAAACTCTCATTTAGAAAATTTATAATTACCTTCATCAAAATGTACCAAGTGACTGTGATGAAATAAAGTTTAATATATGGTTAGGTCTTTCCCCACACCAAGCAGTGAATACTCAGAATTTTTGACACATAACTTGTAGCTCACTCAAAGACAAAATCTTTTCCCCACCTTCCCTATTTCACTCGTAAGACTATCAGTTGTAAATTTTAGAAGTTGCCAGTAATTCTGAGTGTCCTGGTTTTCTGAAGAGCCTGCTTGCATTTATAGACCCTCTTCAGCCCAGCTATGTTTCAAGCATTTGAAGTTAGCTACCTCTTAGGAAAATCTTCTGTTTTGAAGTTGTGTCTACATAGTCACAAATGTACCCATATACAACTCAGGAAGAAACTAAGAAGTTCATTTTATATCAGTCTTCTGATATATTCGTATTTTCTATCAGACTTCTACACCCCAGTACTGGAATGACCACACCTATTTAGGATTGACATTAAATATGAAATTATGCCCGTATGTCTACTGAGCAAAACAATCACACTTTAATCTGTAATGAAAATTCAGCATCTTCACTGTCTCCAGTAGCTGTGTTAAGCTCTCAAGAGTTTACCTGAACTGCAGAAATGATCATCTGTTTTCATCTCTGTTCTGGAGGCAGATGCTGATGAACGGGAGCCTGGATTTGCATAGATGGCTTAGAGGAAAATCTATGTTTGCCTAAGTCTTGTGATTGTTTTATTAATACACCATATTTTGATTCTATTTTTGAAAGCATGTATGTACCAACAAAGATACTCATTTTCCTCACAAAATATATGTAGAATATTGCTTAAAAATAAGATTTTGAGACAATAAACTCAGGACTAGCTTCCTTAAATAGTTTCTCAACAGCTTCTTTCATAAAAGTTTATTCTTAAACATTTGATTTCAGATTCTGCAAAGTAGAACAGTGTCATAATCACCATTTAATTGATGTTTTAATCCTTCTACTTGCCTGAGTGACAGTAAAAGGAATGTCAATTAAACACCAATTTTGCAGTGATAATATTTAAAAGCCTTGTAAAAGAAAAAAAAAAAAAAAAAAAAGATTTTCTAGAATTAACATCTACCTGAAAGTAGAATACAGTGAAAATGCATTTTTGATGCAGTATACCGTTCTTTCCACTTGAATTACACATTTTCTAATCTTTATTTTTTCCTCTGGAAAGAAGATGCCAGGACCCAAATGATTATACAAGGGATTAAGACATGGTTTTATTCTGTGTTGCTTCTCAGATATATGCTTCTATTTTCTTTTATATCTATAAACAAATTTCTTTATTGCCCTTTTCAACATATTTTCCATGTATGAAATGGAGAAGAAACAGACCTGGTGATGTCATCTAATGATACATATCAAAAATAAATATTTTTTTGTTGCTTTTATAGGCAGCTACTAAATTTCTTCCCTAAATTTCTATTTGTCTCACAAATTAACAATTTCCCAATATAAAACATTTCTGCATTTATATTTATTACAATTATCTGGTTGTAGTGACATTTCAGAAGATGCAACATTATGCATTGACTGTGAACTGTTATGTAATGTCATGAAGGTTGCAGTTCAGGCTATTCTGAAGCATACACCCAGATTTGGTCAATTCTGGTTTCTCAAAGGAGATTGAAACCAACTTTGTGTTTGTCCCTACAAAACATGGGATGAGAAATGACGATTAATGACTGAAGAAGTGAATACATTTTTAACTCTGAATTACTGTAGGAGACAGTTTCTTGGCTTAAGACCAATGTTGTCTTGGAACAGCCTCTAAGTAGCTACAGGGAGGCAGAACATCCAACCGAAGTGGAGGTCTGTTCTCTGTTGTGGCCATTGTGGATAATTTGTCATGACTAAGTTAGAAAGGTGTCATGGGACAGCTTGGGTATGGCAAAGGTGGTCCTGGCAAGAAAATAATGACACTGGTGGTTTAACAAAAAGGCTAGCAAAGCCCCTGGGCAAACTAAATAAAAAATAAAATAAAAAAATAGGAATGTATTCATAAGGTGGCTTCAAAGATGGAATTGATAATGGCTTTGGAGAACAGTAAAAAGGTATTGCTTCACTTAATTTTGGGCCATCTGGTGACACCAGAAATTGTAAATTCCATCAAAATGGGTATTGAACACTCAGTACTTTGAAAACTTAAAACGTTTCATTTTCTGCTGATGGAATAAATCTTGATCCAAGATCCTTGCAAATTATAAAATGAAAAAAAGCAATTGTGTTCTCAATAACTGTGCTTTCTTTTTGAAACAAAAATCATTTGCCAAAGTGGGAACATGCAGGATTGCATATTTGTCATTTGTATCTCAACTTTTTATTTTTTTATTTTTTTAATCTCTGAATGTACAGTGCTCTCAGTCAGCTAAAATGTAATGTATTTAATACCTCCCTTTTCAACCTCTGCTTAAAGCTTTTGATAGATTTTGCTAACAAGGGTGGTATTATTTAAGCAATATAAACTTATTTTTAATTAGTCACCTCTCTCTTCAATGAATAATATAAAGTCTACTACCTACAGTAGTATTGCAAATGTATAACTCGGCTGGCCATGGGATGCATCTAATCTTGTGTTTTTTATTCTTTCACATTTATTGCAAGCTATTTTCTACAGTATCTAAACTCCCAACATCAAGGTGGATCAGTAAAAGCTTCCTGATTTAAAAGATCAATTATTGTTAATGGTGTTTATACACAATTTTAATGGTTTTATAGCTGTTAATTCTTTTGCAGTTAGCTTTTATCATTGAGTTAGCCCTTGAAATGCACTGGTGTGAGTCTTTTAAGATCCTCTGTGTACCCAACAGCCATTCTGAGAATGGTGGTCATTTTTTTCATTTGGTTGGCTGTTTTTATTGTTGGTTGTATTGTGTATGTGTGTGGGTTTGGTTTTTGGCTTTGGTTTTGTTTTCCCAGGGTGGGATACATATCTTTTTTTTTTTTTTTTTTTTTTTTAAGTAGGAAAGTAATATAAATAGGTAGTACATTTCTCAAGCCATTTGCATCACTCCTTTTGTCATGTTTTCTTTCATATCCCCTACCCCCTGAATCATACAGCAAATAAATAGTAATAATACCAATAATGAAATCAAGAGGCAGCCCTCTGCAAAAATGATCCAAACTTCTCCCACACACCACTGCCTACTCTTCCCCTCCCCTTGCCCCAATAAACAATGTCGATCTCTTTATATAAGCAAAGCCTTGTATCTCAGGAAATAGCCTGGCTTCTAAAAATCTGCTGAGCTACTTACAGCAAAGTGGATTTGACTTTATCACCAAATCGTAAAAAAGCAGGATTAAGGATTGTTTCCTTTTCAATTTCTCAGGCTTGTGCCTAGAAGCCTGCCATAAAATGTGGCTTCAACTCTGAGAGCTAATCCCTTTCCTTTGTGCACTGGTAGGGATGGGTTTTGCTCCACTCTGAGGTACTGCACTGTATTTACCCATCTCTGCCGGTGTCCCTAAACAAGTTTTGTTCCTCCTCTCATCCCTCACTGTGTTGATAGGATTCTTGTCCTTCACTTGCTTCATTAGGCATCAGATAGCCCCAGTTGGGATAGCTTCCTTTAGAGAAAAGAAGGCCTTCCTAGTGAACAAAGTAAGGAAATTCTGTAATTCTGCAGCTGTGTTCCTGAGCAGAAGTTTGTGGGATGCAATGGCAAACGGGGAAGGACAGCCATTAGGGCCATTCAGAGCATGCAGACATCAAAGTCTGCCTGCACACTGGCAAGCTCTCTGAGCCAGAGCATGCTGTTAGCTATCTCAGCTTCATGTATTATGCAGACTGTGGAGACTCCTCTTTGATCAGGGGGAAACTGAGAAGAAAAAGCACAGGAAACAGCCCGAGAGGATTGCTTTGCAAGTGAATAGCTGCCTGCTCTTCTGCAGTTACCTTTCCTTTCAAGGATCTCCGTTTTGTCTTACTAAGATTCAGAAAAAAAAAAAAAAAAAAAAAAAAAAAAAACTGAGTAAAGGTGTAAATAGCTTTGGTTATACTTAGTGTCCTAACTTTTTGGCCAGGGCTTTAAGAACACATGGAAACAGACAAAATAGAAAAGAGGAGAGCAAATCAAGGTTTTCTGCAAGAATCATTGTGCAACATTTTGTTGTAGTCCTACCTTGTTGCCTTGCCTGGGCAAACAGTGGAAGGGTTAATGGGAAGTCTCTTTTGAAGGGTCAATTCTTCCCTGTCATCCTGCCATCCCTGCTCTGCATTTTGTATTCTGTGACTGCTGCAAGGAGAGGATTCCATCTGCAAAGGAAAATTCCTGTCTTTTGCTTAACACTGCTCTGAAAACAAACAAGCAAGCAAGCAAGCAAACAAACAAACAAACAAAACGTAGTTAAAGTTAGGTCCATAATAATTTACTGTGTTATGTTGTTAAACTGTCAAAATAATGTCTGCCACAGTTTTGATCAGGACCAGCTAGGACTCTCCAGAATACTCCCTGGCATCTGGCAACTCAACATGGGCTGCAGAGACCATTTCCAAGAAACATATTAGAAGCAGACACCTTGTTTTGAAAGGAAGAGAGTTTTACGGTATAGATATTGAGGCCAGTAGCCTCAGTCCCAGCCCATTTAATTTAATAGTGCTTATATAGCCTTTACATATTTCTAGAAATAATCCAAGTGCATGGAAAAAAACTGAATGCTCCCATCACACTTCCATCCTCATCCTCACTATGGGTTTGTGCTCCTCTTTCCTCCTGCAGCCATATGCTTTGTACTTCCATATCTGCAGTAGCCCAGATCCTTCCACACGAAGGATAGAGAGCATCCCAAACTTTTGGAGTAGCTTTGGGATTCTACCTTCGGATATGGGAGATCTTTAGTGAAAGAGGGCCTAAGACCCGGGTCTCTCCCATCTGAACTCTCCCTTCCACAAATGTTTGGACTGGATCTGGCTGAGATGGAGTTAATTTTCTTCATAGAAGCTTATACATTGTTTTGTTTTAGAATTATGGCCAAACCAAATATGGTATCATGTTATTGTTTAAGCTATTTCTGAACAGTGTTGCACATCATCAGGGACTTCTCTTTTTCTCACCCCGCTCCCCACTGTATAGGTTGAGGGTACACAAAAGTTTGGGAGGTGACACAGCCAGGCAAATGACACTGGCTAACCAAAGAGATATTCCATGCCACATAACATCATGCTCAGCAATAAGCAGGTAGAGCATGGGGGTTGCGTTTAACCATCTTTTGTTGTGGTGGTTAACTTTGGCTGGCTGAGAAGTGCCCTCCCAGTCATTCTTTCATTTCCCCTCCTCAGCTCCTCAGCAGGATGGGGGGAGAAAATATGATGAAAAAATCATCAGTTGAGGACAAGGAGATTACCCTGTAACAGCCGTCACAGGCAAAACAGCCTCTGTTTTAGGATGATTAATTTAATTATTTGATGGTTAATAACAGAGTAGAGAAGTGAGAACTAAAAAACAAAACAAAACAAAAAACAAACAAACAAACAAACAAAAAAAACAGGAGGACAGCCTGCTCCACTGGGAGGGGCCTCTTACCTGGCACTGGAGTGCTCCTGATGCCTTCTCACAGAGCCCACCCCTGCAGCCTCCACAGTTCCAAAACCTTGCCATGTAAACCCAATGTATTTAATCATGAACTGGCTGGGGATTCGTCTCTCTGTGGAGTGTGCTGAATGATTGATTGCCTTTGCATCATTTGTTTTGGTTTGGTTCTCTCTCCTTCAACTTCAATTACTAAACACTTAAAAAAAAAAAAAAAATTTAAAAAAAAAATCTGAAGCCAAAGGTTTGATTACTTTAACTCTTCTTTTCCTTATCCCCCACCCTACTGAGTTCTGTAGGGGCTGGGGGGGGGGGGGGAGGCAGGGGGTGAGAGGCAGTGTGATGCCTAGCAGCCTACTGGGATTAACCCACAGTCTTACAAAACACGAGAAAACAGCACCTGAAACCCTACCACAGGCTCAGCACTGAACTCCACACCTGGAGATGGGCACTTAATTTTGAACTGTTGGAACAGAAGATTACTTTTTCTTTAAATCCATTCATTCTTTTCTGGGTTGACTTCTTTTATTCTTTTTCTCTCAGTATTTCCCCCTTTATACAGAACTGTAGCAGAATTAAAGCAAATAGCAGTTAAGAAATTTAAAAAGTGAGTGCTCTATATATGCAACTTCTATCAATATACAACATACCTGTCTTTGATTGTTTAGATAATTCACCTTAATCAGATGTTCAGCTATGGTAAGTATTAAAATGACTAAAATAAATGCTATCAATCTCACCTGAAAAGCTCTCATTACAGTAAATAACATATGCAAACCTACCCAAATAATAATATTTAAAGTTATAAAAAGAAAGTTCTCCGTATTGTTATGTATAAGGCATATCTACAGGAAAAAATACTGTGTGTACTCCCGACTTATTCATACCTTTCAAAGGACTTGGCAGCATCTTTGCTTGCTGAGAATAGTCCCACAGCAGATGTCTAATGGCACTTACCGAGGTCCTGGAGACCAAGTTGATAATAACTAAAAAGTGCAATTACAATAATTTTCTCAGAGTGCCACTGGGTAAAATCTTCCACATTACTGTTCACAGGCTTTTAAGCAATTTTCAATCTGTGCCTCATTACACAGTTAGCAACATGTTCTTTCTCACCCCCAGCCATTTGGATGGATAAGCAGGAGTGGAAGGGCTTTTACCTCAGCACTATTTTCAGGGTTTTTTTCCCATTTCATTGTGCTGATGAGGCTTTTTCCTCAAAGACTACAGATTGCATCCTGTTTTGGTCCCGGTGAAGTGAAATCAAACCCAACAAGGTAATTCAATTGCACGTCTAGCACATGAAAACTAACAGTTTTATCTTGCATAGCTTCTTCCATTTGTGAAAGTTCCCAGTCACCTCTTGGTCATGCTTTGAAATTGTGGGGACTTGAGGGCAGAACGTGCCAGCTGTACTTTGTAACTTTAAGTTGAAGTGCTTAACGTGATGTGGATCAAGGGTGGATGAAATCAGGACATGCAGTGTTTCACCAACAGGTGAAATTCCACTCTTTTTAGAATATTCACTGTGTTCTCAGTGGTTCTTTTGGGGCTTAATGTTTGTTAACAGGTTTAAAACTCAGCTTTTGAGACTGATTTTATTGGTATTGCATGCATGACAGGGTGGTTAATTTCATATCCTCATTGAAGTCTGTTTCCAAAGGGAAGTTAGACTTTGAAACTTGAAAGTCCAGGGTATCCATGTTAAGTGACAGCTCAACAACCAGGACAGCATGCAAGCATATCATTGTTTTTAACAGGTATAGTAATTAGATTTTTGTATACTGTACTGCAGTAATATGGGTTGAAATGAATGTAAATACTCCTTATTCTTATGGAATTATTGAATCTTATGGCAATGGATTAGGAATATTTCAAGTCAGCATCTCATATTCACAGTTTCTCTGCCCTGATACAAGGGGCCCTGAAAGACAGCAGAATGAACAAGAAACTATTTATTTTTAAGGTATTTGATTGTCTTAAGTTCCTGCATCTTTCTGAGCCTTCAATTTTCAAGTAATTATCTGAAGGCAGGGCTTAAGCTAAATCATTCAGCTTCTTTGCAAAATTCAGCTCTGAATATCTTTAAAAAAATAATCCTACTTTTCTCTTGAAGCAAATCTCACATTTCAATTTACCTGTGAAATTCATTATGTTTGCCAAATGTGAAGGTTTTTATTCTTTCTTCCTCACTCATAAATGACCATAAGAGGTTTTTTTAAAAAAATGAAAAATAAAAAAATAATTTTAAAAAAATCTATATTAGCTTGCACTTTCACTCTTTTCCCGTGTTTTTTTTTTTTTTTTTTTTTTTTTAAATTCTTCAAACATCTGAAAATGAAGTTCACTGTTCAGAGACTCATTGAGAATCAAATTATGATTTGGATACCCAGAGCTGTTTAGGAGTAGTATATTTGACTGAAACGTATTTCTTAGCTCACAGAGATCAGATCACTGTTATTGCAGAAAACAGTATCCTTAAACTTCAGTTGTACAATTGCTTAAAATTAACATTATAGGCAGTATTCTTGCCCCTTGTACCTTTATTATTTATTTATTTATTTATTTATTTTTAAAGTAAAGCCAAGCTCCATAGGTCTTGAAATGGTCTTCTGCTCAGTTTTCATATTACTCCATTTATGCATTCCTTCATCTCCTTCTTTCAATTAGTATTTTTTTAACATGGATTGGAAAAAAGTGGGCAAAGCTGTGCATGCAGTTTCAAATGAGATTCACTAGTACATAGAATCATAGGCGTGGGTTGGAATGGACCATCCAGTTCCAACCTCCCTAATACCTCGTATGACAGATAAGGCCTACGGCTTTTTCTCTGTCTTTTAAATTAATTGTTGTATTATTTTACCTTGGCTGTTGTTGACTTCTGTGGAATTTATATCAGTTTTGCATGCTCCCATATCTTTATTCTTAATCCTTCAAACATTGCATGCTAGTCAGATGTAACAAATTGATCTGTATCTATTCACAGTCACTTCTTTGCCTGGAGGACTCAGTTCTGTCCTGTGAAGACATGCACTGAGGTCATACAGTGCAGCGCTCTGTTAGGCAAAGCAGCAGCTCATATCTGCTCCTCTGGTGCATGCCAGCAAGTACTACAGAGAAGATCCAGGTTCTACCCACCCACTGCCTTGCTGTTCCCACAAGAAAGAGAGAGCATGATGCTGCTGCCAAAGCTGTTTTTCTTCCTCAAGCCTGAGTATTCAAAAGAAAATATTTTATACATCTACCTTCCTTGAATTTTTATATTGCAATCTCCACAGATTAGATGCCAGCTTCCTTGGTTATCTGTTGTCATCCTTTATTATCTGCTCACTTTATTTCCCTGCCTTCTTCCTTCCTTATTCGCTTTCTTCGTCCTTCCCTCTGTGTTCCTTTTTAAATCTGACAGTCCCCTCAGTGGTTCTTTGTAGACAAGCATGAACCAAGGGTTTAAATGAAAAATCATTAGGTTCCAATCAGCTGCCTATAATGTATGAGTCCTCACAAGGAGAGGAACTGCAGAAGGGAGCCAGGTGTTTGGGGTCTGGTTGGCTTCCCAGTCACATCTTATGTGTCCTCAGATGCCAGCTTAAAAGCTTCCTGTTGTATTCAAATAGAGGCCTGCAGGCAGCCCAACAGTATCAGGACCAGTGCCAGCCAGGACTGTTGAACAGACTAAATGCTATAATTATTACATAGCCCTTTTAACAGCAGGGATGGGACAAAATAACTGCTTTCTGGCCAAAGGAACAGCCACAGACTATGAAGAGTCATATTCTGCTCTGCTGAAGCACGCATGCTGTATAATGTAGATCTAGTGCTGGAAGACTTATAATCCTTTCCCAAACAACATTTCATTTGTGAGGAATCTCAGCCAACTCTGTCAGAAGTGTAGTTATGGCTAAGAATAAAAAATCCTCAGAAAAGAAAAGATAACACGGACAGTTTGCTATTCATCATGCCATAGTATCATAGCAAGTAACAGACAGCAAAGCTGAACATGATACAAAAACCATGGAGCTCATGCTATGAGATTATCAGGAGTCTTCTACATTTGACAGCTTTAACAGGCACAGGCACTTTGTCAAAAGTCACTACTTCCAGCTTGATGGCCACCAACCGAAGCACAAGTGGTTTGTCACCTAGCTCCACTTTGGCTCCAGGATAAAACCATCTCAGCCTGGTCGGAAGGGGCAGTAGGTCAGGCTAAGAAAATCTAGTAAACAGCTGACAGTACTGACCTTCCTGTGGTGGTGGCAGGAGGGGTTAGTTTTTGGTTTCCATATATATATATATATTGTTACCTGAAGTGACAGGAACTTTTAGAATCTTTTTTTTTTTTTTTTTCCACATTGCGTTTGGTGTTGTTTGCACCACTACCACCTGCAAGTAGCCCACTGCTCAGGGAGGGCATTATCCACCTCTGCCACTGGTGCAAACACAGCAGATGAGCTAGATCTTTGAATTTGGTAGCCTTCTTCTTTACCCAGGAGTAGGAGCGAGCCACCGTTGAACATAAACTCAATGCAGCAATACAGGACATCAGTCCGAGACAAATTCTGGAGTTCAGTTTTTCCCTAGATTTTCTACCTCTTCTAGTTTTCCTCATGGCATGTAAATTTTAACTGGCAGCATCACAAGATTTAAATCCCCCCTTTCAGCATAGAGGAAAGCTGTTTTAATGTTCAGATGAGCACATACAACTCAGTTACTAATGTTGTCTTATTTCAGACGAAAAAAAATGCCTGGATACTAGCAAAAGAGTTTAGAATTATTTATATATGTTAAGGGAGAAAATGAGGGGAAAAGGATTCCCCTTTTTTACTTAAAAACTTCAGGAACTCTAATAAATTTAGACATCATAATATTAATATATTAATTTCCAAAGCAATAAATTATCATGTGAATTCAGAAAGGCATCAGCTTAAGTCTGTACTAACATTGAGTAACTCCGGTACTATGGAAAAAAAAATGAGATCAACAAAATTAAACTCACAACAGTATTTTTCTTTTTTTATTATTTTTCTTTTTTTTCTTTCTAATAAGATCTCATTTACAGAAAGAGTGAGCACTTAACGTCTTAGTCAACTTTACCCCCTCCATCAAATTTAGATGAAACTGGACTTCAGCTGAATTGCTTAGCAGGACAGTATGAGCCTCATTTCCTCAGGAAAATAATACAAAACAGATGAGGGCATTTTGAAACACTTTTACCCTGAGAGAAAAAGTGGAGCATTGATACTTTACACTACCACACTACTCCTTTGGGATCGATTGCAAACCTCTCCTATGTACATTGGCAATCAGAGGATGTGTTTAATTGATTTCACTTTTCCTTCTTCTCTTTTTCAAAGAAGGGGTATAAGTCAATATTTGCACTGACTGGGGAACCATCTAAGAATTTCTGTTAAAAGCCTTTAAACTACAAAAGCTATAAGCACTCTTGTCTAATAGGAATGTTGCTTCAAAATTGCCCCACTGATGATAAATCAAATGGTTAAAGCATAGAGACTGATAAGAGTGTTTTAAGGGTCTCTCAATTACTTTTTTTTTTTTCTATACTTGTTTCTTTTAGCTCTTCAGCCTGACAATGTGTTTTATTCCTCTGTGAAGGGTGAGCACTGCAGAGGAGCATTGAAATAGCTTTGATTAATGTGTCTGAAGCTTTAAAAACCTCTGACAGGAACTTGACTGAATGCTCTAGGAAAACTATTTTATTTTATCTTTTTTGAGCTTTTCCTTCTGCTACAGTATTTCACATTCATTTTCACTACTCCATGTACTTCTACATTAAAACTTTAAAGTGGTGGTCTGTCCTTTGATGTCTTATTCAGTAATTTGCTGTCTGGCTTGGAAAAAGGAGGATGGTACACCTGACTGATGAGGACACTGCACTTAGTTGGAATATCCTACAAGAATAACATACCAAATAAAAGCTTTCTCAGCACAGGTTTAAGTTGTATCACAAACTCTTCTAACAGCCAATGACCACCATGTAAAAATTACATTCATATCAGCTTCTTACGACAGAAGTTGGAGAGGATAGAAATGAAACCGCTAAGCCCTCAGATAATAAAAAATAAAAAATACCCAACAAGCTCAGTTTCCCCTTGGGGAATTAATACTGATGAGCAATTTACATTCCTATGGAAAATGCTCTGAAAGAAGAGCATTCAGCACATGCTGCTGGTGACGGTAATTCTGAAGAGGGAGAGAGTCCTGAAGGTATGTTTGGGGCTTTGAGTTTGCATTACGACCTTTACTCTGTGGTGGAGACTTTCTTCTAAGACAAGAGTCAAAGAATCATAGAATATCCCGACATGGAAGGTACCCACAAAGGTCATTGAGTCCAACTCCTGCCTCCACATAGGACCATCCAAAAACCCAACCATATGTCTGAGAGAGTTGCCTAAACTTTTTTTTTTTTTAAAAAAAAATATCTTTTTCTCTAAATTGGAGAGCCAAGACTACCCCTAAAGCTTTATTTTATATATTTTTATTTTATCTTATTTTATTTTATTATTTTATTTTATTTTATTTCCTAGTCTAGACTAATTCTAAGTACATTTCTAGTTATTTAAGCACTATCTACAAAGAGATAGAAGTTTTTAAGTCTATCCATGGTACATAAAACAGACTGGCAAACTGACAAATAGTATGCACCATGCATCTTGCTTTCACACAATGCTTTCATCACTCTTTAGTGTAGGCACTATAAGTGTAAGTATGTGAAAAGTCAAGTCAAGTATAGTCTCTACAAATCTAAAGCTATCCAAGGGCATTGCAGTATGGCTCAAAGAGTGGTAGAAGAACTGTGATTTGTGTGCTTGGGAGTATTTTTCACTGCTTGAACTTAAGCAAAAGAGTCAGCAATATCAAGACATTTCCAGAATGCTTCAAGACACACCTAGCTTAGAAAGACCTACATGCTTCAAACTGCCATCCTTTTGGAACCATCACAACTCAAAATAGAAGAAGAAAAGGCATTAAACACCTAGATAGCTGTTGTGATACCCTTGGAGAACAGCCAAGGATAACAACAATGGCTGATAGTGGCAGAAGAACAATTAAAACTTGCCTCAGTTGCTGCATCTGTTTTTCCAGAGAGGATCATACTGGAAGACTTTTAAACAAATTTCATGCTAAATAATAATAATAATAATAAAATCTAATATTAATCTAAAAAACAAACTTGTGGCTTAACCATAACAACTCCAACAGCTGGCTGCTTACTAGAGGGGTTTAAGAGGATTTCAGTATTTAATGATGATTTGACTTTTTTTTTTTGTTTGTGTTTACACTGTAAAAAATATGGCAACAGAGAGAACATTAAGTTATGTAAGCATTAACAACAGAGTTGTGCTAATGCAGTGCTAATCTTTCTCTGTGTATTAATCATCTTGTAGAAAAGGAAATGTAGAACAGCAAAAAACCTATGAACATAAGAAGGTTTACCAAACGTATCTAGCATATGCTTTCAGCTGAGATTTGACATGTTACCAGTAGAATGGATTAAGATTTTCAACACAGGCTCTCCAGTGCTGTTCATTAAAAGGTTAAGGATGTTCAGCCCTGAAGAAAAAACACAGTTCAGTAGCCAAGTGAAAGTAGCAAGTCTGTTCCATTTCCTGCTCAGTATTTGTATGTTTGCTAGTGGAAAAAATACATCCAAGCTTTCATCTAAGTTTTGTGTTGGACATATGTACCCTTCTGCTGGAGGACATGTCCCTGTCAAAGATTCACCGTTCATTTTAATGGGAGAGTGGAGTAGCACAGGGGTGGCATTTGATTAATTCCTCGTGGCAATTCCTGTGTTCAGTCTGATGCACTGGATTCTTCCTGTTAAATTCTGGCTGGCTCTGTGCTCTCATGCTTGTACAGTAGCCTAATCTGAGCTCATAGTTTTGTTAATAAAAAGCAGCAAGTCCTTAACAGACTGTAAAAGAAATTAGATTTCTAGGAACTCAGAGGACAACTTCTAAGAAATTGATGAGAGAAAACATACTGAGCAAGCCTGTGAGCACTAAGCTTAAATCTGCATTAGTCTGAGTCTAAATCTCCAGTTTCAGGTGGAAAAACATCAGAAAAAAAACCAATCCATATAGCCTCAGGATATATGCTGGGAGTCTAGGAAAGAGAAATGATTTATCAGAGGCAAAATTTCACATCAGAAGAACACATAGCTTTGTCTTTACGGTCATGTCGTGCTGCACCGGGTCCTGGGCTGGTACACAGTGTGTCACCCACCTGGGGTCACTTCTAATATCGCATCCCTTGGCCTGTCACAGTCCTGCACTGGTGCACAGTGGCAGCCAAGGAAATGCACAGCTGGTTGTATTTGTATGATCCAACACTGACACCGTGTGGCTGCCTGGAAAGGGTCGACCTCCTCAGGCTTCACTTGTAACTTTCTGCTGACTGCCAATTACTTCTAAAAGCATGTTAGTGATTTGGGGCTTGGGAAGACAGCATAAAACTAACGAAAACTGCCTTCACTCATTTTCCTTCTGAAAACGTCCAGTGACAAAGGCCATCATTCCTGGTACATGCAAACTGATTTTTCAGGAAATTCGTGGTTGGTAATAACACCCTACTGAGTCACTTGTATAGTCAGTGGCATTCCAGCCATGGAAATGGCATGGCCATATAGGCACTATGCTGGATTGAAAGCTTACTGCCATGAGTAGAAAAAGAGATTCGCTGCCTGTTTAGCCCTTCCAAAGATGTTGCATGCCAACGACTTTCATAAGGAGCCAAGGCAGCGTGCCAGTTTCACCATCACATCTGTGTGAAGTACAACATGCTCTTGGGAAAGTTCCCATCTAATCCAGACTGAACCAGACACAGTCTCCAGTTACTATTAGTGGTGATTTAAAATAGCTTTCATTTTGACTAGCTGTGTCTCTCTGCCATGTAGGGATTGCTTTTATGATTTATCAAAGCTTCTTAAGGATGTTCTTTCTGAGCTGCCTTTTTTTTTTTTTTTTTTTTTTCCAGTTAGCACAGTAGTGTGCAGCACTAGAGAGATATTGGTGTATATGTTCTGTCTTAAAGATCAAACAAGGTAATCCATAAATAACTCTGCAGCTAAAAAGCTTGTGGCAGCTTTGGATTATACATGCAGACAAGACACATGCTTGTGGCAAGAGGCTATACAATTTAATTCTATGATTTTGATGTCCAAGTTCCACAAAAATCATTTGAAATTGTGCAAAGTCACCAGGTCTGTCTGACAAGTTGGTGGAGCATGGTCAGTGTTGCCTGAACGAATCTATCCCTCCTGCACAGTGCAAGGGAGGCATTCTGTATTGCAGTAGAACAACACCATCACTCTCTGCAGTCCCTGTAATGAACATTATTTTGAAACCTCACCTCATGCTGCTTGTGGGATGAGCTTATTCTATATGCAGGAACAATAACTGCTATTAATGATTAATCAGTGGTTGAATTTGACTATAAAACACAGTAGACGTGTAACAAAAGGGAGAAAACGTAAGCAGTGATTGAAGAGATGTTCCAGGTTGGATGTTGATTTTATTCACAAATTCATGGCTCAAGGAAGAAAAATGCATCCCAAGCTTCATCTCCCTCTCCAAATGTCTGCAATTTTGTACGAATATGAAGCTATTATCTGGCCTATTTGGACATAGGCCTACAGCAGAATTAACTGTAGAGTAGATGCTGGTGTTGTGTGCGCATGTGAATGTATGCTCTCACTCCATGTATGGCTCAAATTAGAGAGGAAAACTCTTTGGGGCATGATAATGAAAGCCTGATTAGACAAGTGTAAGCTCTCAGGAACCATCCAAGCTGAAGATCAGGTTGCTAATGCCACCACATTGTACATATCAGTTTCTGATCAATGATGTCTGAACGGATGAAACGCAAAAGACCACACTCCTTCGTTTATCAAGTAATTTGGCCTTAGTTCCAGCACAGTAATGAATTTTGACTTATTGGTTTGCTAATTAAAGTCTTAATTATGTCAATAGGTGTTTGGGTCTGCAATAATTCAGTCTCCTTTAATTTGTCTCCTGACTTTTCCGGCCAATTGTCCATCACACACCAACCTGTGCTGTCTTTGGGTAATGGGAGAAGGATGTGTTTGTGTTGGGGAAGCAGGGAGGTTTGGGTTAGAGGAAAAAGAGAGAGAAATTGGCATATAAACATTACAGAAAGGGCCACAGGCTGCAACTACAGATGTCTTACACCTGGGAAGGAGGGATGAGAACCCAGCAATAGGCAGGTTGGTGCCATGCAGAATGCCCTGTGCTTCCAGGTGTTTAAGAGGCTTTAGCCCAGATTCACCAGCAGTTATATACAGTAACATTTTATTAGCCCGACTACTTGCTTTCCAACCATAACCTAACTGGGGTAAGGACAGTACTATAGCTCTATTTTGAAAGCACCTACTTCATCTTGGATAGTCATAGTAATAAATCACTACAGTCTGACAAGGATACAGTTTACTGCATGACACCACAATATGACTTACAAGAATAATAAGGTAAATTTAGCCTTTATTAAAACAACAGTCTGAAAATACCAGTTTGGACCAGGCAGAGTGAAAGAGGCATTGTTTTGCTTTGCAGCACAGTTGTGCCAATGATAATCTCCTGGCGTTGACCAGAGTATCTGCTTATCTGGACTGTTTAGAAGTACACTCTGCCAAATCCCAGAAAATATGTCTAATCTTGTAACAATTTGAGGATGGACAAATGATGTTGGGATTAAGGTGAGGCCAATTCGTTTTCTGTCTTTGATAGTGTAATGTAATTATCATCAAAAGTATTAGGGAAATGCATATAACGAATGCACTCATTATCCCCTCCCTGTGGCTGGTTCCTTTGCCATTTGATATGATTGAGGAGTGAGTTAGAAAAAAAGAAAACCTATCTCTACAGACACAGGCACATCAGCAGGGCCCTTTGTTGGCTACTAATCAGTTTGCAATAGGAAGGCAGCAACCCCCTAAATTTTGTAGTCCCTCCATACTCACGTCCCTGCTTCCATCAGCTGCTCCATGTATTTGCTGTCTTTTGGAGTTTCTTTGGGAGATGCCATTAAACACCTCTGTTTCCCATAGAATTGTCTGAAATAGCATAAAGATAAAAAAGGGGCAGGAAATTTCTTCTGGGACTGCACACACACAGCTTCATCCTCACTTCCTTCCTTTCTATGTCTCAAGGTAGACATACCCAGTGATGTATCCCATCCTACCACACTGAATCACAGATAGCATCAGCAATCATAACTATCCCTGGGGTAAAATAAAATAAATAGACAGACAGAGGTATATCCTTATCTTTGCAGGAAAGGATAAAACAGAGACCTGAATTGTTGACATATATCTGTGACTAATTTTAAGTGCAGATGTATTTTTCTGGAAATTTGTGGGGGCAAGACCAGTACTTACAGTTGAAGTCGCTGTTCACTTGATAAAAAGCAGAAATGTCCTTTCCCTGTACAGTTAACTGGTATAGAAGTTGCCAAAGGGACATGAAGAAGCAGCAATGCCCCCACCCCAACACCAACTCCTGATGATGGTATGCAGCTGGCTATAAGGAGGTTCGTGGCCTCAATATATGGGACCAGAGGAGCTCAAGTTTAGTTATGGATTATATTCCTGATATGAATCCTTAAACATATATACAAAAGCCTGCAAAAGAAGTGTTCAAGCACTTAATACATTGCTGTCTTCAGTGTTTTGTTGCTTCAAGGTCTTATTCATTTAATCAGTCAACATAGGTTCCATGTTAAAAGCCCTTTAGGTCATGATCAGTTCATTTAATAATTTCCATGTATTATTGATTCAGTGTCTCAGAGTCGTTTTATATTCTTCAAGCAGAAAGTCATAATGTGAATTGGCCAAAGTTGCTCATACAACTCCTGCATTCTCTTGCTTCACACTTTCAGAATTTTTTGTTTGACTTCTCTTTATCACTGGCATCATGTTCCTTCACACTATATAGACAAAAGAAATTTGGGACTTCCTGTGTAAATACCAGGAACCACACAAAGTACAGACAAAAGGAAGCAAAGATTTTATTGACATTTCTTTACACAGAACACAAGCTACACAAAATGCCACAATAAAGCATATGTAGAAAAATAGTAGAATCATATTGGCACTGATGACTATTCATTATTATTATCATCATCTTATTATACAGGTTTCATCATAACCATAATAAATAAGCATTAAAATTTCACAGTGGCATTATAAGCTTTACATTCATGATCTTGTTTAGACAAGGGACCGTGTCAGGTTTCTTCACTTTTTTTTTTTTTTTTTTTCTTTTTTTTTTTTTTTTTTTTTGTATGGTCATGATTCTAAGTAGTAGATTTAAAAATTAAAAGCCCTTTCCCTTAACCTATAAGGATCTGTCCACATTAATCCATTGACTTGATCCCTTGAAGAGGTCTGCATTTGTCTAAAAAGACATTACTTCTAAAACATAATTGACCAATTTGAAAATTGGCCTTAGAAAGAACCCAGGATATTTGTTATCTTCTGGTGGTCCAACTGTGAGATGCCATGAATGCTACTGGCTGCCATTCAGCAAGATCCTTAGGAGGTATAAACTGCTTTATCAGGTTAACCCACTTGGGGATCTGGCCCATTATAACAAAAGTGCATTTGAGCAGCATTTCTCAGGATCAGACCTTTAGTCAAGACTTTGTGGATGCTGTTGAGTCAGAACATGCATTTCAAGAAAATTGATTTCTGTCTGCATTTTCCCTAAAATGTCATGGAACTGACTCAACTTCATTTGTTCCCACTTTGTGAGATCGGTTTGTGTTTTTGATATGTCTCACTTAAATCTTGACAGACGCAGTTAAAGAAAATTGAAGTGTATGGCAGTTGATAAATGTTCATTACAGAGAGGAAAGTAAATTAGAGTGAGGCAGAACAGAATACATGTTGTAGATCTTCTTAAAAAGAGTCTTCTTAAAAATAAACAAAGAAATAGTACAGATTTTCCAAGCTCACAGCCTCTAATTATTGCCTCTTCTGTCTGATTTGAAATACAATTTGCGAGAAACTTAACTGCCTCAATCAAATTAATAATATATCTTTTAAAAATACAACCTCTAGTGTCACATGACAGAATCAGTTGTACTCATATTCAGACCACAGAAATGGTTATACTTTAAAATACCATAGATTAGTCATCTGCAAAGTTCAACCTCAGTATAAAGTTACTGGCTTTAAACCCATGTTTGCAGAAGGTTGTACATGCACCACTTATATCATGCATATTGCTCACCCTGAACAATCAGCCTTAAAGGAAATACTTGGAGAACAATATATTTCTGATGCATTCCTTTGCAGCCTGTGTGTACAAACATGGGCACGTTGTCCAATGATGGTATAACACATCCACTACGCATGGGTACAAATGGTTATTAAGTCCAGGGGTCAGCCTCTTCATTTGTTTGTTTGTTTGTTTGTTTTGAAATTGAACTGCTTGAAGATGAATTTATCACTTGAAATTCAGCCCAGTATTATTTATGTCAGTTGTTTATTTTAAAATACGTATTTATTTTAAAAATATTCTAACCTTGTCCTTGTTAACTAAGAAATGTAAAAGTATGCTTAAAGAAAACTACTTTCAGAGCTAATTACTTAGAGGAAAAAGCAGGGGGTTAATTCTAGGGGTTATTTTCTTGTTAATTAATATAGCAAATAAAACATATTTTTTTGGTAACATAGAATAGGGAATTTTACAGATCCTGTCCACCAAATTCTATTCCACATGTCTGTTGAGGAACAGTAAAGATCCAATTTTAGGTGCTACCATTGAGCTGAGAATTAATCCAGCAATGTAAGGTGTTCCACTTGAATAGATACTGTACAGCTGAGAAGTTATTTCTGGTGACCTTGCTAACCTTAACCACTAAATAGTTACAGGCTGATTTTGAAGTTACAATTTTAATAAACTTGAAAAAGGAGTTTCATCAAGTTTTCCAAGATTCTCAAACCAATATAATGATTCCAGCATCAAAAATAGCAATTGCCTATGTACATTGCATACAGGGAAAGATATGGCAAGTAAGACCTGTCTCATGGATGTGCTTTGTTTGGAATATGAACCTTATTTTTCTGATTTTAAGCACCTGAGTGTGAAATTTGCAGCAAGTAATAAATAGATAGGCCAGGGCAGAGATTCACTTACTCCTGTGAATTGCCTAAAAACTTATTAGAAGTTCGCTCTAAGCAAAACAGAAAGTCCTCCAGCAAGCAAGTCCTAACTAAGGGTTTGATAAAGGTAATTCTGATTATAGAGATAATTGCATTTTCTGATATCTTAGATGCTGTCACTAATTGTCCAAACATAAATGGGAAGATGGAGATTTAATGTCAGATTTAAGAAAATAATAATACTTGAGTATAAATTAACAGATTTAAGCAGATGATAGAGGCCTTACTCTTTAAGACTGGGGTTAAAAAAAAAACAAAACACCTTCAGTACTAAAAGGATTCATTACTGAAGTCAATGAAGTCCAGTCCTGGGTTAATCTGAACCATTAAACTGCTCATCATTTAAGAAAGCCTGCTATTAAAAGTTGAATACAAGTAACAAAACATAGATATGAATTTCAGTTTATCTCTGAACTGTGTGTTTAGGAATATACTCATCTATATATTTCTCCCAAACATACAAAAATATTCTAGGACGATTTATCCTGCATATTTGTCTTTTATCAGAGCTACATCCAGATTCTTACTTAACTGGATAATCCTAAAACACATGGACAAATTACCAGTATTGCTTCTTTCTTGGTAAAACAAACAGTGAAAAATAAATCTCGAAAACACTACCAGTGATATGATTTTTTTTTTTTTTTTCCCAGACATTTGCAAAGGAGAACCCTGCTTTATCTAGACTGATCTCCTTTATACTTCATAAGAAAATTTAACAGCAGAAGGAAACAGCTAATTCCCCAAACTGGATGTATAACCAAATACACACAAGACTAAAATTAGTAAGCAGAATTGCAAAGCTGATAAATTACTGGTCCATCAGCTTAAAAATGAATGCTCGGTTGAAGAGGATGGATGTCAAAAAAAATTTTAAAATGGGTACAAGCTTCCTGTCTCAGAAGATAGGACAGCTGGGTTTGACGTTACATTGACCATGGAAACCATGAAGTTGGTAGATAACACACATAAAATTCAAGACTGCTTAGATAAGATTAGTCGATGAATGGTCTGCCAAGAGGCTGACATTGTCCAAACCAATCTCTCTCCTCCAATGAGGTGGAGGAAGCCAGCAAACTGCTCTTTCACAGGAGCTCTGGAAGATTACCAAAATGTTCCTCCAAAAAAGAACAGAAACCTATTAGATTCAGCAGTCACCACCAGCTTCAAAGTAAGCTATGATATACATACTCTACATATGGGAACATACACTCATTATGTATAGGATTATAACATAGGTTACAACAGGGAAAAGACACTTTCTGTATGCATAGAGATGTTAGGCATACCACACAAATGATATGTGGGACATACAAGAACTAATTTTTTTATCATTTTTACTGAAAGTGATGATACATCTTAGATCAAAAAGATCCCCCTAATCTCTTTTTCAACCTTTGTAGTGCATGTAGCTGCATATATGGTAGTGTATCAGAAATGCCTCGACATCTTTCCACCATTAGGAGTAATGCAGATAATGTTATACACATTAAAAAGAAGAAAAAAAAAAAAAAAAAAAAAAAAAAAAGACTGAGCATTTCTCCTGAACTGGGAGAACAAGTAGATTTCTACCAGTACTTTAGCATTCAGGAAGGAATTAAATCTTCTTAAATTAATTGGGAGAAACTATGACGGAAACTGAAATATTGGGCCTCTTGGCTATACTATTTATTAGACTAATCACGTGTATAGGTAATGGAGAATAAGTAAGACCGTCACAGTATTTGAACCACCCCCTCAAAAAATAAATAAAAATTAAAAAATTGTTTGAGGCTGGACTTCTTCATAGACTTTGGGGAGGTTTGTATGCTACTTTGGAAAAGGCATTCGTGTTTTCAGTTGATAGCTCTCAAAGTCTGAACTGCATGCCAGACTCAGTAAGAGTAGTCCTATTTACTACGTCACAGTTTCATCTTTTCAGAAGCAGAAGCTACTTGAAGACGTACCGCTCCATGTATATACCTAATAGACTTCTGGCACGTTTATCTACCTGCAAGAATCAGTTTTGCACAGATGTGATTAGTTTCCTGCACAGATAATAGGACCTTCCAGTGTTTTGGGTGGGAGTTGAATTTACAAAAGCAGATAAATCAAGTTTCAAGGTTGTAATAGAAGTTAATTCAGTCTGACCTTTTGCATAAGCAGAGCTTACACATATTTATTCTTTATGCTTCTTAACCTATGAAGGGAAGGCCTGGGTCATCTGCATTTAAAGCAGCTATACAATGATTAAACTGTTTTCATAAGCACTTCAATTCAGAGCATTGACTTCTGTTAGGGAAGTGCACATGTATTATATAGTCTTATTAAAAAAAAGAAAAGAAACAGCAGCAGCATCTATTTCAGACCACGACTTGTTGGAAAGCAACATGCCATGGACCTGATGATCAAAAGGTAAGAGAACGTACCTGTCGCTCATGCCAGGGTGAACAAAACTCACATTAGGCTCTATGCTTTGCTATCTGTGCCTGAAGATTACCAATGACTGTAAAATAAAATATGGAAAACCAGGAGGGAAGCCATTAGCATCATTGTTGGTGTGCCAGGGATATAATGTAGACCCAGGTGTATTGTGTGCTGAAAGAGAGGCCCATCAATTGTGGTGATATGACACAGGTCACAACTCTTTGCCCTTGCTGGTGCAACCCCTTCAACCAAGATAACAAAGGATTAAGAAGCAAAGATGAACTCATAGGGGGGATACAATCTGCAAATTTGCAAATTCTGGCAACAGGAGGACAGCTCCAGCTCCAGCTGTCCAGATTAGGATCTGAGATAGGAAGAGGATGTGATGAGAGTCGATGGCCAGTGACTCCCTCTTGCCCAGGGAAAAGGCACCAGTCAGCATCAGAGCTGCTCTCCAAGGGACTTTGCTGGTACCTGGAGGCCAGATCCATGACAGTGCAGAAAGACTGCATAAGACCCTTCTGACTATTTCCCCTAACTGCTCAACTATGTGGACAAGACCAGGGTTAATCTTGAGAATACTAAAGGTGTTTGGACACCTGGACAGTGCTGTAGCTTTGTATGAAGGCAAGGACTGAAGTATGAAGATAAAAGGAATTCATGGAATCTGTGGGAAAAAGAAAAGCAGGAGATGTAATCAGATAAATGAAAAGTGACTATACAAACTTGGAAATGATTGGGCAAGACAGAATAGTAGCTTGGGGCCACTTAGGCTACTCAAGAAATAGCAAGTTTGGGGAACCATAATCAAAGAACAGAACAAGAGGGACAATCTTGCTGTGGTCACAACGTTTGATCCAAAGAGAGCGGTAAATAAATATTAAAAGATTGAGCTAGGAATTAACAGTTACTTAACAACATTCAACATCAAAATTGCTGAGTATATGCATTGAAATAAAACACTCTTACCGAATTCTCCAGTGACATGATCTTTAGCATCCAAATGACCAGCAGGAGTGAAATATGATGATCTGTTCTGATGATAATTTTCAAATTGAAATTTACGTCCATAAAGAAACTTTATTCAGCTAGGCTGACACATACTGGCATGATGAGACCACTGTAAAGTGCCCCATGACTACTCAATGTATATAAGGTTTCATGGGATATTTACATAAACTTTCACAAGGGCCTAACTCTGTTAGAAGTTCTCACTTCCTTCTTGCATCACCACTTAACTACTTCAAATGCAGCAGCAGAAAGGAAGAGATCTTTTCTTAATTTGCAGAAAGCACCAGAGGAACCTACAAATTCTAATGAAAGCTCTGGCCTGAATTCCCAGTTTTCACATAATCTTGTGATAGGTTTCTCTTTCAAGCTTGGCACTTCTCTAGCATGGAAATGCTGAGGAGGATTGGTCAGTGGATATTTATGAAGTGCTTTGAAGTAAAATAGCACTCAGCATTCGTACTAGTAATTTTGAAGACTCTGTGCTAAGGTTTCAAGCCTCTAGGATACAATCCTTTAAAGCTAAGCAATTTCAGCTTCCACTTTTGTCAGTGGAAAGACCTGATTTTAAAATGATATTAACAGTTTTTTTTAAAGAGAAATTGGCATCATTGGAGGCTGGGAAAGGACACATTTACAGTCCAATTTTAAAGGATCCTCTTTGTCTCTTTAGTGCTTGCTTATGATCCAACCGTACTAGTCAAAATTCACACCTAATTACGAAAAACAGATCAGTTTTCTAACCAGTCCACCAATTTTGGTCCTCTACTTTATGCCAACACCTTAGGGACCCAAAAAATGAGCCTTACAATAAGTTCCCTGGTCAGTGAAGAGAGGTAAGTAACTCTGAAGGCCATCAAAGGAGAAAACAGGAGCACTACCGCAGAGTACTTACCTCTCTTCATTTACTACAGTAAGAACTTAGACACTTCCTTTAGTTGAATAAATTCATTTTGCAACTAATTTTTAAGCACAAGTTAGGTAATAAAATTAAACAGGCTAAATTCTACTCTACAAGCAGAAACATCTCTAGAGGTTTCTCCAGGTTTTTTAAGGGCAGTCAGCAATTACTAAGAGATTAAGAAACAGACCCTTGAAGTTCCTTTAAGACTGCTGCAGGAGGAGCTAGACCCTTTTTGTCCTTCACCTACTCACATTTAGTCAATACTGCAATATCTTTCCATTTGTATTCAAGTAATAATTCTTCTATTTCAAAAGAGATTAAATCCTTCCAAAACAGAGTTCAGTGGTCTTATTCTAAGAACATTGTCAATAAAATTGGTGAGATTTAAAAAATTCATTCTTCCAGGATTACTGTGCCATTCCAACCTAGATAACTCTGAAACTGAAAAGGAGATGGCTTCAAAGGCAAGCATTATTTCAAGGTACAGTAGGCCTTCTTCAGGCTTTTGGGGTGGGGGTGGATTCCCATAAGATTTCCAGTGGGAAGTCGGTGAGGACTCCCAATGATATTTTGAAATTTTAGTGTGGGCCTTGTCTGATCAAGATTAGGTATCTAGAAAGTAGATGACAAAATCTAATATCCTGCACAGTCAGTGGAGAATAGGCGTAGAGAAGAACAGAACAGACAAATAAAACAGATCCAATAAAGCACACCATAAACGTGTATCTTTCCTTCCACTGACCCTAAAAGGACCTAAAGTCTCTCCTACCAAGTTGAAAAATGACTTCTATACCTTAATTATCTAAGGTTAAGTGAGATGATCCTACTCTGTACAGAGGTTTTTGATTACTTGTAAGGTAATTTACCTTTGCCTGTGCACCTTTCTTGAGAGAATTTACTCATATAGCCCATACCTCATATTTAACACTGTCAAACCTTACTAGAGAAGTTCATTTTACCAGTCGGAGCCAGGAGGTCTACCATGCTGGTTTTAAGACATCACACCCAGGTGCTCAAGAAACTACCCTGCATTGTCATCTGTGTTTTATCTTATCTAGAGAAAAGACGCAAAGAAGTGGATGGAGTTTCACTTCAAATACAACCACTTTCTCCACTCTGTCCAGCCTCTTGAAAAAATGTCTTCTTGTGAATGTATGAGCTTCACTTAAGAAATTAAGCAAAGCCTCCATGGATATACCAAAACAAGTGGAGATTGTGAAGTTTTAAGGGAAATCCTTGTATCAATACTGATAATGCAATTAAATGCATTTAAAGTGACTTTATGTGAAAGGGCAATACATTAAAATTCCAAAATGCAGAAACACAAAAGCTTACTGTGCAGTTATTTTTATATCTCCTATGAAGATAATTCTTAATATATATTTCTCTATATACAAATCAATATATAAAAACCTTCTAAAAATGATTCCATGTTGATTGCTATATTTTGATGCAGTGCAACCACTCAGATGTTATTTACATTATAATGACAATGAGGATTTCTTTGCAATATAGTTTATACCGTTAGAGAAAATTTACAATATTCTGTGTCATTATCAAGGCAATATCCCATTAAAAACCATAAAAGAAAGGGAGACTATTCTGAGAACCTCAAAATGAACGCTAAGCTAGACAGTTATTGCCAATATTTCCCACAACATTCTGGCAGCATAAGGAAGATAAAATCTGTGTCATACCATTTCACAGGAGTGACATCTCCCAGATTTTTCTGAGGCTCTATAGAAGCTCTCTATCACACCCTCCAAGGAGCAAGTTGAATGGACCTAATCCAACTCCACTGAAATCAGACTCTAAGCTGTGGAAGAACATGATATGGACAGGAACATGGAAATCTTTAGGTATGTTTGTCCATAAGTCACAGCACTGGTAGCAGTGTACAGTGTGAAAGTGAACGTACTGAAAAGGCCACCAATTTCTGCAGTAATGCAAAAGAGACTTTTTCACATTTCCCCTCTCCCACACATATGCAAATAGAAGGCTAGGAATGCTGTCTAATATACAAGGCAAGGCAAGAAACCACCTGTATGATTTTAAGAAGCGCTACCCCAGTTTGTTTTCATATCCAGTATATTCATGATTAAAAACATGGAGTGTTTGAGCTTGAAATAAGCATACTTCTTTGTATGCATTGCAAATACACACACACATTAGGTATGTATATATGTGTAAACTAGCCTCTCAACGATTTAAAAAATTTTCCATGTGCAGACTCCCAAAAATTTTCTAAAAGAGGAACAGTTCACCATATAAATCACTAAATCACAATGCTGATGTTTGGGGATTGCTTTTCTTTCTTGCTTTTCACATACTCTTTAGAAGTCCATGTCTGCGGATCAAAACCATTGTACTTTACTTCCATGCTCCATTATGTGTAAATGTGTAAACAGTTTACCAAGGAAGAAGTAAGCTGTGATATGTGAGTTTAGTTGGCATTAAAACGTTGAGGTGGAACAGTGATAAAGACTTCTAAAACAATACGTGGGACCCAGAAATTCTTGATTCCTGACACAGAATTTATTTTTAACTGGGCAAATCCATCTTTTAGCTTTAAGATGTCAATTTATAAAAGGAAAAAAGAGAATAGTATCTACCTATTTACTTCAAGTATTGCAGTAATATTTAATGTTTACAAATCTAATCACTATTGAAATGCACCATGTGACCATTTCTATTTAATTTCCGTGTCACCTTTGAAGAGCAGAATATGATTTTAGGTGCAATATATCTTTCTGTTTTCATGTCTTAGTCTTACCTTTTTGGATGTTCCTTCTTATTCCTTTCTATTTCAAAACATGCCCGCATTATCAGTCCACCCTAGTTCCAATTTGTCAGCAACTCTTTTCTTGAACTTACACTTCAAAAGTTTTCAACTTTTCATCTTTTGGACACAGCTAGTTTTACCTTTTGCATGTACAAATATTTCCCTGGGGTTGCAAAAATTTTTGTTCTAATTTTTTAATTCTTTTATTTCAGAAATTTCCACTGTCTTGATCCTAGCTTACTGATGTCAATCTTGAATCCTAGAACCAACTTTGTCATTTTTTATGTTAATTTGTTTTATTTTTTCACAAGATATAGAGGGCTGGTCAACTATGTTTTTAAACAATTTACACTTGCTTTAAAAAATTACCTTCCTTCCAAACACAAATATTTGTGAGGAGTTATTCGCCTCCTCCTTTTTGAAAAACTTCTGTGACATTGAAAATTTATCAAAGTGGTATGAAAACTTATAGAAAGTTATTGAAATTTGTCATTTAAAATGCTGAAAACTTTTTGATTAAAAACAAATTAAAAATGCAAAAAATACAAAAAGTGAAAAATGGGTTCTTTTCCAAACCCTGAAAAGAATTTTGATAACATTGTATGAATAAAATTTTAAATGTTTTGACAAGCTGTAACCATACAGTAATTAAGACTATATATAACACTTCAAATGGGAATTAGTAAAACCCTATTATAGCATTACAGAGAAGTCTAAGACATATTTATGGTTTTTAAGCTTTCCACAATTGTTACTGCTCCAGGTCACCAACCTATTTTCATCTGATTGGTGTTTTTTAGGGGTATTACTGGCTAGATTTTGAATTTCAGATTAATGTGTATATATATATATATACACATATATATATAATACCCTGGGGTAAATGTATTTAGATACAAATTTAAAAGTGAAAATTTTACCTCTAAGCTCTAAGGTTATAATGACAAGCACAGTAATGGTATTCTAGAAATGTAAACAGGAGAAGTGTTAACAGATGCCACTGATATTTCATAAGTAATCCAATAGGTTCCTATCAGTCTGGCAGCTTCTAACTTGAAGAAAAGTCTTCCCAACTAAAAGTTTGTGTTTTTTTTTTTTTTTTGAAAAGTCAAATATCAAGATATATTTTTTTTTTCATTCCATGTTAAATATTTTCCCCCTTTCCATGATTTGAATATGTGCATGTTACAAATGATTACTAATGATGGAACCATTTTCTTTTGAGAAACAGAAATGTTAAAATTTTCATAGATGTTTTTTATATTTTTCATTTCATTGCAAAGGAGGTTTTAACCTGAGTTCATATACACTTGTTTCCTCTTGTATTAGCCACCCCAAAGTGCTACAGATGTATAGCTTTGTTAATATGTAAATAAGCATTAAATCAAGAACAGACAAGTTCCTGGGTTAATATTTGAGAGAAATGGTGATCATATTGGTCCCATCACATTTAGATAATATTAACCATCTTTATTTTGATTCTCTACTTCAGAAGTAGCTCATGTCCTTATCTGGACAAACAACATATAAACAGAAAAGGAATATTTATTTCTTCCAAAAGCACCAATATTTGGAAGCTTGAATGCCTTAAAGCCATAGCACTTTATTCTCTGAAACAGAAATGGAAATGGAGAGAGATTGAAAGTCCCACCTGATCTCATTTCTAACACTGCACGCTTTTGGCTAAGGGATTCTCCTCCACTCAGTGAAATGGTTTGCCTCTGCTACCCCATACTTCAGGCACTATTTGAAGTAGTTGAGTCCTGCCACAAGGAAAAACTTCTCCAGGAAAAGTTCAGAGTCCAGCACGGCAATGTGGGCTGCCCGGCCAATCAATGTGTTGGCGGTGTTTGGCAGAGCATGGAACACGTTGTGTCTGATCAAAGTGCAGTCCTTCGCCCCAATCAAAGGCTGGAGCAGGTTGTTAATCATTTCTGCATAAACAGGACCTGCAAAAGATTTTAAATGTCACACCTACATGCCAAAGGTGCCAGATCCCCTCTTTCCTTCCAGTATCTTTTAATTACTGTCACAAAGAGAAGGAAAATGGAACAAAAAAGAACAAAATGCAAGTGAAAGCAGTTTATTTCAATGGTTTGCCATGTACCAGGATGTTATTAATGTAATGGAGCCATTGGTGACACAGAGAGATCTAGTGAAGCTGCTAACATGAAGAGCATGAAGAGTGGGACATGCCTCAGCATTTAGTCCCATTTCTCCTGAGGTGGAAAGAAACACTCATTTCCTCCAGGGGAAGAAGGCTGGATTCATACTGCCTGTGAAGCTGAATGCAAAAGGGTCAGGCAAGATATAAGTTTTTTGTTGTTGTTGTTGTTTTGTTTTGTTTTGTTTTCTGGGTAATCTAATGCAGGAAGAACATCATGCCTTTCTGCAGATAGTTTAGAAGTTTATAGGTCAACAGCAGCAGCTCAGGAAGCTTGCACTCATGGATGTAGGTCTGGCTTTTACTAGGCCAAAGATGTCCCTGAGAAAGAAAACACCTGAAGAAAGAGTTAGAAAACTGTCTTTCTCTTAGGTAAGAAAGAAAGAGCTGTGTGAAGGCAACCATGTTGACTTTTGGTCAGCAAAGAGAAGAGATCAACGCCTCCTGCTTTTGCTTCCTTCCTTGAGGAAACTGTAGTATGCAATGAGGTCACCCCTCAGCCTTCTCTTCTCTAAGCTGAACAAAACAAGTGACCTCAGCTACGTCTTGCCCTCTAGGCTCTACACCATCTTTGTTGCCCTCCTTTGGACACTTTCTAATAATTTTATATCCTTTCTAAATTGCAGCTCCCAAAACTGCATGCAGTACTCAAGGTGAGGCCACACCAACACAGAGTAGAGTGGGACTTCCCTCGACTAGCTACCAATGTTGTGTTTGATGCACCCCAGAGTACAGTTGGTCCTTTTGGCTGCCAGGGCACACTGCTGGCTCATATTGAACTTGCTGTTGACCAAAATCCCCAGATCCCTTTCTGCAGGACTGCTCTCCAGCCTCCTGTCCCCCATTCTGTACATATAGACAGGGTTGCCCCTACCCAGGTGTGAATGTGACACTTGCTCTTGTTAAACTTCATATTGTTGGTGATTGCCCAGCTAATTTGTCTAATTTGTCGAGGTCTCTCTGCAAGGCCTCTTTACCCTCAAGGGAGTCAACAGCTTCTCCCCGACTGGTATCTGCAAACTTACTCAAAACACCTTTAAGTCCTGCATCCAAGTCATTTATGAAACCATTGAAGAGAACTGGCCCTAAAATGGAGCCTTGGGGAACCCCGTTAGGGACTGGCTGCCAGCTTCCAAGGACAACCTCCATTTCTACATAACCATGTATCTGAAACAGGTATAAAATTACACTGAACATTATTTCTGGAAATGGTATCAAACTGATACCATGAAACATTTTATAAGTGAGGGAGACTGCAAATAACAAAACCAATATTTGGAACAATGCACAGACTGAACTCACAGGAAAGCTAGGCCTCTGATGGCATGAGTCCTGATGTGCTTTGCAGATTTTATTACAAACCAGTATGATTTTACATCTCTTAAATTACCTGGAAATCATCCAAATACTACTGAAAACAAAGGGAAAACCCATTGACTTTGGATGTGCTGAAAGAGATTTTGTTATGTGAGACAATACTAATAATTCAGTAGACTAAAGAGAAACATTGTTAGGAACTAGTTCTATTATCTCCACATTTTAAAAAATTAATTAGGGAAGGAAGAGCAGTAAGAAATCTTTGATTACAACCTGATTCAAATTTATTTTCATCAGACAAAGAGCATCTTTGAAATCTTTTATTGATTTCAGTAATTTCCTGTGGGAGTAGAACACTTTCTTCCTTATCAAATAAGTGTTTGAGTTTTCATCATGCTGATAAAAAACCCTTCTGATGCAATGACTTCAGTTACACAAAATCACAATTTCTCAACAGCTTTGTAAATATAGAACAGATCTTAAACATACCTGTGTGTCTGTCTTTAAGAGCATTTTTGCACATTTCTATTCTTGCTGAATGGAAGGGTACATATCTGTCTTGGGGTGAGGCCACTAACACAACATTTTTAAAGTACTGAAGGCCTGTGGCAAACAAATTCATTAAATGCATTTATCACAATGATGAACAGCACAATCATATTTATGTTGAAATGCACTTTAAAATCTATAGTGAAAAACAAATGAAGAATAATTAAAACATACAACACAAACTTAGAAATATTCACAAAAATAGATTAAAAACATTTCTGCTGCTTCTATGAACTATTTGTTACTTATCAATGCTAATACAAGTTAATTGTATATCATCAACAATAACAACAAAGAAAAAGTGAGAACTGACTTCGTTTCAAAGAGTAAATGATTAAAAACTGAATCTTGCAAATATTTATGCCTGTAAACATTGCAAACACATGTGCAGGCTCACTGCAGGCCATGGGTGTACTTTCATGAGTAAATGTTCACAGAATTGGGGATCACATTCAAAAAATAATAAAACAAGCAATAAGTAAAATAGCAAAGAAAATATATAGAGAGGAGAAGAGAAATCAGCTTCACCACTATGATGTCATACTATTACATCAGTGTGGAAGGAGCCTTGGAAATCCAGTCCTTGCATCCAGCAGTCCTTGGATAAATACACACTGATGGTACATGGACTGGAAACCAGGAATTCTCCCTCTTCCCTGGAAGTAATGGGGCCACCATTCACTATGAAAAGACTCCTGCTGCTTACTCTGTCTGAGCTCTCTTGAGCTCTAGATCACCCACATTCAGCAGAAGAGTAGGAGAATGGACAGATATTCTGCACTACTAGCTCAGAGATTATTTTGTACATGGGAATGTTGTAGGTTTGATCTTCATCCTTCCCTCCCCCTTACAGAAAACAGACCCAGAACAGAACTTTGCTTTCTAGTTCTTAATAGAAAAGTCGACCATAACCACCACCACAAGGAAGAGCCCTTATAGCTGAATCTACTAAGTCTGGCTGAAGTCATCATTTTCTCCCTGTGTAATCAAACCAATTGTGTTTGTGACTTCTCTGGGGTAAAATGTAGGAGAGGCATCAATGAGTTTTAACATAACTAAAATCTTATGTGAAGAGACTCAGTAGGGAGCAATGTCATTTTTTTCTTCCGAGACAAGCACAGGAAACATTTAATCAAAGTGCATACTGGAGGGATTTCTACTTTAAGAAAGTCAGAAATCGCTGAAGGCTCAGAGTTATCTAGGAGAGCAGGCAAAACACTGCACCTTTGTAGGTGCTCTCAACTAAATGTGTCCCTTTGTAGGTGCTCTCACCACTTCTGGAAGCAGAGTGCCTGAGTAAGGGCACCTCAATTCTGACTCATTGTGCTTAATATAGAACTTTACAATTTCAGATTTTTCTCCTAAGTATCTACCTGGATCGTTTTAATTTACAGGCAACCTTTTTGATACTTAACTTTCTGCTTTTTCAGAGACATCACCTTCATTTACAGTCTGCTAGATCTCCAGTCTATCAAGCTAACAGGCAACAAGTCACGTTAACTCACAGCATATACTTAGGAATTCTTGGCTTGGGAAGTAACAACACAAGCTTCCTATGCAGAACCAATTCTATTTGAACATGACAGTCCTAAAGCAAACATCCCACTGTGCTTCATAAAAATGGGAGCTAGAGAATCAAAGGAAAATTCAAATAAGGAAATTTAAATAATGCCAAGATATAGCATCTTCCTGTCATTAATTAGGTCATGTACTGTGGTCAGAAAATTATGAAACAGCTCTATGTCTGTCAGACCAAGTATTAAGTTGCACCTGTATTAAATCTGTCTTTGTTTCCTATCAGCAACATAGCAGAATGAGAGAAAAAAATTAAATATCAAGTAGTGACACTGTGAGTGCATACTTAGCACTAGCTTGCTTACGCACAATATTAAAAATAACTCTTAGAAGCAAACATTTGTCTGAACAGAAGGATTATGCCTGCTTTATTTTCTTAGGGAAAGTCTGATTTATTTCATTTATTCATAACAGACCAAGGAAGTGGTAAAATTATGTAGACATCATTTTTACAGTGTAAGGCCATACATCTCTCTCTGTAGTACAGAGGTGCCACAATAGACATGAATAAAATTTGCTCTTCATCTCACAGCATCATAATTCCTAGAGACAAGAGATGTTAAACTTAAAAAAAATATATATTAAAAAAGGAAAAACAGTTTGCATGTAGTAACATAAATTAATAACATAACATAAATATAGTTAATAACATAAATTAAGTGACGGTGGCCTGTCTTGCTTGAAGAATACAAACTTAGGTGCATATTTATTACAGCATGTAAGTCTGATTGGGCACCAACTGTTTGGCAACTACATTCCCTGGGTAAATGGTGCAGATAAAAGGCAGATAAAAGAGTTAGTGGAAAGGGCAGACCTTGACATCAAGAACATTTAAAGAAAGATCAATAATAAAATGCAGATTTTCTTTACTCCCTGGAATATTTAGCAATCTAGCATAATCCTTTGGAATATCCCCCAACATTTACACAACATTAACCCCTACTCACCTGTTTTTTGGCTGAGCTGGTAGAGGAAACACTTGCGCAAATCTGCATTGTCCCTGAAGGTCAATTGCAAAAGTGACCCTGATTTTTTCAACTTCTGCATGAGCCACAGACCTGGAATAAAATTGGTGCATATTTTTAGCCTTTTTGCTGATTATCGAACAAGAGGATTGAAGTTATGTGCCTATAATAATAAACTCAAAGAGATTACAGTATGGTTACCACTGTAACTCAGTGTAAGTGTTTTCTGTTGTATTGTTAATAAACAAAGAGAAAAGTATAAGGGTCCCTCTGGATTATCTAGTGTCATGGTAACATACACATTCAGGAAGGGTGAACATCAGGCCATTCATTTCCCACAGTACTTTAAGTGTTTTCTTCAGCCTTGGAGATGCCTCTCTTTATTGGCAGTATAAAAAGAAGTGAAAGAACACAGTGAAAGCAAGGTCATCTCTTGCTGCTCCACACCCCTGGATTTTCCACAATGCTGGACCACATAGTAGGCCCTGAAAGCTTCTCTCATTGCTATCCTCTCTGAGTCTGAAGTCTTCAACAAATATTTGACACAGGTACAGTGTATGTGTCACGTTGTCACAATTCACTGCTACCTCCACATGTTGCTCTCTCGTATACTCTGCCATGGACTGCAGTAAGTCATAGCATTCCTATTTAACTCTTACCTGTACTAACCAAAGTACTATTGTTGTAAAGTGTTCCCAGGTGAGGTCCAGAGAGGGACAGGAAGGTATGTAACTTGTTGAGGTAATAGCGAAACCTGGGGCGAGTTAGTACAGATCGGATGATGACATTACCAAGGGAATGTCCAATAAAACTGTTAGGAAAAACAGAACTATATTAATACAAAAGCCATCTGTATGTTATTTAAGTTAAATGCAAAGGCAGCAAAAATTGCTCTTGAGAGGACTCTATCAGAGTTTTCAGTATCATCCTTTAGTTATCATTTTACATTTTGTTCAGCCTAGTGGATACTCTTCCAGCTATAACACATGTAAAAACTCAGCTCACTGACTTCAATGGCCTTTGACACAGGACACTTCTGAAAAATCTAATTTCACAGAATGATGCTGATGGCCACAAATAGTTACAGACAATTAATTGTCAGAATTCTTACCTTATTCGTGATATGGAGAGGTTATACAACTGAATATGCTGAATAATTTCATCCAACAATCGGTCAGTCATTGTATCAAAATCAGCAAAAGTATCAGTCTGGTGTAAAAAGGATTGAGTAGGTGAATTCAAATATATTGCTCTTATTAAAGTATACATATATCATAGACTAATGTTATTTTCAAAGTAAACTGCAAGCACAAAAGTAGTAACTAGTCCAAATTTTCTTTATACTTGCTCAACATGGGATAATTTTTCTCAGTTGCTTAGTCCTCCCAAAAATAGAAGCTCTTTGAAAACAGCCATAAAGTTTCATTTTCAGATTATTATCAAAATTGTTTCAACTAACATTGTAAACTTATTCAAGCCAAGTATTTTCTTTCTACACAGCTTTAACAGTAACAACACTTGTCAGTATCAGTCTTATGGCTCTCAGTATAGCCCATATGGAAATTCATTGTCTTTGCTGAGCTCCCACGTAAGATAAGGCAAAATCTTTTGTCATGGAGGTTCTTTGACTCTATATTGTGCCTTTTAGCTTCAGGAATGTAACCCTGGCATTCAATTTAGGACAAGAGTTACCTTGTGCTTCCTTTGTAAGGCATGGAAATAGGGCCCTCTAAAGACAGTATTTTAAGGGGATTAAATTACCTTCTGTGGTTGCTTCTGTTTCTCTAACTTAGGCATAATTGTATAAATCTGGATGTAAAATTTATTAATAGTAAGATTACCAGTGTCAGGCTGAGTGATTTCAGAGTCAAAAGTAGGATCTTAAAGCAGCCTGACTTGACAGAGATGAGAACTGCTTAGCCTCTCTAGGCACCATACTCTGCACGTGGAAGAAAAGCTTTTGATATTTAGGATTTAATGGATTACTATAATAAAATAGTTTACAGTTTTATACACTACATATAGGTGATGTTGACGCTACAGACACGATCCCAAAATTATTAGGCCATCATAATTAAGTGCCATGTGTTTGTTATTTAAGAATATCAGTAAGAGAATGAGTGCCAGAGAGGGACTTAAATGATTTGTTGCTTGTAACAGTAACGGCAGTTTTGATAAAATAAAACTAATAATATATTGTCCAGTCTATACAATTGCAGGCAGATCTTACTCAGAACTGTGTCATTTGGCACTCCAACAGGACTCTAAATCAAATTTGTAACTAATGAGATGCCACAAAAACAATCATCAAATGTTGGAACAGCTACTCAGAACAAACATATCTAGTAATTAATGCTTTTGTGACACAACCCATCTTGCTAATTGCAGCTCTTGCAAAGGAAAACGAGCATATTCACTTTGCAACACTGCCTTAAAATAAATGTTCTCATATACTACAAACAGCCCAATAACCTCTTGCCTGCTTGTTTAGCCTGCATTGATAATTAACAATTTCCTCTTAGGCTCATTATCCCAAATCTTTCAGGTTGTTTAAAAGTGGAAGAATACCAGCCTGAGCATTAACCACAAACAAAACACATCAAACGTCATATTTCACCTGCTTATACCTCCATTCTTCAGTATCATCTCAGCCTGACTGAGCTTGTCAAATATATTACAGATGAGTGCATAAAAATGTGGCTTGAATTTTCTTCTTTAAAGCAAATTTCGGCTAAATGACTGATTTCATGGATTGTTTTCAATGTGGTTCCCAGAGCAGGGAAAAAAGAGTGACAGGATGTTTTAAAGCATCCAGACATTCATCAAAAGACATAGGCCCTATGCCAGTGCTATGTGAACTTGCACCCATTTCCATACTATAGGAGGACTGAAAGTTTCCATTATGGGTTCAATATAATAGTAAATAGAGATGTTGTAAGAGCTAATCCTTTCAGCCTTGGAAAAGGAGAAACTCTGATGCAAGTCTGGTCTCCTCATTATTTCCATCTTGCTCACATTAACCATGCAGGTCCACTTCTGGCAGAGATGTACACTGGAAGGTGGCAAGTTCACAGACTAATAACAACTGGCCATTTCAAAATATAAAAGCTATTGAACAAAGGAGAGAGTTTTGACTGTAGTTTTTCAGCTGCTTGTAAATCAGAATAATGTTTTTCACTGGGCACTGGAAATCCTTATCTTACGCATAAAGGTGTCATAAATATGGATTCATTGCAAAGCAGAGCATAGAATTCATTTCTGGTGTTCTGCCTAGGCTAGCAATGAATTGTTCTGGAAGACATTTCTTTATCATTCAAGAAAATAAATCTCACAAGCATTGCAACAGGAGAAACAATGGCTGATGCATCAAAAGCAACTGACAACACCTTATGGATATTTCACATCCTCCAGAGAATTTAACGTTACTAAACCTGCTGCTTTCTGTTGGTGTTGTGTTGTACAGCATCCAAAAGGCAGAGGCATCTGGCTGCTAAGTTTGCAAACTGTCAGGATAAATCAATTTGGTTTCTCTAAGGTTTAGTCCTGTAAGTAATAATATAATTGTCTTTGACTTCATGTAAGGAATCTTTCCTTGTGCATTTGAGTACCCCATCACCTCAGACAGGATCAGGAACAGGCCTTTGAAATAAATCCTACATAAATTTCCCTAAATTCCCCAGTGCTTTTGCTTCATCCAGCTTGTGAAAGAGCCTCCTTGAAGGTTATTTTTCAGCAATGGCAACCGCTTGTAGGAGATCTAAACGAAGACAGAAATTAGCTCTACACTACCTGATTTCGTTCAGACATTAGGAAGTCCAGTTTTCCACCAGGGAGTCCCAGTTCTATAAAAGTCTTTACCAGCCGTAGATCTGCACTGTTACCTGGAAACAGATGGCACTTTATAAGATGCAATTCAACAGAAATATATATATATATATTCAATTTAATAAATTTGTCTTCTTATAAACCTCCTTATAAACCTTGGCGCCAGGGAGCTCTTGCTAGATGCTGCTGAGACAGCTCACCACACCATACGATCATGCACTGAAACAGCAGAAGAGCAAGAATACGCACAACATGTGCAAGGAGGGGTGGACCTCACATCCTGCTGCTTGACACTGCATGAGCTCTATAAAAAGTGGAAGGAGAAGGCAAAGATCAGGCCCAGAATAACTCTGTCCCTTGTTTGCTGAACAATGTAGGTAAGACAAGGGGTCACCAAAAGGTTGACATCTGTCCTTCTCCCTTTGCAGCTGGTGACATCCCCAGGAGACACTGCAGCCCTGCTGGGAACTTCAGCACATGTGCCTGGGGGATAAGGATGTGCCTTCATATGCACAGCAGCCTGCCTCTCCTTATTCACAATTAAACATGGAGCTGAAATGCTGTCAGTCTTGTAATATTTTACAAGACTTGCAGGAAGGTTGGAACTAGATGATCTTCAAGGTCCCTTCCAACTCTAGCCTTTCCATGATTCTATGATTCTGGGAGACGACCAAAATGCCCCAACTTCATACTAGGTAAATTCCAAGGTATTCTGTATTATTTTTCTGGAAAAGGAGGTACCTTCTTCATAAGAAACGTATCACTGTCACTGGTATATTGAACGGCAATGGTACTTGCACAAGCCAAGGAGAGCCTCTTTTCTGAGGCTCTGCCTCTCCTTCTCCATGGTCTCAAGGTTAATGCTTTCACCTTCCCCTTGAAGCCAATAGCTTATCAAGAGAAGTTTCAACTTTAATATATCTGTTTTCTGCTTAGAAAGCATATATTTAAAATATTTCAGGCCAGGCTTCCTTTGTAGTGAATATTGATTTCTATTTTCCCACATTCTAAATCCACCCACTATCTATCCAATAACATCAGTTTATTTTGTTTAATAATGTTTTCATCCCCGTGACATACTGCTAAACAACCAGATATCTCCAGAAAGACAAGAGGAGCTACTGTAGTGTACTCTTACTGTATGCTGAAGAGATGATGTGTTTTGGTGTAGAACGCTATCTAAACAAAATAAAACAGAAAAAAAAAAGAAAAAAGAAAAAAAAACAACCTGCAGCACCCATTTTGTAAATAAAATACTTAATATTTTCCTAGACCCTTTATTACAATGGACTGAATAACATAAGGGAAATCAAATACTTAGCTAAGATAAATGTTTTCCATAGACTCTGTTCTTTCCCACTTCCTATACATATGCCTTTCTTTTGTTTTGTTTACACTCGAGTGACGCTTACACACAACTATTCCTCCTGGTCTTACCATCCAACCCATGGACACAGACAACCAGGTGAATTCCATCTTCCAAATTTTCTTCCTCTTCCTCTGGTGGAAAATATGGGATATCAGAAGCTAGTACAGATAAGTCACTGTACAGAAATCCTTCAATCTTCATTTCTTTTTTAAATTTTTCTTTGGCCTGATAAAAACTGGAGAATAGATTAATTAATCACAGTAGAACTGGGTGTTCAACAACAAACCCTCAAACTACGAATAAGGAGGTTCTATTCTGATTGAGAGAAATCAAGATGCAGGGAAGAAAATCTGTTCCCAAATGATTTGATGTCATACAGGGAATAGGTAAAAACCTTCAGTATCTCACACCTTCTAGAGGAACAAAAAGAACCTTCTGGTGGCCAAATAAAAAAATGAGAATAAAATGGTTTGGTTTGATTTGGTTTGGTGTTCTCTTGAAAACACTTCGTGGCTAAGAGGAAGAGCAGCTCAGAGCTGAAAGAGTTAAGATAACAGCTTTTCTGATGAAGGCCTAAAGTTTGACACATGAACTCACCTTGAAGCTACACAAAGGTGCCAGACACTTCAGTGGGTTTTTGACTTAGCAAAACTTATCCAGAGCTTTTAGGAATTAATAATCACAATATAAGTGTAGAATTAGAAAACTGGGATGGACCAGGCTAGGAGATAGAAACCTTTAAACCTTGGGGATAGCCAAAGGCCAATTGGTATGATGGTGAACAACTACTTACATCAACCCTACTGACATTAAAGGGACTCAAGAACAAAAAATCTAATATTCTGGCCATGGACCTAGAGGCCCTGAATTCATCAATGCATGAATACATGGTTAAGTATTCTGCTTCACAGAGAAGGAATAGATTTTGTGCTTAGATCAAGCAGGATTACAGCAAGAGTCATAAAATGAACTTCAAGATGTTAAAAAATAAAAATGCGCCTTAGGTCCCAATAAGTGCACATGCAGAGAACCATCATGGGTGAACGGGTTGAGAAATTCCCATGCTACCATTTTCCCTCAGCACAGCAGAGACACACAAAAAAATAACAAAAGTATATATGTACTAGCATGTCAGTCTGTGAAAGAGGCCACTGTAAAATCAAAACTACGTTGCGGCACTTTTTCCATGGGCTAAGAAACAAGAGGGGAAAAAAAAAGCAAACACCTCTTCTCCAGGTTCCCAGTATGCTCATTCTCCCATTTTCCAGTTTCATTGAAGCTGATGCCTTGCCAACCAATCTGTGTTCCCCTTTCATAGTTTCGCTAATGAGTAAAACTAAGCAGAAGAGAAAAACGAGCTATGACACTGCTATAGTGACGCAAATATCTAGGGTCGATATCCGCGTTTGGATAACGTGACTTCATGATGGAGGGGCAAATTTTAAACACTATTCAGACACCTAAATCCCACTAATTTCTATGAGGATTAAGGACCTTGATGAAGACCTTGGTCTCTCTGTGTTTTTGTTCTTCCTGTCTACTTAGATTATTTTTCGTGTATAAGCCATATGCCTTTTTCAATAACTTATACTGTAATTCAAGCAACTGTCTCTGAATGCAAACTTTTACCATGCTTACTGTATTAGGACCCTGAACTTTGTCAGGGTCTCTTGGCACTACTGCAACATTAATTTAAAAAGTAATTAGACATTCTTACTTCAGCATCCTTTCATTGGCTTCTTCATCCACCTCATTTGAATTAGAAGAAACAACTCCAAAGGAGCCTAGAGGCTGTCGTGTGATGGGGAACACAGCCTGCTTTGCAGAGAAGCCGACCATCGCAGGGGTCTCTTTGAGCACAGAAGAAAAGGGAAGACATGTGGCCGTGCAAGAGACAGAGAGGTTAACCACATCAACAGCCTTTCTGCTTTCCAGTGCTACCCCCTCTGTTGTCACAGAATGAAACCCAGTGCCATTAGCTACAAGTTTATGCTCTTGGCTGTCGGGTTCTTGAGGATATTCATCCTGGTAGGATCCTGAAGCAGGGTCTGCTGAGGCAGGTGAGTCATTGAGCTCAATTTCTTGTAACCCCTGCATTTCTGTGTACACCAGCTGGCTCTCAACAGCAAGAGACCTATCACATTCTCCTTGCATTGAGCCAAATTCTGTTGAAGTCTCTGAAGCAGCTGAAACAGGATTACAAGTATCTGGTAACACGTTTATGCTTTGTGAGAAACTCTCCTCTCCTGTTACTCTGATATCGGTGTAAAAGCCTTGTTCTGTTTCAAAACTGTCTGGCTTAGTTTTATCCTTTGGATCCTTGATACATGCATCAAACTTTTCTGTACTTTTGTCCAAGTAATTATTAGCCCTTGGTGTTTTTAAGCTGCATTCATCATTGCTTTCCAGTGACTGGCTTTCAGAGATGTTATCTCTGAGTGACTTTGGACATACAGGTGGTTTTGCACACTCCAAACTACAGTAAGTCTCCGAAAGACTTTCCTTTGCCTCCTCCCTGTGTAATTCCATGTGACCACTACTGTGCTTGGCATTGGGTTCGGGATGTCCTTTTGGTTCTAGCTGTCCACTTTCAGTGGTGATACGACACCCAGAGAAGTCCATGATTAATTGCTTATCTCCATCCTCTGTTTCCATGCAACTTTTTAAATATCCTCCTGAATCTCCTGAGGTTGCTTCGCTGTGTTTGGATATATCCACCTCCTCTACAGGCTCTTCTGGGCTACTGATCTGAGGAGCTGAGACAGACTTAGTCAGTTTGGTAAGCTCCACTTCTCTCTCCTCTTCTTCAAAGGGCAAAGAGCTAATGGATGTGAGCGATGCTTGGATTCCACTGGGCAAGCTGGTATTGCTTTCTGTGTGGCCACCCTCCAGGGAATTTCGGTGGATGGCGTGTCTCCGTACCAAATGGTGCAGGATCTCTCGATCGCTGGGCAGCTCCAGAGCCCGACTACGAGCATCAGACCATGCCACTGAGCTTGGTTCACTTTCAATGCCTGAATCAGATATTATAGAGGAGGATCTCTTTATAACCCCTGACATCAGGGTGAATTCTTCACACTCCTCAGTTCGTTGCTCCTTTGTGAGCAGTTTCACTTCCAAGCTGTGGGCAGGCAAAGCTTTCAAAACAGGCAGCAGAGTCTTGTCTGGATCTGCTGTTTTTTCAAGACTGGTTAACTCACTCAGTGAAGGCTCAGAAGTGAAATTATTCTCAGGATGACCAGATTCATCTGTTTTATGTATTTCAGATCTGTCTTCCAAGCCATCAGTTCCACATGCTCCGCACTCATACTGAGCACTGACAATTAATACGGGCTCACTTTTGTGGGCATCCTTATTGCTAGGTTTTGTGTCTCCAGAGGTAACATCCGCTTCAAGTCTATTGTCTTTTAATAAAACTTCTTTGCATGTTTTAAGTTCCTCTGATGTGCATTCTGTATTGCCTGGCTCTGAGTCAGTAGTTACCTTACTTGAAACAAAAACATTTTCAGGTTTCCTTTGGCCTTCTTTGTTCAATGTACATACCTGAGATGTGGAGTGTGGGTTTAAACCCTTTGCTGCCTGAGCAGCACCTTCAGTACCACTGTACAAGCAGGACAGATTCCCGTTTATCCTGTCTGTGTGTATTAGCAGAGTACCTTTCCCAAAGTCTCCTTTTGTTACTGCAGAGGCATCATTTGATGAAAAATCTTCCTTGTCGTCTATTACATCCATTTGCGTATTTTCAGGAACCTCAAAATCTGGGAAAACATCCAAATTCTGATCTGAAAGGAAGAAAAAAAGAAGTGGTATCTGCAAGAACACAACGTATTACCCCAATGTGATGTGGGACTTGGAAAAATGATTGTAAGGCCTAGAGAAGTATGTATATTTATGTTGTAAATTATCTCTACATTATTTATTATGTTAAAAAGTATCTCTACATTAGAGTGATATTACAAATACAAATGAGACAGGGCATTTAATTAGAATTATACTCACTAAACAGTTACAGTTAGGCCAAAAAAAAAGACTTTCCTCAGTACAACTGTATTTATACTGTTAGTTTCTAGAATTGGTAAATCAATTAGCTGGCACTTTTTTGCCCTCCTGCTGTTGTACCACATTGTATGTAGTGTAGATCTTGCTTGTGAATCAGTTTAGTATGGAGTATCATGGTTTAAATATCTGTAATTATTATTGTCAAAATTTAGCCAGTTTGGTAGCTCTGGAAATGGCCACAGGTCATCTTTACTGGACCATGCTCACATATGATACTATCTCTCTGCTACACTTAACAATTGTTAAAAAGGGAAGCAAGGGCTATGAGGTTTTACTATACACTTGAGGAACTAAGTATATTTTCTTAATAAAAAATCCGGTTTGGTTACTCTAGGGGAAATTATTTTTTTAAAAAAGCAATACTCCCTTTTAGAGACAGTGTTGGGCTTCACACAAATTTTAAGTTTTTTTGGTTCTGACTTTTCTTAACACTAGATGTCACTCTGAGTATGAAGTTGGTTGCTGTAACAAAAATCACAATAGTTTTGCTTTCTTTCTAGATTTTGCCTCCAGTCTTTGAATCTAAACATCTTACTTGGAAGATGAAAACTGTGAAGTTACAGGAAATACTTTAAAGATCACTAGTAGAAAAAAATGAGGATTCAGTTATATTTTATAGTGGATTATGCTCTGATCCAAGGCAGAGCCAGCCCAAGTTATGTAGGATCATTTACCTTCAGCTGGGGAAGTGAACCTCCTCAGCTCAAGCAGTCTCATGTACCTTGGGGTGTTTCACTCACCTTTGCAAGGCAAATCCATGTACCTGTCTTCAAAAATAACTGGAAGTGTGTTCCAGTCCCCATCTATGTCGAGGCATTCCGCTGGCAGTGGGGGCATGCTGGTGAAGTACTCTGAATTACGAATTTCTGTAGAAATCTGTCCATGACTTTGGATCCTGGCATCAAAGTGCAAAAGAAATTGAGTATTTAAATGGTTACCATGCTTTTTCTCAGTCTCCTGCATGCCAGGCAGCAAAGGCAGATGTGTAGGCAATTTCTAGATGTGCTTGCCCTTCAGCTGATATGGGGCAATACTATTTAATGTCTGCATTTAACACCCTCAGTGACGGGACAGAGTACACTCTCAGTAGGTTTGCAGATAGATAATACTGAGATGGGCAGGCAGACATCTCATGAAGTTCAATAAAGACAAATGCCAAGCTGTGCATGCAGCAGAGCAGGCTGGAAGTCATCTAAGCAGAAGAAAGCTTTGCAGGAACTTCCTAGTGGGAAGATATGATTTGTCCCCTCTCTTTGTCACAGCTACAACCCATCTGCCACACTACCTGCAATGCAATGTCCTCTGCTGCTCCTTCACTCAGAGATTCCCTCCAAGCTGCAATAGCTCCCAGTCCGCCGCACCATGGACCATGTTGCAGAGCTAGCCCTGAGACTAAAACTCAGTATTTATACTCTTTCTTCTTCATATTACAAAATGCTTGCAATTGTAATTGTCAGGGCAAATTTAGATAAAATGCTGGCAAATTACTCCACAACTGGCTGTATTTATGGAATAGGAAGAAGACCACCACAGTGTGGTGAAGGATGTCCCACAAAGGAGATGAGCTCATTACACCAGGAGCATTGCACTCAGAAGACATGATGACAAAAGAACAGTCATTACATGACCAGATCAAAAAGTATATCTGCACAAAGCTGTTAGAAATAGGATGGAGTTTTCATCACCTGAATTTGTCTTTGGCTTACCTAATCCAGTTGAAGGAATGAACTAAAACTTTGCTCCACAGCATTCAGAGTAGATATAAAGACATACAACCCTTCGACAACTCTACCAGGAAAATTGTTTATAGCAAGAAATGCTTCTTACTATGAGCATGTAAAATATCTGGCACAGAGTGGTCCAATAGTATTTCCCACTGCACTGTGCTGATTAGAAGATTAAAGACAAAGACAACAAGGTTTCTGTTTTGATAGAAGAGCACTGAAGGCAGTTGAAAACTGTAAGTGGTGTAAACAGACAAAGGGAAAAGCAGATGTGAGGGAATAGAACTTTAGGTTAGAAGCACCACACTCAGTAGTACTTCTAGTGTAGTAACAATTATCTGTGTCCATAACAGCTGTTTCAAACAAGCAACAATAATTATTTTGGATATCACAACATATATTGTGAGTATTGCGGACTGTGGACAACTTCAGGCATACTCAATTACTGACTGGGGGATGGTAGCAGAAGACAAAGGCAGTGTGTTTGAAAGAAGTACTCAGTGCTTGCAGGACATGTCCTACGAGTTGATTTCTGTCTTTCAGATAGAGATTTCATTGCTCAATCCCTCTATGAAAAACCTCTTTCTTTATTGGAAACGCTCCTGCTGCTCCATGACTCATTGCTGTCCTCCCATGGGTCACTACAGATGGCTGAGACTGGATCCCTCAACTGGCTTTCCCATCAGGAAAAGAGGTCTGTTGCTCTGACTGTGCCAAGGGTTTCAAAACCCAGGTGCAGGAAGCAATAATCAAAAATCTCTTTGACCAGTACAGCGAGGAACAAGGCCAAGAAGGACACATGATAGGCACTCTATCTTGCTTATACCAGTCCTCAGAGAACTGTGGTATCTCACACATTTCTGGAAGAGCTAAGGCACATTGGTTCAGCTACTGCTTGTTGGTAGAACTAGAAAAACTGTTCTGTTCCATCTTTTTGCACATGTAAAATGCTACCTGGATTTCATCAAGGAATGTTACATTAAGCTGGCACAGGGATGTGGGTTTGGCTAAAATAAATACATTAATTCATTATTCTGATGTGTTTTCCTACGTAAGCATCTTCTTCAAAAATGGGGAATCAAAGGCAATATTTGTTTATTTGTGTTGAGTCTTTCATAAATTGGTCTGCTTATCCTAAGGAATAAAGAGGGAGGAAGCAAGCTTCTTGTAGACAGTTGGATGAAAGGAATTCTGGACAGGTACCGTAGAACAGCACAGTGACAATATTTTAGATTATCATTGGCAGGAGGCAGGTAATCACCTTGTGATAGTTAACTGGAAGAAACACTCTTTATGCATTATGAAGCAACAAATTTGTAATTCAATTGGTCTGTCCTCATGCCAGCACAGAAGATTCCTATATCCAGACACAAAAAAACAAACAAACAAACAGAAAAAAAAAAAAAACTTGTGCAAACCAGCATACTGGCTTCAACTTCAGAACATAATTGTTGTCTATCTTTTGTTCTTACTAGCTATTTTTTCCTCAAAGATAGGCGAGTCATTGATTGCTAAAACATGAGTCAGACAGAAGTCAAAAACAGCTAGCTGCTCAGTCTTTCCTGCAGCAACACCTGGGTATTTGGATTTAAGCCCTAGCACCATAACTAAGTTCTCACTGACAAACTAATAAACAGCATCGGTGTTTAAACGAAAGGCCACTTGTAAAAATCATAAGTAAACTTGCTTTGAGACCAGTTCCTGGCACAAGAAAAATGAATCATTAATGATAGGTGTAGGAAAATATATATTTTTCTGCAAAGTGTTGGGAGGCTATGTCACCTGCTAGAGCCACCTGCTGTGTGATATCCAACCTATTGGAAACTGTATTTCCTGTCCTATTTGACCAGTCAGGTATTGCTATGCATGTAGGTGCATGACCTAACAAAATTCACAACCAAAGTATAGGAGGTAAAAAGCCCCGTCATCTAGCAACAAGGAAGAAAAAACTGGTGAAAAGCCTGCTCACGTATGAGGTGTTTGTATAGCACCCAGCACACCAAGAGCTGATCTCATCTAAAGCCTCTTTGAACACAATTAATACTCCCTGCTGGCACCCTCACCACTAATAATACTCCAGGAGCCAAGATTCTGCTTTTCTAACTGCACCATCTAGCACAACCAAAAGGAAAACAGGACTCTGCCACAAGGCCTGTATATACCGAATTTACCTCACAGATCAATTTTTAGCATTTGTAAGCTATTTTATTTTTTGTACTCTATCTCCTTGATAATCACTGAGGAAAATTATGCTTATCTGTAGGAAATGGGCTAGCTCTGTGGCTGTCTGGAGAAATAAAAGCACTTCATTCTATTAGGCTTCCCCTTGTGCAGGGCTGTGTTTGCTTAGATGGGCCCATGAGTGTCTTTAACCTCACCCTGGGGTCCTGCCATGGGTCTTTCCATGTACACAGCTTACTTAAAAACTGACATGGGAGGACTAAGTGAGCACAGCTGGGCCCCTGCAGCCATGGCCCTGTTCTACTTTGTCAGAAAAGGGTACCCTTGTATAACCCATCCACTAATGAAGTCATGGCCTTTTCCACCCGCACTGAATCAGCCTTAATGTTCCTAGCAACAGCTCTGAGAAACTCATTTTCTTCTTTACTCTTGGTTGGAAACAGACGTCTCACTTAAGCCTTATCATCTTGACAGAACCTGATGTCATGGCCTTTAAGCCACTTCTGAAAAGTGGGTTTCTGTTCTGGTAATGCTGTGGTCCTCCTGTGATAACAGGCTGCTTCAGTGCAGCAAAAATTTAGACATCCCTCGTTCCTTTGAAATTCAAATCAGAGCAGCCTTCCTTTAACTCTGCCTTCAGGGGTCAGGTCCTGAGTATTATCCATGCTCTCCACTTGGAAGTGTGGGATAAAACTGAAGGCAGGATTTGCAATATTGCAGCTTTAAAACTGGTTCCTCATACTCTGCAGTTTTGGTCAAAGCAAGCACTGTCAAGCAAATGGAAACCTGGAGTACTGCATGCAGCTCTAGGGCCTCCACCATAAGAAGGACATAGAAGTACTGGAATGAGTCCAGAAGAGGGCCACAAAGACAATTGAGGGGCTGGAGCACCCCTCCTATGAAGACAGGCTAAGTGTTGGCGTTGTTCAGCCTCGAGAAGAGAAGGCCTCAGGGAGGCCTTACAGCGGCCTTCCAGTACCTAAAGGGGGCTACAGGAAAGCTGGGGAGGGACTCTTGGTCAGGGGGTGTAGTGATAGGACAAGGGGGAAAGGCTTTAAACTAAAAGAGGCTAGATTATGATTAGATATAAGGAAGAAATTATTTCCTCAGAGTGTGGTGAGGCACTGGCACAGGTTGCCCAGAGAAGCTGTGGGTGCCCCATCCCTGGAGGTGTTCCAGGCCAGGCTGGATGGGGCTTTGGGCAACCTGGTCTGGTGGGAGCTGTCCCTGCCCATGGCAGGGGGTTTGGAATTAGCTGGTCTTTAAGGTCCCTTCCAACCCGAACCATTCTATGATTCTGTGAAATAATTACCTTGCTCAGGTTTCATAGCATATTTTTGTGAATGCAGCCCAGTGCATTATTTATTTTCCTGAACTGTTTTGTACTATTGATTCTTGATCAACAAATTACCAGCCCTGAGCTCACATCACTCCTACGTTTCCTCCATCTAAGCTGGTAGTGTCCCCATGTGGTCCTCCACTGCTGCTTCCAGTGAATATTCACATCTTTGTGTTGTCTGTTTAATGAATCAACGTTCCCGTCTGCACTTACAGATGATCCTTTCTGCTATAGAAAGTAGGGATTGACTAAAGAACAAAATAAATCCATGAGTGCCTATACCGCAAAATATTATAAGGGAGAGTAAAAAGCAAACTCTTAAATGTTATTTTTCTGTTGCTTTTCAGCTGTTACCTTCTATTAAAATTGCCAGTACTAGATCTGGTATAGGCAGGTTAGGAAGTTAATTGAAGAAAGACATCAAAAATATTTCTGTCTGCCCCAAGGCTGGTGCTGTTGGAGATAAACTCTGCAAAGGCATGTATCCAGTTGGGAAGAAAGGTAGGGAAAGCGGATTCCTGCATCATATCCCTAGGAGGCTCTTGCTATAGTGCTTTAGTCACTCCCTGATGTTGTAAGTACTGTGAGAGCAGAGAAAGAAAAATAAATTTCTTACAGGAATCTTAAAATTAATCATCTCTAGGGCCTGATTGGAGTTACTTACTTTTGACATTAATAGCTAGAATAGACCTAGTGATTTCTCTCAAACCAAAGCCTTCCATACCCAGCAGAAAAGACCTCAGTCTTAGTAGAAAAATGTTTTAAGCAACTACATTTTCAGCCTTCCCAGTGACAGGGGAGAGTCAATGAGTTACTTACAGGCCTTCCTGGAATGTCAGTACAGCGAGTTTCTGGTGCTCAGTGTAGAAGAAGGCTTCTGAGAATCTCCTTACCTGAGGGAGAAACACACAAATTAAACCTAAGATCGACTGAAAGGTGCCAAGCACAATCAAGCTGAAAACAGAGCAATGACTGTCAGGACCAGATTTTTTAGTATGCTCTGTCTGCTTTGCACTGCTCTGGTGACAGAAAGAAAACAAAGAGCTCAACTCTGCTTCACTTTCCCAGTCCAGCACAAAGCAGCTGGTGCTGTTGCATATTTTGCTGGGAGGGAAGAAGTGTCCCATGAGAGGAAATCAAGATTTTCTTATATGCACCTCCTGACTTCTTTTCTAAAAGCTGTCAGATTTACCATTTGTTCCTTGTAATATTAAAATGAGGAAGATTTCTTCCTTTCCCACTGTACAAATCATAGCAGCAGTGGAGTGAGTTACTAAATTAGAACAATTCATAATTGATCATCTTTTCTGTGGGAACATTCACAGTGGTTCCCAAGATGATAAAGGAAGTTTTACACTTCAGCCTAGATGAGAATAAGCCCCACCATGGTAGAAACACATCTGCCTATGTCACGATACTTACAAATGAGAGCTTTTCAAATCTCTTCATAGACATTTGATCTGCTCAGTGTTGGATAATCAATTACGAAAGAGCCACAGATTTGAAGTATCTGGCAGAGCACAGAGTGTGTAATAAGCTATAAAAAATTCAGTGTTTCTATCTGCCCTGGAATAAGCTTTGAGTTTCAATCAATCCATCATAAAATACAGTCAACTGTACTGAACTGTTAAACTGCAGCCCGTACATTACTAATGATATTTGTAAGAGCGACCTCTATTATGGTGTCAGAGAATGGCAGTGCAAAGCACTCGTCACAGCATCTCAGCATCTCCCTAAATCCCAGCCATATTTCAACAAATGGCTTTTCTAGTAAAAGAATGACTAGCACCTCTTTAAAAAGATTGCATTGGTTTATCTGGAGCTCTCAAAATGTTTTCTAGAACTAGGAAAGTTTTATTAAATTAAATTACATTAAATAATATTGTTTATTATAGGGAGGAAATGAAGCACATGAAGTTACGTCATTTGCCACAGGTCATGCCAGCAATTGGCATCAGTTGAGGCTAGGATTCACTTTGCTGGAGCTGGGGGCCTACAGAGTTGGGTCCTTTGGCTGATCAAGCCATCCAGGTCCTCTGAGTCAAAGGAGACATGGCTAAAATAGCCAGCATCATCCACCTCTTCCTGAATTTTGTCTCCCTTTTGCAAGACAAACATTATCTTATCTCCAGTGACTGGACCTCCATTGACTTTAACAAGAAACAGTACGTAAATTGGGATGTTAGCACCTACACTGTATCCTTCTAAAGCTAAGCAAGATGAACCCAAGCCTTTTATCTATGTCTCTTTTTTAATGATTAGATCAGGCTATGAGTTTAGCTCAGCCGATGTGATGAAACTGATGTATGGTCAATAACCAAAAACATCCTCATGGAAGGCACAGCACTTGTTGAACCAATCAGGTAAGCAGCTTTGATAAAGTTAGCCCAAAAGGCAATTGCTTTTGTGCCTTCTTTATTATCAAGAACCAATTTCCACATGAACAGTATTAACATTTCATTTTGAGAAACTCTCTAGGAGAAAGGCAAGAACTAGCTGTATATATGTGAAATAGTGAGGAGAACAAATCTATATTCCTCATGGTAGTTTTGTGAAAGAAATGGAGATAACTTGGTTATTTCTCATTGCGATGCTTGTGCCTTCTAAAACATATGGTAGTGATGTATGGATACCTAGCAAATATGGGGCATATCTACCTCTTTTCACCCACTTCATGTTCCATGCTGGATTCTGGTATTCAGGGTACATTCTTTTTACACAAGATTCTGGCTACCATAAAAGCAACATCATTCCAAAAATTTAAATTTTAAATTATCTTCTTTACTCCTTGTCCTACTCACCACATCTCCCATAATGGTTCATAAGGTATAACAGTAAAAGAAGTATCTATCCAGATACATCACCAGTGTCTGTCAAGAGGTTACCATTACAGAACTTGCTTTCAACTCCTTAACGTTACCCTTAGCATATGATGTTCCTGAATCAGATAAGCCGTGACTTCTGGATGGAGTGTTGCCACCTCCAGGAACTGGTTCCACAGGGCCAGGAGGTGGGAGCAAAGCCAGGCGAGGTCCTTGCTTATCTGTTCTGCTATCTTCTCTGGGTTGTTCAGCAGCTGGAGGGGAGAAAGGGCATTCTGAGATCAAGACAGTGGCATGACAGAAAAACACTTAGCATCTTAGATCAAGACTTTTTAGGAAAAACAACAACAACAAATCCTCTTGATTTAGAATTATTATTAAAGCCACTATTTTGAGTTATTTTATCCCATATCATGCAGATGAGACTTTTGCTTTTTCTCTTTAAAAGCCATGAGGGTTACTGCAGAGTCTCAGCTACATAACTGGAGAGAAAGAAGATCAAGACTATCAAAGACTATGGGCAAAAAAATGGAGCAAAGGAGGTTCCCTGTACACATCAGGAAGCTCTACTTTACTGTGCAGATGACAGAGCACTGGCACAGGTTGCCCAGAGAAATTGTGGAGTCTCCCTCCTTGAAGATATTTAAAAGCCATTTGGGCATGGTCCTGGGCACCCTGCTATAGGTGCCCCTACTTGAGCTGAGTTGGACTTGAGTTGGATCCGATGACCGCCAGAGGTCCCTTCCATCCTTAACCATTCTGTGATTCTGTCATTCTGTGAAGTGGGAACAGCTTCAATTTTTCCAGAAACTTTACTGCAGGTGGAGTAAATGGAAAGAAAGAAGGAAAGAAAGAAGGAAAGAAAGAAGGAAAGAAAGAAGGAAAGAAAGAAGG
>CM021698.1:149944221-150041588 GCA_011074415.1 Stictonetta naevosa
GGAAGGAAGGAAGGAAGGAAGGAAGGAAGGAAGGAAGGAAGGAAGGAAGGAAGGAAGGAAGGAAGGAAGGAAGGAAGGAAGGAAGGAAGGAAGGAAGGAAGGAAGGAAGGAAGGAAGGAAGGGAACAAAAAACGGAAGGAAAAAAGGAAGGCAGGCAATGCCTACTCCTAATTGTGAGAATTTTGCTGCCATGTACAGAGCAAGAGCCTGGTAACCCTTGCAATGCAGGTTAATTCCCAAGGACTTGGTTCCTCAAAGCAAAGCCCAACAACTAAAATGATCACCAAATATGATTCTGGTTATTCTGCTCAAGTACTTGCTGCTGGGCTATTCATCATGACTGCACCTTTCAAACCCCACTCAGGGTATTCTGGTTTTAACAACACTGTTATGCGAAACACATTTAGAGGGCTTTTTGGAGGAATTATTTTTTGCATCGATTGCTTACAAATTAATCACACAATTAAAAAAATATTGCCCTTCCATTTTCTCATTTTGAATATCTGCTGTGTCCTTGGGTTGAATACAAAACAGGGTAAAACTCACTTTCTTCCCTTCTTTTGTTTTTATTTAATTTTAAAAACGGACCTGACTCTGGTAACACAGTGGTAATGGGAAACTAACCCCACAGGCTTCTCTCTGTATGGTTTTAATAGCATTTTCTTCCTTTATAAATGACTGCTCTTTGTATTTTCTGCTGAAGAGAAATGGTTTCAGTTCACATATTCCTAGAGGCAAAATACAGGGAGATCTTTGCCAATACTCATCTGAACACCATACAGAGGTCCACACAACTTCTGCACGTACATTGCAGAGATGGTCAGTGCTGCCTCTAGGTCCCAACAATATTGTACAGGGTCTCAACATTTATGTCTTAAGAGTCTCTGCAAATTCACTGTCTTAATCATTAAATTATCATTAGAAAGTTATGATTCCAGGATGCTAATGCCAAATACTTTAATGTCATATAGGAAAACCATCATTGTTTTTTTTGTTTGTTTGTTTTTGTTCACCCAAAGCCATTCTAGCTGTTACGCTCTCCTATCTGCTGCTACGCTGTAATGGGCAGCTCTCAAAAAAGTCAGGGCAATCTGGCTTTACTAATAAGGCCATGCAAAACAAGTCAAGAAGCTTTTTAGAAGAACAAGAATTGGACAGGAATTAGAAAATAATAATAATAATAATAATAATAATAAAATAGAGCTGACATTTTCTGTTGTATGCCAAGCCAATTTGGACTTTGCTGGACTCATAAAAAATAGGTCCTATGGAGTCTCTGGTGAGTGTTGTCTGACCCCATATACACTTAAAGTTTCTAAATTTCTGAAATCTAGTTGAGTTGAGCCCCATAATTTATGTTTCTCAAAATCAAATTTAAATGAAATTAAATTTCTTTAAAATTATTTAACTTATGACTTAAAATTAAGAAATTTGCCTTTTCAAACATTTTTCACACACAGCTGACAAACATTAGCTTACCATTTGTAACTGTAGTGTAAATGTACTTGCACTTTGTTTTGGTTTCAAATTCCCTTCATTAATTGTTATTTTGCCATTCTTCCTATGCTGTTTTCCTGCTAATAACCTGAGCAAATCAAAACTATTAGATCTCTGATTACAAAACATTTTCCCCAGTGATCAACTGCCGTTTGCATTTCTTCCTGACAACCTTGATGACTTTCCTGTGTCTCACTTGAAGCCAACGCAGCAGAAGTTCAAGACAGTAATTCAGTTGGACTGTGCCAAAATCACTTGTGTCTTCCCATAAGCCTCCCTACACATTTAGGTGATTTTATTTGAAAAAAAAAAAAAATAATGTGGCTGCGCAACCTGCCAAAAAATCTTTTCTCCTGTCAGCACAAAAGCTGTAATTGCAACCTCTCCCCAAATCATTTTTTTGTGCATACTCTTGACACTCAGGGCTAGGATCACGGAAGGATCCTAAAGCAATCCAGGTGGTGACTTGTTAGAAGTGACAGAAACATTATGTAAGTGAATAATCAAAATTATGTGAAATTGTTGGTGAAAAAGAAACATTCAGCAAACTTTCTGCTGGCACCAAATTCCCTCTCTCCCCGTTCTGATAGATGATTGTACTCTCTCAGTGCACTTGAAAAATGGACTTGCGAAAAGCAGACAGATTCTGTTGAAGAAAATACCTGTAGCTCTGTACAAAGCTGAGATAACGTATCTTCTGTGGAAAACCTCTCCTAGGGGAAAAAAAAAAACACAGAGAAAGAAGTGTATCAGGTTTGAGAACAGTAGGTGTGAAATGTTAAAGCTCTACTGTTTATTCACACGATGAAAGGTCATTTGACATTCTTTGCCAATGGACAAGTTTCTGTTCGGATGTGGGCCCTCCACGATACACCTTGTACTTGAAGAGGTACAGCTACAATTTCTGCTTATGCAGACCCAAACCATTAAACCTGCACATGTTCTGGAAGGTTGCTAGGATGTAGAGGACAGAATTCAAGGGCTTTTCATTGCCTACCCTCTCTCTTTTTAGAAGTTGGCTTATTACGCTTTGGTGTTTATCAATGTATATAAACACCTGAAGGGAGGCTGCAAAGAGCCACGCTCTTTTCAGTGGTGCTCACTGGAAATGGGCTCAAACTGGAACACAGGAGGTTCTGTCTAAACATCAGGAAGCACTTCTTTACTGTGCAGTGCCTGAGCACTGGTACAGGTTGCCCAGGGAGGTTATGGAATATCCCCCCTTGGAGATCTTCAAAAGCCACCTGGACATGGTCCTGGGCAACCTGCCCTGGGTGTCCCTTCTTGAGTAGGGGGTTGGACCAGATGGCCTCCAGAGGTCCCTTTTAACCTTAACCATTCTGTGACTCAGTGATTCTGTGATTTATGGCCAATTCCTGACCTAAATGAAACATTATCTCACCATTGGAAAGTGTGAGCAAATGATGTACAATAAGTATTTCTCCTTATCATGCTACATGTGGCCATGTAATAAACACCCTACAGGTATGACCGGTGTGCAGACTGAGCATCTCTGTATCACCCTGTGGAATGTGAAGTACGTCACCACCCCTAGACCATGCAGCATTGCTTTGATATAGCCCTGAGAGAATCCAGCATAGGGACACTCTACATTAAACACACCACAAACTATAAAGCAGGGGAAGACATAAATCAACTCTCCAACTTTGACAGCCAGATTTTGCTATGTGGAACTTTCTAGTAGTATACAGAAAGATACAAATCAGAGAAACCAAGCAACCAATCCCCTCCCCAATCCCCAAGTGATTCTTCTTATACAATACTGAGGAATTTAAGAGGACAGAGTGAGATGCATAACACCTCAAAAAGATCTCTCCTCAGCTGGTAAAATGTGGGAAACAATAATTTCCACTTTTAACGTCTAAACTAGACTATTAATTTTTTAATATATTATTCAGGGGGCTAGCCAAAGGAATTCAGAAAGTCCGCAGAGGAGATTTATAGTCTCATATTTATCTTAACTATCTTTAGAAACCCATGACGAGATTAATTTCACCAAATATAGATGTCTAAAACTGAATGAGTCATTTACATTCTTACCCTGGTCAGTGGAGAAGAATGAGCAAGTACAAGGTGCAGTTCATGTCATCCTAAGGTAGAGAGCACTACTTGTCAGATAACACATTTTATTGACCTAAATGGGCCTGTGTCTCCCCTGTGACTGTAAGGACAGTCCGGGCAACTGTCTCATATAAAAACTGGCTTGACATTCATCCTCCTGGGTAAATCTTACACCCCATGATTTTTCTGTGCTTTGCAACAGGCCTCAGAAGGCTAGCCTTAAAATCAAATCTTCAGTAGATTTTCAGGCTGTGAATAAAATGAATCAAAGAGTTCTCTGCTCAAGCAGCTAAAAAGGGTATTTGCATTTAGCAAATTTGCATGTATTACAACAAGTACATTTGCAAATTAAGTGCCTGCTTCAGTACTAGTAGTCATCTGAAAACTAAGTCAATTGTATTCAGAAAGCCAATGTGTGCATATCTGGGGCTGTTCTTCAGTTGTGGTCAACCAACCATATATAATTCTGCCATCTCCCAGTCTATAAGCCTGTCCAGGTAAAACACAAATCATCTAAAAATGTGCCTGATAACCCAGATGCCTGAAGCACGGGGTTTTTTGCATGTTGGATTCTGTTTGACAGCTCATAAATTGCAAATAAAAATGCTGTACTTTTTTTTTTTTTTTTCCTCATAAATGAATTGAATAACACAGTATGTGCTCTTCCCATCCCATGAGTTTCAGGTTTCCCATGAGTGGAAATATATATCAGGGAACAAAATATAAAGTGGAAAATAGAAGCTATCAAGCTCATAAGTCTGTACAGAATAATGTATTATATTTGAAAGTGCTTGTAGTACCTATACAGTAAAAAAGGAGAATGATTTTATCCTCCCTTTTTTAAATATGCTGCCCAATGCAATCAATTCTCTTAATATAATTATCTCTGAAATACAACAAATTGCTAACTTAGAAAAATGTGCATTCAGATGTACAATGAGACAAAAACACAGATGAGACACATGCCTTAAATTCAAAGAAACAGGTGGGAGAGCAGGAATTAATCAGGGATGCTCCTCATTTTCACAGGAGCTCATGCTGTCATTACAAACATGACTAAACAAAAATTACTGAGCTTTGTCCTGCAAATCCAGCCAGACAGCCCTTCTATGTTGGACCCAATAGGCCTGACCAGTTAAAAATGCTTCTGCCAAAAAAAACTAGAAAATCTATTTAAACAAATGAATTAGGAAGAACAGAACGATTTTAAAGAGCAAGATGTAATTATCATATGGGCAGAGAAGCACATTGCAAAGCATAAGGGAGGGAGCACGTTTCAAAAATATCACCTTTCAGATTTTTGTTTTCAGTTTAAAAAAAAATTTGGTTGAGAGTAAAAATTACTAGAGTCTTCACTAGATCTCATGGTGATTTTGAACTGGAAGTTAAAATCTTCTAAAAGCAATGGAGTCCAAATATCATTTAGAGGCAAGTATTCTGAGAAATTTATCAGAACATTTTACCCTTCTACACATCAGGCAACCTTCAGTTTCTATAAAACGATTTTCATAAGCAGAGAAAGCATTATTGTTTAACAGTGTGCAAAAATAAACACTAATCAGGAAAGAGGGAGAAAAATCCTCTAGAATCTCTACACAGCTCAAGAATTTTAGTACTAAAAAATGTATTGAAAACACAGCAATGGTCTATATTCAGTGATATAAAATGTCTGTTCTCTTACCCAACTTCAGCTGTGGTAAATCAGGAATCTCCTTCATTATGAGCGTGTAGTACGTGTGAAGTCCTCTTTGAGCATTCAAGAGCAGAAGACAGAGGTCCTTATGCCATTTGTATGCATGCTGCATGCAGTTTTCAGATGGGACATAAAAGCTGCCCTGTATAACGAAAGTATCAAGAAGAGAAAAATACAGAGATTACAATTATTGCTCTCCATTTGTCCTACAAATTTCCACAAAAATCTGATTGTGGTCAGCCTTTCACTTCTAACCAAGCATTTGGCACCCAGATCTACTTCCTAGCCATATAACATCACACTATCGCATTCTCTGTGCGTGCTTTGCCCAAACCATATCAAAACTATTAGGTCCCAGGAATGCTGTCACATATAAACTAAAACTAAAATGAAGACAGAATAAGTCTTATTAGTAGATAGGATGGCAATACTATCTGCATTTTTTTCACTAATATGAATTATTCTGTCCTCCAGGACCAACAGCATGTTTATTATCTCTCTTGTGGGAAGAGATGTCATTGGAATGACCACAGCACATTTATACAAAAAGTCCCTAACTTCTTTACATTTAGAACATAAACTGAGTTTACAAGAAGGCATTCTAGATCAAAAGTTTTCAGTTTAATCAAAAGTACTGCTTCTAGAAATAATTTATATTTGGAATTTGTACTGTACTTTAAAATAAAACTGTTTCTTAAACTGTGCTTCTGTGGCCAGGATTTAAAGGAGAGTTGCAAGTAATATTATGACAACTATCAGTAATAGCTCTATTTCCTAGGTCTCTGTGAACAATGCATTTTAGTGTTTTCCATCAGATCATGGAACTGCTATCCTCTTTCAATTTCTGGAAATGGTGCAGCAGAAAGGCCTGTGAGCACTTGCAGTCACTGACTGTAGCTGGTTCTCAATCCCCCACTGACTCTAGTCACGGGGTGGGGTGTGATGGTGTATTCCCCCACACACCTGAGCTTTCACCTATGATCCTGCTCAAGTGATAACCACCAGTGGGGGTCATGATGGCTGCATCCATCTCATATTGGACTCTGGAGAGACAGATAACACAATAGCCAAGGGCTAATTGAGCATGTGCCAACCAAAATATGGCTGGTATGCAAATATAACTGTGAGTCAATTATCTTACCCCATAAACAGGTAGATAGCATGTTGAGCTCTCCTGCATGTCAGTGGGCTGTATGCCAGGATCTCCCCTTGAGTAGGTGCACCTCTCAAAGTTACTCCTTGAGGTTGAGAGATTCCTCACCTATGACATCCTCGGTAAGGGACCAATATCTTGCTGAAAATCTGCACGCTTTGCTAAATTGCATCTCAGATTGATTTTGCACATAATCTTTTAGACATAAACTGTTGACCAAGTCTGGGACTAAGATTGGATCCAGCCAAACACAGATTCCCCTGAGAAGGAGTTTGGAAAGCAAACGGGTCCATTCTGAACCTCATGACTCAATGCGAGGGCCTCCTTGGCAATTTCATCTGACCCTGTCCTCTATGCAGCAAATAACCGAGTGTACCTTGCCATTGAGTCTTGCTAAACCGCTGTCTTATTTACCATAAACTTCATTAAATCACCATCTTATATCAATAAAACGTATTGCTGCTTCTGTCTTACAGGTGAAGTGCATCACTCATCCACAACACCCACACAGGATTAACTGTCTGATTTGCATGAAGAACAAGGGTTATGAAGACAAATCAAGAAAGACACCAAGGTACTCTTTCCTTGAACTTTATGAAACATTAGGTAAATTGAGCACACATCTAGATGTGCATTTTAAAACATATAAGCTGTACAAAGGCACCAGGACAGGGTCTGCCTATGGAGAAACATGAACAATTTGCAACTTACTCCACTGCTGATAATTTATGGGGTAAAAATACAATTCCTATATACCTTTCTAGGTACTGATTATCTTTATGGACACTAAGTAATGGGTTCTTATTAAGCCAACATCCCCAGTAGCTATGCACCTCCAGGAAGAACAGTGAAGACTCCAACTACGTGTCAGTGCACCTCCTTTTTCTCCCTTTGAGTCCCCCCAATAAAGACTGTATTTCATGGCTTTTTAGCTTGAGCTGGGATGTGTTCCTCAACTTTCTTCTGTAAAATGTCAAGATGTTAACTCGTGTTCTGTGGTTGACACAATGGGGACTGCTCAGCTTGGCCCCTTAGAGAAATGGCTAACGATAATTGACTGAGTTGGTTGTTCTTGGAAGGCTGCAAAACCTCCAGCCTCAGCATGAATCTATATTTTACTCTCACCATGGAAAAATACAAAAAAAAAAAAAAAAGGCAGCATACAGCAAGGCTGCTGGGAATAATAGAAAATCTGATGTGGATTGATACATAATGTCACAAAAAAAAATGTCCTGTTTTATAATCCATTGCCAAATTTTAAGCAGAAATTGCTCTGGAATTTAAATGCTACACTGACAAGCAGAAGGAACAATGGGAGATAATTTCACTGTTCATACCAGTACTATAACACAGTATTGTTGAGGAAGTCTAAATTTTGATAGGTCTATTTTCAGCCTTTCTTGTCATAAATTGTTGTTTAAAACTAAAATGAAAAAGTAATAAGAAAGCAGAACTGCAGGTGGGCTCAAAAATGTGTGAACTAAAGACACTGAAAATCCTTATTAATTAGCTGTTTTAAATGCATTAATGTTTGCCTAATAGTCATGTAGTGCTTTTTAAATTTTCTGAATTAATAAAATTTCTTAGAGATCCGATGGATCGGTTTGCAGAGCATGGGAGTTTAGGAAAATATACTTTGCAAAGATTTACACAGTATTAAAACACAGAATGGGGCAAGAACTGCTATTAAAAATAGTTCTCAATGTTAAATGTTAGCAATAGAACTTGGTCATTATTGTAGAAATATGAAATAATTTAGGTCTGAAGGGACCTGTGGAGAGCATCTAGTCTAACTACCTGCTTAAAACAGTTACGATAGATCAGGCTGCTCAGTGTTGTGTCCTGATGGGTCTTGAACATTTCCAGGGAGGCAGATTTTACCAACTCTCTGGGCAACTTGGTCCAGTGTTTAACCATCTTCACAGAGCTGTTCTGGGGACAGCTGGCCACTGATATGCTCTACTGACTTGGGTTTGTTCATTATAGATGAAAGATTTCGTATTTGGTTTTGGTTATCTTCATGAGGTTCCTACTGCTCCATTTCTCCAGCCTGTTAAGGACACCCCGAGTAGCAGACCTTTTTGCCCTCCACTGTAGTGACTGTTCCTTCCAACTTGGTTTCATCCAGCTTGGTAATGGGCAGTTCTTATGGTCTGAGGAGTTTGCTCTTGAAGATTAAACAACAATCTCGGGCCTCATTTGCCCTCCAGGGTAGTTTCCCAAGGGATCCAGCCAAGAACGTGAACAGGCCAACATCTGATCTTCTGAAGGCTTGTAATTCTGCTGTTTAACTTGCTCACTTCTCTCAGGATATTAAATTCCATAGTCATATAGTTGTGGTAGACAAGGCTGCCCTTAATAGGCATGAGAAGAGACAAGTGCCAGGCCTAATTCTCATGCATCAGACTTGAAGTGTGACTCTGATAAGCATTTGTCCCATACATTCACTGGTGATGCTGACATAGGCTATTTGCATCCTCCAGTGACCACTTTTCAGGGATGCAGCCAAGATTTGCCATTTTTGGCAGCACGGTTATACGCACCTGAGAGCTTGAAATGTGTCAGCTTGTAAGAAGGACTGCAATTTTACTTTCTCTTTTGTAGACAGAAGTATGAGAAGAATTTACCTGTCCACTTCTGATCATTTCTGTCAGTTAATTCTACGGACTTACTTAGGATTTCAGGAAATAAATTAGATTAGTGTGAATCCAAAATTCTATTTAAAAGGTCAGATATTTCTGAAGATCCTCTAACATTAAGTCCCAGACCAATTAGTTACAGAGACATTGCAAAAGCAGCAGGCATCTGGAGTCACTGCCATAGTAATCTGTGACATGAATAGTATAAATGTCAACCTAAATTCATTTACTTATTAAAGACATCTCTGGTAATTATGTCATTTTGGGAGAGGGAGGGTATGCATGAATAGCAAGAGTGTATGTATGGTGGAATAAGTTGTTTCTATATTAATAGAGAAAATCCACCTCCATATTAATCATTTCTGAGCTCTAGGGTCCTGTGAAATCAAAAGAAAGAGCAGAACCTTTGCCACCATTTCAGCCATACTCTATACTATTCAGTCTGGATCCTCCTTTCAGTAAAGGAGTTGTTTTCAGATGGAAGAAATATGGCTAGCAAGTGGTGCAGTCCTCCAATGAAGTGTTGGCTTTCTACATATGCAGGATGATACTGATAATACATAAACTGAGCACTATCTCCTAATATGAAGCAGTGCAGTGAAGGAAAAACTAACCTGGAGTACTTCTCACAGAAATAAAGCATTTGAAGAGAAAACATATAAGGAGAAACATTGTCAAATATCTTCACTGAAAGCAGACAAAATTAAGAAAGTCCTGGGCTCTGAGAGAAGGACTCACACAAGCAAACACAGAAATGTATTTCTGAGCTACAACTTCTTTTGAGAGATGGAGAACTGATGAAGAAAAACGCATTGCTGTGGAATTATTGTTTTTATGACTAAAATGACATCTAAAATCAGGGAATTTAATTGTGGGCATTTCTTCCCATTAAATGAAGGAAACATAGGACAACTGGTGACATATTCTACACTGCAGAGACGTATAATTAGGAGCACTGAATAAGACCTCAACAGACGAGTCAAATTTCCTGTCCCATTGCTGTGCATTAAAGTGTATTTCTTCAAATTATTGTAAGATATTGATAATATACATGACTGCATAGAGGCCTGAAGAGGTTACTCCCAGATCTCCTTTCTCTTCCTGTCACAGTTCTCTCCAGGAGGAGTATCTGTGCTGAAGAAAGGTGCTGTGCTCTCAGAATACCTTTGCATGAGAGAAATAGTACTACACAGTTGCAACTCAAGGCCATGCCAAACAGGTACAGCCTAGGCCATGCTGTGCATTAGTAAGAGGCCATATCATTAAGCTGGAGCATTTTGGTGCAACTCCATTAAGTGGCAACTGACTTCAAAATCCTGTTGTTTAATGGGAACATCCATCCCAATCATCATCTCAAGGTGGAAAGTGACCATGATGGAAAAAAGACGCCAAGTTCCAAATCCCTGGTCCTTCAACAACTTCACAAAACTGCTTGGAAAGTTGTCACACTCACAGAGGAGGCAGAGCAGGACATAAGAGAGACTATTAAACCCACCTCAGGGACAATTTAGCTAACATGAGCTAAGGTCTGTGCATCCTTGTCTGCTGGGGACCCAAGCATGGCAGGCATCTGTCAGATGAGGCTATTATGAACTGCTACAGCTAAACCAGCCTATCCGTCACGGTTCAGTAAGCTGAGAAATGTCAGGAAATGTCCTCCGTTGGGATGGTCTGAAGACTGCATACCTTCCACATTCTATTTGAATTGGCTTTTCTTCTGTGCCATTTAGGTGGTCCACTATTTGCTAGGTTATAGCCTGGAACAGGGCTCCACACTACAACACTAACAAATCAAGTTTAGTAGCAAACATGGTACATGTTATTCTAAGGGAAAGCAGTGATGCAAAAATAAGTCAGGAAAAGCACTAGCTTTGACCCATTAAATAACTATAAAGTGCACAGAACTCTGGGCTTCTTGGATCGGGAGGACAGGCATCTTTTTCTCGAAAGGGTTTACTTCTGGTTAAGATGCAGCTCATATTAAAACAAATACTGAAGCTAACAATCCCAGCTTGCCCAAAGCATGATGACTGCACTGAGCTTGTAAAATCCATTTGAAATTACACATTAGCTTCCTTGGTAAGCACATTTTAAGTTAATTCCTTTGGCCTACTGTTATTCCAATCTCATTAGTTTGTAGTTAAGGACAAATTTTTCTTTGCTAGTTGCAAAATACATCTGTGCTGTCTTCCTTTTCCCAGACCCTTTCTGTCTGTAATAGTAGACTGTATCTCTGGTTTTTGCCCTTTTCTGCTTCTGAAAACTTTGGGAGCAAATGACTGCCTGACAAGTCTTCACTTCAAGACTTACCACCTAAAGGTATTGTGCTAGCAGTGATGGATGATGATACAGAAGCTACTAGTACTGACAGCAGAGAAAAGTATGACTTCTATTGTGCCAACAGCATCGGAGGCAAAACAGATCAAGAAAGCCAAGAGATGATAGAAAAAGAGGCAGTCAGGAAAACAACACAAAGAACTGCAAATAATGGTTATAATTCCAGTCTAGAATGATTTGCTTTAAGAGTTATTTTTCCTGTTATGTGTGAAAAGACGTCAGCTGTATTGATACCAAATGAAAAAAAACAATAATAATAAAAAAAAAGGAATAAAGTTGTCCCATTGATTGCCAATATCTTTTTGATGAACACTCACATTGAGTCCTGTGTGTAGTTTTGGGCTCCACAATTTAGGAAGGACATAAAACTATTAGAGAGTGTCCAAAGGAGGGCAACAAAGATGGTGTAGGGTCTGGAGGGTGAGACATGGCTGAGGTCACTTGTTTTGTTCAGCTTAGAGGAAAGAAGGCTGAGAGGTGACCTCATTGCAGACTACAGTTTCCTCAAGAGGGAAATCAGGGCAGGAGGCACTGATCTCTCCTCTCTGCTGACCAGCAATAGGACCCGAGGGAACAGCATGGAGCTGTGACAGGGGAGGTTCAGGCTGGATGTTAGGAAAAGGTTCTGCACCAAGAAGACAGCTGGGCACCGGGACAGGCTCCTCTGGGCAGTGGTCACAGCACCGAGCCTGCTGGAGTTCAAGAAGTCTTTGGAGAATGCTCTCAAGCATAGGGTTTGATTTTGGGGTGGTTTGTAGTGGCAGTAAATATAAAATACTTCCTAGCTCCTTGCTTATTAGTTGTGAAATAGAAAAAAACATTTTCCTAAAAGATCAGTTGAGCACTTAGGTGTACACCTAATATATTCAAATAAATCACCCTTCAAAATGAATGTGTCCCGTGTAATGTTCTTTTCAGTCAACAGATTTCTCCTATAATTAGACTGTATTACTTTATAAATGTACTTTTCCTTTATAACAAGAGAAGGGAAAATTACTTGAGAAAAACAAACACAAATTAAATAAGGTTCATGCCAATTCATTACTGTAATGCAGAGAACAATTTCTGAATATCCACTTCCAGTGTACCAAATCCACCTAATATCAAAAGACACCAATTGGATTTTACGCTCTGTTATATACACTAAGTTGTATTTCTTTTGTATTAATTTCACAAAATATGTTAACTGTGTGAAAAGTTCAACAATAGCACTAGCAGCTGGTAAATTAGACCCTTTATATTTAACCTAATTCAAAACAGCATTTTGTAATTTAGATTCAAATTCAAATTGCTTTTCAAGAATTTTGAGATACTAAAAAGCCATTGCAGACTAATTAGACGACTTTGGCAGTCTTTTTCATTAGCAGACAGTATTAGCCCACCTTTCTGGCAAAGATCGAGGTATCTGCTTGAAACAGGGAAAGAAAAGTCAGCACCCCAAGATGAATGCAGTCTTTGAGAGCATTGTGTCTGCATCTTCACACCCATATTTGTCACATAGCATATTATTTTTGGTCTAGCTTCAAAACTACTGAGAAAGGAGATTTTGCATTTCTACTCTGGAGAGTGTTTTTTAAGATAGGAGATCTGTCAGCTGGTGGTTTGAACAGAAATGATAGTCAATGGCTTGAGGTAATACATTATGTTTACACCTCATTATTATGTTTGTAAAAAAATAAGGGATTAAAAGGTGATTTCTGGGCATTAGGGATATGGCTGAAATGTATGGACAGAAGCACACTTTCATGTGCAAGAAAATACAAGACAAAGAGAGATATTCATATTGTATAATTAAAACAAAACAAAAATTAAACAATTAAAAAAATCATAAAGTTAAACAACAGGAAGGGAACTAGGAGTTATATTACACAACATATTATGTCAGTTATATTATTGCTGTCAACTGTTTCACAAACATTTATATGTGCAAAGTGTTTGTTGAAAAACAAAAGCCTAATTTATTGGGCACTTTGCATCAGCTAACTGTGGGAATCCAATCTCCTGAACAGAGCAATTGGTTGCCATCTAAATGATGACAGGAGTCTCCATTGCAAGATTCCTTACAGTGATCCTCAGCTGGATCAGATGAGATTCCCCAGACTGCTGTTCTGATGAATTCCTGTATCTCACTGGGCCATGATCCTGGTTGACCACTCCAGCATGTGCATGACCCATCTTTATTGTGTCTTAAAACATATACAAAGTATTTTATTAATACCTCAACTATTTATGAAAGTCCATCCTATTTGACCACCTCTGCCTCTGCAGGAATAGCACCTATTAACAACCCACAATACCTTACCTTTGGTCAATTCTGTAGCAGGAACCTCCCAGCAGAGGCTCTGGGACAGCCAGACTGCCCAGAGGATATTTGTTAGCATACCAAAGCACACAAAGCAGTGCCAGATAGGTTCAGGACTGCCTGAAATTCCCACCTACATTGCTCCTCCACCGAGTCAAATGCTGCTTCTAAGTGGCACCACTTTCTCTCACACTGATCATTGTCTCATTCATGCAGATAACAAGATGAGGAGTTCCTGGACCTCCAGTGTATTAAAGCCTAAGTGCTTCGAGCATCCACACAGTCACAGCTCTAACACCATACTACCCCATACTACATTATAGGATGAACTTGATCTTCATCCTTCTATCACACTTATCACTTAAATTCATATCTTCGTATTGCCAGCAATTGTAAAAAAAAAAAAAAAAAGAAAAAAAAAAGTCTGCTAAAAAAGTCTGCTATATCTACTCCTCCAAAAAGACAGTGAGGAAACACAGATTTACCAAATGACTAAAATTATTTTAGTTTTTCATTTCTGCTGACCTTCCTTTCTCCCCCTCCTTCAATATTCTTCTTTTTTATTTCTTTCTGGGAAACCAATATTACACTCACTGAGAAAGAACTTCATTTTCACTTGAACTGACACACATGGCTGTGCATGCTGAGGGAGAAGTGATATCCCTGTTAATTAAATCAGTGTTGGGAATGAAAAATGTAAAATTCCCACAGCTTCAGCAGAGTGCCTCATCAATGAACCAGTGGCGGGAGGAGGGCAAGTTCTTATCCCATTTACCAAAACTGGTTGCTTGTCAAAATTACTTTTGTCTTGAGTATTGTGTAAATATTCTAAACTGAACTCTGAGAAAAGACCAAAGACACAGGGGAAGACCTTCTCCTAAGCCTCAAAGAGGTTCTTATGGCAGGAATGAAATTCAAAAGGGAAAAAAAGAACCTCAGTCAATTAAAATGAAGTAGTTTTAATGAAAATCTTTAATGAAAAATATATATATATATACACATAAAAAACTATACATGTATACAAATTTATGCATACATGTATATTTACACTTCCATTCAGCTATGGAAAACAACAGCAACAACAAAAAGAAATAAGTCTTCCCCATTCATTCACTCACCAATAAAAATTGCGTAGATTCCTGTGCCAGACAGTGAAAAAAATATTGGCAAATTCAAGAGCATTTCATAGGTCAAAGGCATGAACATCTATAGTGATCAGCTTGCGGATGCTCTAGTGAGATTATGTTTTTTCTTTGCCTGTTTTCCTCAGCAGACACAGCATATTCAATCAGGCTGTCTGTGTATGTCAGTATGACAGTGCTTCCAGAAATTTTTCTACATGGTGGCTGAATTTAGTCTTCTTTGAGAGACAGGAAGACATTTCCAATATGTTAAGTGCCTAAAGCATAGTGAAAATGGGCAGCAAGAATAGAAAAGGGATTTAAAATACGGGTCTAACAGAAAGACTTTAGGCTATAAATAAAGGGCACGATACACAAAACTTGATCCTATCTAGGGGAGAAATCTGTTATGAAATAAAATGTTGGTTGGTATTTCATAATATAAGGTACAATTTGACATATATATTAACTCCTAAAAGTTAGGGTTACTTTCCAAAACCACTGGGGTGACAATAGACTAGAAAAATTATTTAAGATTGGAGTCAGACTTAATGATAATTTACACTTTGTACAAAAGCTAGTGTGAAGTATTTAACTTGAGACTCTTTAAAAATAGGAATCATCATGCCTGAAAAAGAGCCATCATCTGAGCAGTTACAAGAGAATTATCCTGGTCAGCTCTAACAGTTGTGTCTCAGGGTTTCAAAACTACAAGACAATGAAAAAATACAAGCCGTAGTTTCTCAGTTAAGAATGGCTAAGAAAATAAATGGCAGAGAAAGATAAAGTGTCCAAGAAAGTGTTTGATAGGAAAATTTCCACCTAAAAAATATCCTTCTATCAAAAGAAAAATGCAACAAAGATCACATTGATTTCCAATAAAGTTTTTCTAGGGAAAAAAATAAAAATAAAAAGGTAAAACCCTGACAAAGTTCCAAATGCCTCATTTTGACACTCTAAAAGCAAAACATTTTGATTTTTTTCATTAGAAATAAAGCCTCTGACTACTATTTTTTTCTTTCCTTTTTCTTTTTTTTTGTCAAAATCATATTAAAATTGAAAGGATATTGTACAGTTTAAAGGTGGAAAGCAATACAAAAATTGCTCTATGCAAAGGTCTCTTCCTTGTGTTGTTTTTTTTTAGATTTTTCTTTTACAGTACATTTTAAAATTTTTTAATATTATTTCAAGAGAAATTAAACCAAATTCTGAAGTCTCCTCAGCTTGTCTCAAATCTGTTTCTTGTATCACCTTGAAAACTAAACCTAGGCAGACTGCCTAAGTCGAGTTACATCCTAACATATCTTCAGCAGTGTTACAATGGCTTTTCATGTAAAAACATATGAAGAAGTCTTAAAAAATTATGCCGATGATGAACAAGGGAAAAAAAAAAAATGTTTCCTTCACCTGAACTCTAGGGTTATACATCACTTTGGATAAAATGAAAGCCATAAAATAATTTTCTAGCAGTAAATTAAGTACTGGAGAAGACATCTTATGAAAGCTAGAGCAGGTGTCTGACAAGAGGCATACTTCTCCAAGAAGAGCACTGAATCATCTGGCACAAGAAAAGTCATATGCCTTCCTTTCCCTCCATTAGACATATGTATGAAAATGACACATATTAATCCATATCTTCATCTTGTAGGTATTAAGAGTCTGGTTTAGGGAACACTCACAAAGCTTTCTGAAGTATCCTTTGGCTAAGAGATGGTACAGAAGTACTGAATAACTATTTTATGAGAAAAAGCTGTGGTTGATTTTTCAAACATTGTGAACATAAACGCTTAAGCCAAGAGAAAGAGAGAGAGAGTTTACATAGACAGTGATATAGATGTGTGTGTATATATATTTATATAAAGCTGACTTCTATATGTAATTCCAAATTTAATATTTATAAATATTCACAAACACACACATACATATGGTGTGAATGCAGACCTCCTAAGCAAAATAACACAGTGCAGACATCACAAAGGACCTTAGTACCTTGTCCCTTCTGATTAAATAGAGTCCATGCTGTTTACCAACAGATAAGGAAAGCAAATCCACTCCTGTTGCTGTGATCAAACAAGGACCCCTGAGCTGAATAACTGCCTTGTTTTAACACATCACTGCAGGCAGCAAACAAAATCAGTAAGGTTTTAAAAGGAAACTTGTTAGCATATTTTTTGTCTCTCCTACACATTATGTACACACTCATGCATGTAAGAGAGACCATTCAATGGCATAATGAAATTATCAGAAATCACACTAAGGACAACAGAAAGTATCAGAAATGTTTTGACACAACTTTTACACATAGCAATAGGGAAGGACATGTCCAGCTGCTGCTCTGGCTACAGCGGAGATGGTCTTATGCTATGTACTCATGCAGCATGTGGTGAAGGAGTTTTGCCCTTTGCACCACTACCATGTACTGCTTGATACAAAATGAATGAGTAAGCGTACCCTAATATTTTATACTATTGGAGTGCTTTTGTTTTGAAAAGATTAAAATTAGTTACCTAGGTGCCAATTATCAAAGCTCTAACACATCTCCCAGTTTGCTCACGTAAGAATGATGAGATTACTATCTCAATTTTAGATATGGACTGCAAGCATCTCCAGCTCAGAAAATCACCCCAGTTTCCCTTCATAGCACTCGGAGGGAAACAAGTACTTCTACCTCCCCTACTGTAAATGTTCATCGTATAATGCATTATAAACTAGTAGAGAATAATCTGCTGAATAAGAAAACGTGTTAGCACTTTCTCAAGCTCTCTTCAGTTTCTAAACTACCCTCTTAAGATATATATATATTAGAGTGGGTCAGCGATGTTCAAAATACAGTCAGATCTATTGGAGGCTTGGGAGATCTAGTGGCATGGAATAGACTCACGAGCTGTGGGTGGCTGGTTTCTCTCAGGGGCACCTCAGTTCCCAGGGGGGACTGATCTATTTTTCTTCCCATGTGGAGGCCCAAGGAGTTTTGGATGTTACATATTCTGTTTCAGAACGTCACACAGACTCATGCTTTAACGTGATGTCAGCAGCTATATGAACTGGACACTGAAAAATATCGACAGATCCTACACCTACAGAGGAATAAAAGTAAAGCATTCATTGCGGAATTGGCACTCATACCTCTGGGGTTTTATACCTTCCTCTCTACCATACACCTCTTCCATATCCACTGCTTTCAGGCTGTTTCAATGACATTGTAAAATTGTGTATTCCATACCTGTTGTGTTATCATCACATTGAGTCAACAACATACTGCAGGTTACTAACGGAAGGGAAGGGAAGGGAAGGGAAAGGAAGGGAAGGAAAGGGAAGGAAAGAGAAGGGAAGGGAAGGGAAAGGAAGGGAAGGGAAGGGAATTATCTAAAGGTAAGAGAGAATTTTCTGTGTTTTCTTTTACAGCAGAAAACTGCCATGAGGAAAACATCTGTTGAGCAACTTTAAAGGATTTGAGCTGGCATCATTCTGCTTTAGCTTGGTGTTAGCTTTCTTGGGTAAAAGGTTTTGAATGAGCACTTGGTTGTAGTAGCCCTGATGTGCACACCTAAGAATGGCAAAGATGGAATTGGACAGACTTCCTGCCCTTCTGTCTACACCTAGACGATCATTCCCTATATGTGGCCAAGGCCAAAGTAGCAGAATTACTTGAGTCTACCTTTGTACTGGCATGTAGACCGGCTGGGAGCTGACAAACATAGTGAAAAACAGTTCTCTTGCACATGACATTTCTCTTATAGTGTTTGGTACAATATGCTATTAAACATACAGAACCTGTATCATACTGCATGCACCAAATAACTTGGCTCAGTGTTGTTTTCTGATGCACAGAGCCAGAGCAAATGGTCACTGAAATGCTCTTTATTGAATAAAAGCAATAGAGGCGACCACAGCTTCCTATCTAAAAATGTCAGGCTCTATTAAATAGTGCCAGTCACTGCCAGATAAAGAGTGACTTCGGGCCTGAATCTCTGTTCACATGTGACTAGAGCTATGGGAATAATTGATTTTACAGTTCGATGCCAGAACTGGGAAAAAGGAACATGTTAGGTCAAGTCAGAAATAATTTCCTTGTTCATAGCGAAATGAAATATTTTTTTTATTATTTTTTTTATTTTTCCTAAGGCAGTTTTAAGAATGACTGTGAGTTATCGGATTATTCTGGTTTAACAAGTCAAGATCTATCAGTTAAGCACCGCAACAGACATTGTATACCCTCTTAACAAACTACAGATATGAATTAAAACATACTTTAAACTTCTTTGTGTTGTGAAGCTAGATAAAGAACCATGTGCTAAATCAGTTAACATAAAACAGCATGACACAATGATGTTTAATATGGGAATCAATAAAGAACAGGATGCAGAAAGGGTGTTCCTATGGGAAATATTTTCCAACCTACTGTAATAAATGCCTGTTTCACTGTTTCCCACAAAGGCAGTAGACTGAACACAGTGATCCTGTCATCTGTGTGGATGTGTAGATGTGGTGTTTTAGGACATAGTTTAATGGTAGTTCACCTGCAGCCCATGGGTCCCCCATGGAGCAGATCTCCACACTGCAGCCCGTGGAGGAGCCCCTGGTGGAGCAGGTGGATGTGGCCTGGAGGAGGCTGCGGCCCATGGAGAGCCCCCGCAGGAGCAGGCCCCGGGCCGGAGCTGCAGACCGTGGAGAGGAGCCCACGCAGGAGCAGGGGGTCTGGGGGGAGCTGCCGCCCGTGGGGGACCCGTGCTGGAGCAGTTTGCTCCTGGGGGATGGACCCCGTGGGATGGAGCCGTGTGGGAGCAGTTCCTGAAGAGCTGCTGCCTGTGGGCAGCCCCCACAGGCTCAGTTCAGGAAGGACGGCATCCCTCAGAGAGGACCCCACATGGAGAGGGGGCACAAGTCCTATGAGGAGCAGCTGAGGGAACTGGCTTCTTTAGTCTGGAGAAGAGGAGGCTATAAAATCAAAGAGGAGGTATAAAATCAACTTAGTGGTTCCATTAGAGAAGGCCACCTCTAGCAATCGATTTGATTTTGTTTATTCAGCAGAGCATAATGAAAACTTAGCTTGGGCCTTGTGAAATTTCCCAAGAAACTGTGTTGGAGTTGCATTAAGACCTTGAGACAGCAGCACACAAGGCTGGCATTTTAAACCTACAAAGGACAGACACTTAGTACCCTTAGACTCCCTTAAATAAAACTTTACTCAGCTACAAGTATGTTCATATATGGAGGAAAAGTTAATTACTTCCAGTGCTAGAGCACTAACTTGCCATAAGATAAAGGATGGATTTTTAGTGTTAGTGCAGCCTTAGAAATTGTTTATTTTGAAAACGATATTCCAGTTGCAGAGGGTGATGAAAAGCTGTCAGCCAGGAAGTTCTGGTAGTTATGACCCTGGTGGTACATAAGTCACTCCCAAGTGATATACAGCAGTAACTTTCTAGATTAAGGTATCTGAGTTGAAAGAGGGAGCCTATGGACTCCTACCAGCATTACCTACAAGCTGAACAGAGGAAAAAAGAGCCCACAGCTATTGAGTAGGGATGTTGGTGATAAAGTGGACGTAGATCTAGACCTATGGGGAAGGAGAAATTAGGAGAATAAGACTGGAATCTCACATTGGAAGATGTGTAATAAGAAGTGGGAGGAAATGGATTGCTGGTTACTTCAAGCAGTAATATGGTGTCTCTCTGTCTCCTCTTTCATGAATGGTATGATTTAAGAGAAGAAATAGCCTTTGTCTTTCAGATACCTCTGAGATGACTGTGTTTGAAATTTGTGCAAAATAAAACCAGGTAGGACAAAAGTTCAGAAAGGATAGCAAAAAAGATTATCAAACAGCTGTTCCTGCTTATATGAGATGATGAATTTCTTCATTGCAGTTCAACATTTTGCAGAAAAGACCTTTACCGATTCAATGCTGCCAGAAGCAAAAGCTGAGGACCACTATTAAAATATCACACACTATAAAATTAGAGATTTCCCTTTCTTAGGAAACCTAGAATTCAGAGAGATGGGACAGGGAAAAACAAACAAACAAACAAACAAACAAACAAAAAAACATATATCTACTGTCTTACAACACCACATGGTGACAATAAGCAACCATCAAAGCCTGTGAACTATTTTAATAGAAAGGGACCAGGAACATGATCCTCTTGGGATCTGTGATATGCTGTCATTCCTGCCTATGAACAGGGCTTTTATGAATTGTACCGTGTGCTTTTCAGTCCACTTCTATGGTTGGAGATCACATTGGATCCTCTCCTCCTAATTCCACTTGCTTGGCCTCTGAAATGACTTTATAATGGATATTTGAAAATAGCTTCTCAGTAGGTCATTTTAGTATTTAATTACACAGAGTCTTACAGGAGAAAAAGGAGATAGAGCCAATCATGCCCACTCAAAGCTATTACTTGAGAGCCTTGCCAGGAGTTCAGTGTGGAAATCTCCAAAATCAGGGCTATTGCTGCATGCAGGCTAATTAGCTTCTTCACAAATGCAGATGCAAATGAGAACAATCACAACACTACGGATCTCTTCTTAAACTTGGCAGCTTTTAACATTAGAAACACTGTCAAACAATGGCTAAAGAGGAAATATCTACTTGCCATTTGCCAGTGACAAATTACTTCAGCCTTTATGGGTTCCTCTTATTTTTTTATTTTTTTAAACTTTTTTTTTAGCAGTCTAACATAGCAGTCTAACATTTTGTTACTAAGGCAAATTTTTTGTTTTATTTTTTCTTCCAGTCTGTTACAGAGTCACACCATTACCAAGTAGGTTCCTATGAGTCATGAGCAGGTGGGAAGCAATCAAGTCTCTATTGATAGCATTATTATTTTTTATTATTATTTGCAAATGTTCTTGCATATCCCCTTCTTTCTACTTGGTTCACAGTCAAGTTCCTATTTTCCCTCAAAACTGTGGGCAAAATATGCTGTTCTGTATATGCTCTGTCAAACTGGATCAGAACTGAAGCCCAACAAGTCTTGTGTTTTAGAACCAACTGCAGTTAACTGCCAAATACTCACAGGAGAGACAGATGTAACCAAAAGAAAACCCAAATTTAAGCTCTGACAATTTCGGAAATTGCATGCCTCTAAGCAAAATCTCAAAATGTCCAAATATTGGTTGATGCAGCACTCCTTGCAGTGCCCATGGTTTTTGAAGAACATGCAGTCATTTTTCACAATCGTAGCAAACACTCCTAAGCTCACACAGGCACCTTCCAGCTATGTGTTATACTGGCTATCCTAGGGTTTATAAAACTGGAGGTAAAAATCCTGTTATTAGTTCTAAATATGCTACTTTTCAACTTCATGGAATTTTGTCTGTTTTTGTATTGTGAAAAACAATGAACATAAGATCTTTTGCAAGATCCTACTCCAAGGTTTGCTGTAAATCAGTTTCCACTCCTTTTCCAGCTATTTCGCTGCAGATAATTCTGTAGCTCCAAGAGTTCCATCACTCACGTAATTCAAGTTTTCAAAGTGACCGAATGAGATATATTGGATTTTTCTCATAGTAATGTTTCAAAACCAGTTATTTCTGGAGTATTACTTTATTTCAGCCAACTACACCCCAAAAGAAGTATTTACAGCCCAGGCTACAGACCCCTTCCTTCTTGCAAATGATTAGTCTGTATAAGAATTGTTCTGCTCGAGCCTACGTGCTATATGGCTGGTCTCTGTTTCCTTTGACATAGGGGCATGTGGTTTCTATGCCTTTGGCTGCCAAATAAACAACTCAATGCCTAATGCTGTCATTATGCTGCATTTCTGAAGTCTTCACTTACGACATACTCAGGCAATGAATCATTTATACCTCTTCGACATGCATGCAAACATACCTCAAATTGCAAAGCCAATTATAAAACAATATACAGGCCTTTTTATCACTTCAGAAATCCACAATTTCTATTTTAGCACTGAAACAGAAGTAATGGCTAATCAGAGACTTTCCTGGGTATGTTACTTTAAGGCAATTATATTAATTTGCTGTAATTTACTGCAACAAAACAGGGAACTTTTGAATAGCTGGAGCTGTATAAATTTGCATAAGTATTATATTTTCACAGGTTCATTTTCCTAGCTGAGTAGATACCTCCTGTATTATGCATAGTACATATTCCAGCCTTCAAATCATTTAACCTTAAAGACAATCAAATTTCATGAGCCATGAGTAGTTTACCGTTTATTCTGCAGGCCATCATTTTATGGTTTTAAATAAAACCTTTCTAGTCAGTTTAGTAGATGAGAAAGGGGAGGTTGACTGGTAGCTCTGGAGACTCAACCTGTATTTGATTACAAGAAAGCATAATATGTAGAGCAGAAACATTGCTTTACCACCCCCAGGAACAAGACTCAACACTGCTTTGGAGGGACCCCTCTGTCCTGTTTATGAGGCCTTTACCCTTGCTTCAATCAACACTTTCCTCCAGTGACAGGTAGAGCTGGTTCCAACAGGAGTTAGAGATTGCTCCAAGAACTAACAAAAAACCTGTGAGATGATAATGATTTTCTTGGGGGGGTTCATCAGTAAGCAGATATATAATGCCTCTGCTCGCCTTACGGACTTTTCTTTCATGTTGAATCATAGAATCATAGAATGGTTTGGGTTGGAAGGGATCTTAAGGATCATCTGACTCCAACCTCCCTGTCCTACTGGAAGTCAGGGGCTGCAGAGTGAAAGATATCACAGCTCTTTAACATGCTCCATGACACACACAGCTACCTGGAGATGGTAGTGTCTCAGTGAACAGACACCATCAATGCACCCAGCCCCATTCAAACATCATGCTGTGCTGCTGGGATCAGCACAGGCAAATACTATTGTCGAACAAGACTGTCTGGAAGATTGATTTCTCCAGGTTTATGCCAGTGATGGAAGCAGTGTAAGTTTACAGGCATACTGAATGTGTCTAGCTTACCCTATATAAATGTCTAGACATAGATTCTCAGATATCCATATGACTCACTGCTTGAATACCCACAAACATTTGTCATCTATGTAAAGACTCGGAGATATGGATTTGTTTAGTTTTGGTTTAGCTTTTTTGTTTATTTTTAAAGTCTTCTACAGTCTTCTTAAACTGTCCCCAGTACTTCTACAACCATCATTTTCCCCTGTTGTCTGTGTTCTACTTATCCCAGCCCAGCCCACCCAGGTTTCCCAGATCTAGAGAGTCCATTGTGACAGAAGAGCCTTTATTTTCAGCTCATTTCAGGCCAATTCTTAATCAGAAGTTGAAAATCTTTTTGTTGCAGACCCACTACTGGAAGTTAAGTAATCTTTGATGCTGGTTCTGCTCCCTCTCACAAACCCTCCTTCCAAATTAAGGAATTAACATTTACAAAATATATAAGCAGTATTGAGCCTAGCATACCGAGGTGTCATTATGGTCAAAAGCATACACTTGGAATGCAAATATTGCAGTCAAAGTGGTGATTATTACTAAGGTAACAGATTTACTGGATGAAGAATTTCTTTAGAGTTATCAGGAACATTAAGTAGGAAGAACATAAAAGCCCAAGTCACATTTTCCAAAGTACCTAATAGCAGAATTCAACTCTCTTGGTTATTGCCATCTGATCATTTTGTGTAAAAAAGTGATAAAGGCTCTCTCTAAAGCCAGCTTGATTCAGATAGGCTATTAAACTTCTGTGCAGGCAAACACTCCTATGCTCAAGACTTCTTAGATTTAGAAAAACAAATTAAACTGAACACTAAGCTAAGTGTGATAGATTGCAAATACAGTAGTTCTGATTTCAGGGTTTTACGCTAACTTTTTGCCCTTCCTTCCTTCAAGAATTACCCAATTCTACCCAACAATTGTTTATTTTTTTTGCCAACCATCAAAACACTTCAGTACAGACTCTAAACATATGTTTAAGTCCAGACAACTTCCGGGGGTTTTGTTCTTGTATTAAGGGACTTCTAAATTATTTTTTTTCTTATCTTATCCACAAAGTTCCAAAAATGTTTTGTCTATATTGGCTAAAGCTTTGACAATTGGTATTCATTTGAAAGGCTTTTGAGAATCATACACTGACACATCTGTTCAGTCAGCCCACTGTTTTGTTTGTCACACTGTTGAAGCTTGTCAGATCCTCAGAGAACTTGTAAGACCATCTGAGCAGAGACAGTTGCTTGTACACAGGCTGATGCCAAAGGGACTGCACTTCTAAGTCTTCCTCTCAAGCACTGCACCAGAACTTATAATTCATGTTAGCTGTGAAACTGATTCTTGGGTCAGTACAACTGGCTCGGTGGCTTTGAACAGAGGTACAAGCTTTTGCTGTCACTTGAGGATTTGTTTCCACAAAACATGACAAAGTGGTTGGAAAAAGAGGGAATCTCTTTTCTTATTCCCCAGTCCCTGAGCTGCTGTCTGGGACACTTGCCAATAGCAAAGAGTTAGTTTCCAGATGATGGATCCAACTGTGCTGTTGTTGGCATTTGTGCTGTTGGAAAGGCCGTCAGCTCAGAAGCTAGGAGACTTGATTAGGTCTCCTTTCAAGAACTCTCTCACCATCACTCAGTGGGAATTATTGTAGTGTTCTTTAGGGCATATGAAGATAATTTTTCAACAAATTACCACTGGGAAAAGTACTGAGAAGAAGGGAAAACTGAATTATAGAGCACTCTACCAAAGGAAGGGAGCAGCCAAGTCCACTTCCCAAACTGAAGAGTAGAAAGGCTCTTCCTGCTGCTTCTGCACTCTGTTTCAGGGCAGAAAGAAAGAAACATCTGTCTTAATTCCCCTCCTATAAACTAACTTGAAAAATCAGTGCTAAAATCTGTAGAAAGAAAATGTTTTAATTGGAAAGATGTTGGTCAAATGAGTGACAGTACGAGCCACTTCAGTGGATTTCAGCCCCAAAGTAAGACATTATAGTTGATGATAAATAATAAGCCTAATAAATTCTTCAGTATATAACTTTAATGGTAGCTATGAAAGAAAAATAAATTCTCCATACTGAGTATGCCTTTTATCACTTTACTTACAGCTACTCTAAATTAGCCACATAAAACTTTATTTCAGTTGCACAAGTCTAGGTGTGATCGACTCTTTCACAGCAATATGCAGAGAAACAGGTAAATTTGTAAATAGGATGCAGCCGTTTAATTCTGTCTAATACATACATGTCATAGAAGAACAGCAAAAAACGGGCATGAAAAATTGAACTTCCACTGTGAATTCCATCAATTTTCAGAAAGGATTTTCTCCAGAAGAAAACTCCATCACCACAGGAGTCTCACAGGAATCTTTGGATGATTTCATGTCAGTGAAAGCCAAGGTGAAAAAACTGTTAAATTTGTTCAACATCACATTTTATGCCTATTCCCAATTTAATCCCAGTTTTGAACTCTACCATAATGCCGATCATTGCTTTGTTGTACTCTGCACATACCAAGTCAAACACTAAGAGCCACAGAAAAGAAACATGCCAGTGATTAAAGAAACCAGTTAGTGTCACATTATTAGTTAGCGTGTTTCCTGCTAGAGCTAGGAAATCTTTTACAGTTCTTTCTAAAGATCAGCCATTTATCTTCAGGCAACTAAAGATTAAAGACTTCATCAGTAATTATCACAAATGGTGCCCTCAGCACACTGATTAAAGATACTTGTCATTATACCTTATAAGGAACAGTATATCAACTCTCTTACTATTTCAGGACAATTATGTGGTGGACATCTGCTGGCGTTCCAATCACAACTAGTCACCATTTGCATAAGCAAGACACTGAAAGACTCCCGTTCCCTTAAAACTACACATTACAAATGCACACAAAGGCATGAGAGATGCTTTTCATATCTGGCCCACTCCAAAGAACAGAAGCTTGAGACCAAAAGTAAAGCGGTTTAAATTTAAAATTAGAAATTAAGGCAGAAATTTTGATCTGAGCTGAGAAATACTGATCTGATATTTTTCAGTGTCCAGTTCATATGGCTGCTGACATCACATGAAAGAATGAGTCTGTGTGATGTTCTGAAACAGAACACGTAACATCCAAAACAACTCCTTGAGCCTCCACATGGGAAGAAAAATAGATCAGTCCCCCCTGGGAACTGAGGTGCCCCTGAGAGAAACCAGTCACCCACAGCTCGTGAGTCTATTCCATGCCACTAGATCTCCCAAGCCTCCATTAGATACGATCGCATCTTGAACATTGTTAATTATTGATATATATCTCTTAATATCTATGTTAATCATAGATATATATATCTATATATCATTGTTAAACATTTATATATATCTTATGAGTGTAGGTTAGAAGCTGAAGAGAGTTTGAAAAACTGCTAGCACGTTTTCTCATTTTGCAGATTACTCTCTATTGGTTTCTTGACCAGAAAAGCATCTTCCTTCATATTTAGCTAATAACAAAAGGCACTAATCAATAAGGAATATCTTTGATGTTTTAACTTTGCTTGAACAGAAAAGCATAGCAGAGAAGAAAAGCAAAGACACTTCATCCTGTGTTCTGCCATAGTTCAAGAAACTCTTTCTGTATAGACAGAGAGAAAAGGGAGGGAGGAGGAAAATAGAAAGGGATGGATGGAGGAAAGGAAATCCCCGTTTGCTGGGAAGGTGACTTGGACATGTGTGGAAGTCTTAAAATAAATAAACAAATAAATAAAAACAAACAAAGAAAACACAAAGGCTTAAATAGCTTTAATTATTATAACTTCTCTGTTGAGATGGGAGAGGAGGAAACTGTCACTGGTATTCAGAAGTCAGTTGTGGGGAGCTAGGGAAACTGCACACATACAGACCAGAGCTGCTCACATTTAATTAGTCTATTCCCTGAGAAGCTGGAAGTGCAGAATGAGGAGCCTTCACGATCTATCACAAAGCAGTGGCACCTCAGCAGCCTGAACGCAGAAGATTAACACAGTAAGTGGCAAGAGGAGTTGATGATTGATATGAACTTTCTTTAGAAATGAAGGCAGTAACTCGCACTTTCAATAAAGAAAAAGCAAATTGAGTACATAGACTAGCTGAGAACTTGTACAGTCAGTCTATGGACCTATGAAGAAAATTAGCTCTCTAATAGATGCACACGTTTTATGAGGAACAAAGAGGCAAAACAGGTTGTATGACCTCGAGATGATATGTCAAGGTAAGAGTCCTCTACTTCATACTCAAGAGATACTTGGAAGATATGACTTAGTATTAACATCAGATTTTAGCACGATTCTATCTTTTCTGGGGGCTTGACACTAATGTAAATCTAGCTGCTACTCTATTGAAGCTAAATGTTCATATCCTGTCTGAACCATACCTCTAGTCATCTGCTGAGTATGGTAACACTAATAAAGAGAAAGCTTACTTTTGTGAGCAAGTCTGCTTCATGATATTGGAGAGTTTATGGAACCTATGAAATTGGATAAATTGATGCGTTAGTGAGTGCTCCAGAGCTACAGAAACACCCACTTGCTGGGGTTTTAAAATATGGAGCTCCTAGACCTGGGAAGAGGGTGCAACAGGAATGAATTAGAGTTCCTATCCATTACAAGCTTCCACTCAAATGGAAGCATTCTGAAATAATAATCAGGATGCAACTGAGGGAAAAAAAAAAAAAAAAGGCAAAAGAAAAGCTCTCTTCAGTTTACTCACAGTATGTAAACCTAAAATAATGGAATGTTACTATTGTTCCCAGTGTTTCAGGAAACTGAACCAGGCATCACATAGAAGACAGTTAGCCAGGAGGTGCATCTTAAGAAATGTATATAACCAACGGAAGCTTTGCAGAGATAAAATACAAAACAAACAAAAAAAACCCACAACCAACCAACCAAAACAAACATCCCAAAAAAAACACCACCAACAACAAAACAGGAGAGACCAAAACAAACTGCTTCACAGCATTATATAACATATATATGACTACATAGTCATATGACTACAGAATTATATGAAATGTATTAACATTCATTTTTTCCATGCCCTGCTGCCCAGTGAAGCCTTAGAAGATGAGATATGTTGATGGTTCTAGACTAGACTTGAACTGGTTACATCAAACCAAAGTTGCTTACAGAGAAAAAGTGTAGTGGTATAACTTGAGTTAAGGTATCTAACAATTACTGACTTGGACATGCAATAGACAAGGATCAAAAATATACAAAGAGGAGTAGAGAGGTCTGGGGGTTTTGTATAACGAAAAGGGTGGAATCTATTATAATCCCCACTGAAGGCGATTGCATAATTCCTGAAAGCTGGACAAGTCTATAGTCCAGTTAAAATTATCTTAACAAACACGTTCAAACAAGCTGGAAAGATATCTATGCACTTCTTAAGAGAATTAAACTGGACCCAGTATAAAGTGTTGCAATGCAGCAAGAAACAAAATTACTCCTCTTCCTCTAATTAGTTATGGTTAACATAAACTTCAACATAAAACAGCAGTTAGACAAAAGGCCCTCAGGTGGTGTTAGGCTTACTGTGGAACTACTGTGGAACAGTAGTTCCTTTCCTAGATCCTAATTTGTATTTTTCACATGAACGAAGAGAAGTAGTCTTCATTCATTATGATACATCAAATACAGCATGTGCAAAAAGGCCATCACGGTCTATTACATTAAAATGCTCAGATCAAGAACAGATGTCTCCCTCTCCATATATATGTGTTTCTCAGGCTAAGTAAACACACATCTGACCATGCGGAGGTGGAGTGTGCAACATTATGTTTCTGATTGTTCAGTGTGACGTTCAGATGACCTGCGGTGAAGCAGAGTGCTAAAGCTGGTTCATGATACAGTACTTTCACTTTACCATTTAATAGGTCACCTACTAGGATAATAATTGTGCTGCCCTTTAAAAATAAATAAATAAAGGCCTCCAGTCAAAGAAGATTAGTCAATGGAGATGGACAGAAAATGGGGTTTTCAGTCAAGGAAAATATTTGGGAAGGAAATGAAGTTTCCTAATCAGCAATAGACTAGGATTTTTCCATGGAGACTAGAATAAAAAATGGGAGTGGGGCATTAGTTTTTCCATTTATCTTCTTAAAAAACAGATTTGACCAGAGGATGATGAAAAGTAGGAACCATTCTCTGAAGAAGTCTCTCTGAAGAAGTATGTTGTACTGAGACATACAGAGATTAGTCTCCAAGATAAATACTTGAATCAGTTATTTAAAGCCAAATGACAGGAACGTTTACCAGAGAGACAGAGGTTGAGGTCAATTTGTTTGCCAACAGCATACAGTTACCCAACAGCTCGGACAGCAGCCTCAGGCCAAACATTCTCTCAGCCTGGGTTAATTCCCTGACAGTTCTGCACCAACTGCCTTAGGCTAGAACGTTTTTAATATTTATGTAGAAGAGAACAGCTCTGACAGGAAACTTTGAGGGAATCAGAATCTTTGAATCAGGGTTTCCCAACAATGTGATGATTCCAGTGTTCTAGGTTGAATTTCTAGATCTGAGATTTCTAGATCTGAGGAAATATTTCTGACCAAAATAAACAAATAAATAACAAAATAAACACTCCAAAGCTAGCACTTTCCTCCAATCAAAATCCAATCATTCATTATTTTCCAAACGAGCAACTTTGTACATTTTTAGTACAAAGCACTGCTCAAGTGCTGCTCATCCCCTGCAGTAAGTAGTAAGATCAAAGGCAAACACTACGGGATCTGCCTTGAGTAAGGCAATGTACATAACATCCCTTCAGCAACACACACAGTACTCATTCCTCGATATTTCATACACAAGCCCTTCCAGGTTTCCTTCCTGATGCCAGTTTTGACCTGCTACTAATCACAACATCCTTAATAATGACTCAAATCCTCTGCCTGGGAAACACAAGACCTGAAATCAAGGATCTTTTACAGAGTAATTAATTTCACCCTAAAGCAGACATCTCAAGTGAATTCAACCTTAGAAGTCCATTGGTAATCAGAATGTCAATACATCCTGAATTCTTCTGAGATGGTTGGAATAGGTGGGATCTGAACACTCACAAATTGTGTATCCGAGTGCCAGGTAGTTCATACAGAAATGTTTGAAGGTTCTTCAAATAAACTCTCTGTAGTAGAGACATAAACCAGTGCACATTCTTCCAAGATACCATAAACATAGTGTGACCAAATGGAAGTGAGGTGTATTATGGTCCCACCCTCCTTACCTCTGACGAAGTGGGTTTGCAGTAGCCAGCTCCAAACACTAGATTTTCTAATGACATACTGGACTGGTCTGGTCCTGTATCCAGGTTGCCTTTACCAAGCCATGATCCTTTCCCTGGACGAGCAAAACTAAAAGAAGAAAAAATGAGAAGAAGAAAAATAATCAGAGTAGTAGTATTACAGAATAATCTTTTCCTTCCTAATGCAGGTATTTATTTGTGGTATGTGGTATTTATTTGTTTATTTATTTCAAGCTGACACCGTAAGTCCAGACACCATCTTTCCCTCATTAAATGAACATTGTCCAGCATGTACTGGCTAAAATTATGTGAATGGAGCTTTCTTTCTTGGCATTCAGTCCAATTGTTTGGGTGTTATCTTTCCCTCAGTCCTTCCTTTGTCGTCTTACAGATCTTTTTCCAGACTAACATATCAACAACACAACCTTTCCATCTACATAAAAAATATTCTCATCCAACTTCTCATCAACTTGCATCTTGATTTATGAGGCAACTTGCTCTTTGGCTTTAACCATATCACCCTTCCCGTTTGAATTGTCCAATATCTTTCTTAATTATCAATATCCTTTATAGCTCATCCAAATCTTTTATTACCAATTCAGGTCCCAGTTCTCACTGTCCCAGAGCATCGGCCTCTAGCATTACAATGAAAAGACCCAAAGCTGCATTTGTTTTTGCTGGGAGCAGTTTGTTTTCTTGGACATGTTCTCCCATACCCATATGAATTGTAAGTTCATTCTTATTCAAAACCTTCCTCAAAAACTTGACAGAATTTAACTTGTTTTACTGTTCAGGTCATTACACCTCAGTGCTGACTCATGGCTACAGTGTTCCCTTCTGACCATGTCTGTATGTTTCCTATCTTATAGGATGAACCCTTTAATAGTGGAACACCTTCGTCGGAGTCTACTCAGCCTCGGACCCACCAGAATCCTGATTCATAGCTAGGGATCTTATTTGGGATTAATCTGACCCAATGTCCACATCCCCATTAATGATGTAGGCTGCCTTTATAGTTGCTGAAGAGGAATAGACATATCCAGGGGGTGAGTCATCTCTTTCTAAAGTAGTCGTATCAAATAGGTCAGATGATTCTCACCCTCAAAGTGCTTCTTCTAACTGTGGACTATAAAGGGAGGCAAGGATGACTGCCTCATAAACAACTAAAGGTAGGTGAGATAAACCCCATTGTCAGTCCCTGTGATAACGTGCTGTACGTAAACTACATCAAGATTTAGGGAGAGAAACCAGGCTATTTGTGGAGAACACAGTGAGTGAAATTACTGAGTCTAAATACTAATGCAGACAATTATAATCGTTCTTAAAAAGCATGCAGACAAAGGTGGAATTGAAATAATGAACTGCACAAAATAAATTAAAAATAAATAAATCCACCAAATTTGCTGTTCTTAATCAGTGCAGAGGTAATGCCACTGAATTTGTGCTAAAGCTTTCAGGCTGGGATCACCATCCACTGTGAGGTGTCGTACCGCACCCAGCTATCCCAAATACCTCCTGTTCAGGAAATCTACTGTCCTTGGAAGAACAAAAGCTTCCCAGATGGGCAGTGCACACACACACACACAAATTAAAACCACAAATTCCCAGTAACAAAGGCCACAGGGCAGTGTTACTCATCCTGCCAGAACTTTCCAACCTTATTCCCCTATGTCGATGTGTATCATGCAGCCACGGCAGTTCAGATCAGCCATACTTCATGCAGCTCTACGTTTTTTACAGTTTTAATAACAGACATGAGTGTTGGCTGTTGTACAGAAACACAACAAATTAAAGGGTGTTTATGGTAAGGATACAAAACAAAAGAGAGGTGCAGGAATACTGGTTATCACCCAGTAACAAATGAGGTTCTGACGAGCAGGGAAACTCAGTAACTTTTGGAAGAACAGAAAACTAATCTCAAGCAAAATCAGGAACTGATTCAGGTTGATCATAAATGCCCGCTTCCTCTCTAAGTCAAAACTGCCGTTTTTTATATATCCTGAGGCATTCATATACTGACAAAAAGAACATCTCATAAGGGAGAGGATGGTGTAGAAAGCTTTTGCATATATCTGAGCTTGTTTATGTATATTAATTGATGTGATCCAAGAAATTTCCAGTTGGCTGCTTTTAAGCAGCAGGAAGTCTTCCCATGTTATTTCCTACATGCTAAATTTAAGACACAAATAAATAAATAAACTAAAGCAATTACGAAGAGCCAAGAGATAAATGCTGCTCGGAATAATTTCAGCTGTTATTGGGTGATGTTGTCTGCCCCAGTCTATTGGAAAGGCTCAGGAAGCAGAAATAAAAAATGATTACTGTGGTATCAGAGAGAAGCTTAAACAAATGTCGCCTGCCCATGAAAAACTCCTCATTTGAATATTAGCAAAGCTTTCAAAGGTTTTAAAGGAGAGAAAAGCACTTTTTAATGCCTTTTTTATTTATTTATCTTTTGCTTTTACAGCAGAGAAGGGATTTTAATCTGCTGGTTTTATGGAAATTGATCCCACATAGCACTGTAAAACAAAAACCGTTTTTGGGAAAACTGCCAAAATGTCATCTGTCTGTTGAGGGAAAGTTTAACTGGAAGGCTTACAGATTGTTGAGGTTCCCCTAATGCCTTCTGAAGCACATAATCGTAGAATCATAGAAAATACTGAGTTGGAAGGGACCCAACAAGGACCATAAAGTCCAACTCATCACTCCGCACAGGATTACCCAAAAATCAGACCATGTGTCTGAGAGCAGTGTGCAAACACTTCCTGAACTCCAGCAGGCTCAGTGCTATCATCACTACCCTGGGGAGCCTGTCCCAGTGCCCGACCACCTCTGGGTGCAGAACCTTTCCCTAACCCCCAGCCTGACCCTCCCCTGTCCCAGCTCCATGCCGTTCCCTCGGGTCCTGTCGCTGTCCCCAGAGAGCAGAGCTCAGTGCCTGCCCCTCCGCTCCCCTCATTAGGAAGATGTAGACAAGACGTTGGGGCCCCCAAATGGTGGGTTTTCCTGTGAAAAAAAGAAGGCTTGGCATCCTAAAATGACATTTTGGATTCTGAAATGAGAATTTGGACCCTGAAAAGAGGCTGTGTGTCCTTAAAAGAGGCTTTGAGCCCTCAAAATGAGGGTTTGTATTGAAAAGGAGCTCTGAGTCCTAAAAACTTGAGGACAATTTTAATTAGCTGTAGCAGGTTATTTTGCTATTTTGTTTTCTGTATTTATTTTTTATTCATTTTGATTTTGTTTTCTGTATTTATTTAGTTTTCCATTTATTCCAGAAACCACGCTCATTTGTATGAATATTGAACCCTGGTTCCTGATGTGTCCTTTTGAACCATCTACTTAACAGAACTGATCTAACATCAACATTTAGAACCTCATCCTATATGCTAACCTTAGCTTTTATTCCGTCAGGATAAAGAAGTCAAGGAGTTAATGTGTGCATGTCATGTAAATGAACATGTGCAGCACTATTACTACTTTCAGTGAAAGAAACAATTTATCTTTTTTGACCTGTTCTTTTGATGATTTTAATCATGAGATGTCTTCATCCATCAGAAGAGTCTCACAGCTCCTTCAGCAGCTATCTATGGACACATACAATAATGAACTGTCCTTGAAAAACCCCGTTTTTCCAGTAGTATAACCTGCTAGCTATTAGCAATCAAAATTTAAGAACTTTCTGACTCGGAAGTTATATTTAGGCAATTATTTCCAGCAGTCATGGTTATCTTCCATGAATTTGTGTCCATGCCTTTTTGATTTATACTTTTGGCCTCTGTAATAACTTTTTGGAATTAATTGCACATTGTAATATGTGCTGCACTTTATGCTTGTTTTGAACCTGCTGTTGGAGAATTGAATATGGCACCTTTTAGTTCTTGCACTGCACAAAAGGTTAAATTCCCTAGTTTTTATCTTCTGTGGACAATTCTTTAACATATAAATGAGATGACAGTTCCCTAGCACAAGAAATGGATTGTCATTGCTAAATATTAATTAGATGTGTGATTGAATAAATTCAGAATAAATGCTTTAGGACATTTTAATAATATAAAATATACTCTTTGACATTAAAAAGCCCCCCAAATGAAATAACTTTAATATTTTATTATTATTATTCACATTTAGTTTTTCATTCATTATTTTAAAGATGAATACATTTTTTTTTTCCTCTTGGTAAGCAAAATTTAAATGCTTCACAACTTGCAGTTTTCAGCAGAATGGGAAAAAAAAAGTTATCTGTTATCAGATTTGATTCTGAATGTTGTTCACAAAAAAAATTATCATGGACATGAATTAGTAAAACTGTAAAAAAACAAGCACCCTCACATTTACAATTAGAAGAAATTATAGTCTTATGTCTGAACCAGAGTAGAACTTCAGGAAGGGAAATTGCATCCCATTTAGGCCAGATTCTATAGAAAAATCACTCTCTTTCCCCTCAGTCTCTTATGCACAAAATATTACTGATTTCAAAAATGAAAACTATAAGCAAGTTCCATAGGGTTAAAGATATATCGAACTATAACATTTCAGAATCAAACTCCTACATCTTCCAATGGCAGCACCACTTTGCATTTTCATCACATACTTCTACTTCCCACAGACAGGAAGACATACATTGCACAACACTGATTTCCCTTACTGTTTTAACTCAAAGCATTAATATAGCAAATTATTCTTGGCAAATTACTGCTGGCATAAAGCCAGGATACATGGGTGATCTGTTATTTGTTTTGTGAGAATGACAGTTGGATATTTGCAGGCTGTGCTCACCTAGATTCCCTCTTACACAAGAAGTTTCACTAAGGTTATAATGTGTGTCTGTAGAATATTCTGACATTCTTAGGTAAGACTGTTAAGAATTATTAAAATAGCGTTAGTAATGGAAACAGATATTTGTCCCTGGATCCCAAACAGAGTCAGGGTGGAATCTGTTTTGAAATCTGTAGTGATTTTGATTGCTGGAAAATGTTGGTGCAGTTGCCATGAACTTAATTTTAGTTGCTATAAAACCTGGAATCAGGCAAAGTCAGGTGGTGATATTTATTTATGTGGTTTGGTCTAGTTTACTTTAGTTTTGTTTTAATGAAAGCTTTACTCAGAAATAGTCAGGTGTTTTCCTTACATGACTTCTTGGCTGGTAGTTTAAGAGAATGGCATGCCAAAGCAGAGGTTTATCTTTTCAGGTACATAATAAATGGTAACCAATAGAAGAAAATTCAGAGAAAGAATCATCCAGCTATTGCTGCCTATTCTATGCCAGAATTCTTAGAGAAGAAAAATATGAAAACTGTTATTTTAATAAACATGTTATGGAAGAAATAGCTCTCTCCTGGATAAATATTCAATTTTCTTTCTACAGATTACTGGAAAAGTAAGTCATGACCTTTGCTACCCAGGATTACATCTGTTTCAGATATAAGCTGCCCATAAGTAGGTGCCAGCTACACTCATGATTGTAGAAAAATTGACCCGCATAGTCTGCACCCAGAATTGAGGTGCACAGGGTAGAACAGCATGTATATCACACAGATATATCGGTTGTAGGGCTTCTGAGGAACAGGGGGATGCCTGAGAATAAAAGGTTGTAGTCAAGATAAAATTACTCAAGGATGGCCAGGGTTGGCCTGATTCCTCAGTGCAGTGGAGCACAGCTGAATTAGGTCAGGGCTGAAACCTTTAAATACTCAATGTCCCTTTGATTCTTCTTCCTCTTGCCACAGCAGAGCAAGCTCAAGGCACTACAAAATTCAGTACCTGCATCGTGGTTTCATTGCCTGCAAAATGGGTACTATATTGTTTCCCCATCTCAGATGCCACCATGAAGATTTCCTATTTCTTATTCAGTGGATATGGGTAAGTAAGATTTTAATGTTAACAAGTCAAAACTCTGAAGTCTACTTTGCTTTTCACATAGATATAGGTGTGAAGCTGGAGGAGAGGATAAAAGTTGAGGAGAATCCAGACAGCTGAAGAAATTAAACCCCTTTCTTATGCAAACAAGAGAAATCAGGCTTGCCAGCTGCCTGTGAAGGAGGTACTTGCTTATTTGCAGCTTTTTCAAATCTTGACTTTTCTTTTTTTTTCATTCAGATTGAAAATATTTTCAGCTGAAGCCCCAGAACCACATCAAATAACACTGCAGATGCTGCGGCCATCAAGTGAGCTGATCCTTAGACAAAGCATGGCTTTGGGGAGACCCAATCTGTACAGATAGTACCAGTCTGGTGGGGAAATGCAGCGCTTAAATTTCCCGAAAGCTTTCAAGGGAAGAAAGTATAAATCATCTGACGTCCCTGGATAAACTTGCAGCAGAAGTGACAGTCCGATCCTACTGGCCATGCCACTTAAAAGGAAATAGAACATGTAGGGCATTTATATATATATATATTATAAACGTCAATTTATGCTAACTCCTCTTGGGAAGGAGTGGTCAAAAGGTCAGTGAAATTAATGAAGCACATAAGCATGTTTCTTGCTGTTCGTTTCTTACAGGAGTCCAATATAAGAAAGAAACTGAGCATGCAGTGTGCCTGAAACTAAGTAGATCTGCACACCACAGAGATGGATGTGTCCCAAGGAAAGAAGAAATATTTACTGAGGTCTGAATGAGGCTGGAGCAAAGTTCTTTTTTCCAAGTACTGATGCTGGGCTACACTGCTCATTTCATTTATAAACTGGGCCAGTTGCAAAGCTAACAACAGGGAGCTAAAGGAAAAGCCAGTGTCTCAGGCCAGAAACCAAACCGATATATACAAAAGACAAAACAGAAAACTGGTGTCCAAACTGGGAGATCCTCTTCATCTTCCTTCTCCAACTGCCCTGTCACATTTAAGTCCTCTGGACTTGCTCCATGTCCCTCTTGTACTGGGGAGCCCAGAACTGGACACAATACTCCAGGTGTCACTTCACCAGGGCTCAGTAGAGGGGGAGGATCACCTCCCTTGCTGCGGGCAACAATCTTCTGAATGCACCCCAGGATACTGTTGGCCTTCTTGGCCACAAGGGCACATTGGATCATGGTCAGCCTGCTGGCCACCAGGACTCCAAGGTCCCTCTCTGCAGAGCTGCTTTCCAGCAGGTTACCTCCTGACCTGTATAGGTGCTTCACCTCCTGACCTGTATAGGTGCTTGGGGTTATTCCTTGGGGTGAAGGATCCTGCACTTGCCTTTGTTGAACTTCATGGGTTTCCTTACCTGCCAACTCTCCAGCCTGTCCCTTATTATTGTGCCCCTGCCTGGAAATACATATTTTTTGACTCAGCCTCCAGTGGTCCAGCTTCCCCAGCCACTTGAAGCCCAGTCAATTGAAGACCAAGACAATCCCACTTTGTTCCTCATCATCCCATACCTGGAACCAATATGATTGCTATGGGGATAACAGAGCTGAACTGACTCTAGTTCTGCCTCATTACCTTTTTATCCGGGCTCTCACCACCTTAGGAAGTGCATAAAGCCATTAGCACCTGCCATGAATACAGACCCCATTACAAAGCTGAAGGTTATGATCATTGGAAAATCTGATTCTCAAAATTTCCATCCAGGGTCCTAAAAAGAATCCCATAATCCAGAATTTCACCTTTTCTCAGTTCTATAAGAGGTGAAGGGTTCAAAATACCAAATCTAATATAATATTTACAGTATAAGAATTATTAACCAGGACAAACACTGATAGCAAAATGTTCATTTTCCAAACAAACAAAACACATAGGAGGAAATGGAGGCATCCTGGCAAGGTTCTCCCTGTGGGAGCTTTTTGAAAGTGAACATCCCCAGCAGGGGAGGGCCTGGATTGATCCTTCTGTTTTCCCTACAGGTTTCTCTGTTTAAATACAGGCAACAGGGAAGGACTTTGGAGAAGAATGTATAATTTGCCAACAGATCTAATAAAATATGAAAAGCTGAGTCCACAGGGGATATGTGAGTAGATATCTGTGTTTCAGGCAAAGTTGTTTTCCAGGACAACTTCAAGACAGAAGTAAATTTCAACTTTACATAATATGTGAACTTTATGTATAGAGCATGTCTACAATTGTTTTTATCTTAGATATAAGTGTACAAATATGTGTAGAAATAAATCATAGAGTCATAGAATGGCTCGGGTTGGAAGGGACCTTAAAGATCATATTACTCCAACCCCCCTGCCACAGACAGGGATACCACCCACTAGATCAGGTTGGCCAAGGCCCCATCCACCCTGGCCTTGAACACCTCCAGGGATGGGGCATCCACATCCCGTCCACATTGCCACACTCTGGGAAACCTGTGCCAGTGCCTCACCACCCTTACAGTGAAGAATTTTCTTCTAATGTCTAATATAAATCTTCTCTCTTTTAGTTTAAAACCATTCCCCCTTTTCCTATCATTATCTATCTGAGTAAAGAGTCCTTCTCCATCATTTTTATAAGTCCTTTTTAACTAGGTTGAAAGGTTGAAATGAGGTCTCCCTGGAGCCTTCTCTTCTCCAGGCTGAACAGCCCCAGCTCTCTCAGCCTTTCTTCATAGCAGAGGTACTCCAGCCCTCTGAGCATCTTTGTAGCCCTCCTCTGGACCCGCTCTAACAGATTGACATTCCAAGCCAATTCCTTATCCACCTGATGGTCCACCCTTCAAATCCGTATCTTTCCACTTTAGAGACAAGGATGCTGTGTGGGACTGTGTCAAAGGCCTTACAGAAGTCCAAGTAGATGACGTTATATGGTCTTTTCTTGTTGACTGAAGGCCACCAGATTGGTCAGGCACGATTTGCCCTTGCTGAAGCCATGCTGGTTGCCTCAAATCACCTCCTTGTCCTGCCAGTGCCTTGATATTGCTTCCAAGAGGATCCATTCCTTGATAATACCAGGCACAGAGGAGACATTCATTGGTCTGTAGTTCCCCAGATCTTCCTTTCTTCCATTTTCAAAAATGGCAGTGATGTTTCCCAATTTCCAGTCACTAGGGACTTCACCTGACTGCTATGATTTTCTGGTTATGATGAAGATTGGGATGCATGTCATCAGGGCCCATAGACTTGTAGTAGTTAAGTTGTGTCAGGATGTACTGAACTTGATCTTCACTTACAGAAGGAGGGACTCTGCTCCCCCAGCCCCCATCTACGGGTTTGGAGACTCAAGAGATGTGGGATGCCTGATCACCAGTGAAGACCAAAGCAAGTTGTTAAGTACCTCTTAACTCTTGTTGTCTGTTGTTACCAGTTCTCCTTCTTCATTTGTCAGAGGCAGTACCCCTTAGTCTTTTTGTTTGTTTGTTTTGTTTTGTTTTGTGGCCAATGTACCTGTAGAACCTCTTCTTGTTATTCTTTGCATCCCTTGCCAAGTTTAGTTCTGTCAGTGCCTTGGCTTTCTTGATCCCATCCTTGCACATCGGGACAGTGTTTCTGTATTCTTCCAGGGCACATGGCCCTTGAATGTGCATATATATAAAATACATACTACAATAGGATGGTTTAAGTTGGCAAAATAAAACATAGTTAAACACAGCATATATATATATATTTCCCACACAGTGTAACAATCATACATTTATTTTTCTATAATGTGTCAAAAAAGGCTTTCCAATCATTCAAGCTCTGTTGTGCTACAAAATAAACATGTGCTTTTACATTTTTTCCATGTTCCCAGTAAATCCCAATGACCAGTGCTAAACAAGTAATCTCTGAGATGAGAGAAAAGCAAGTAGGTTTTAGTGGGTTGGTTTTGCTTCAGGATGCTTGGCACTGACAATTCTTTTATACTATTCACCTTGATTTATATTTAGAGAACACGATACTCTTTGGGTTTTGAAAATTTAACAAGAAGATAAATCCTCAGTATCACACTTCAGAATGATTTTACTGGCTTAAGAAAATGAAACTCTGCATTGTGTTGTCAAAAATCTTCATTTTGTTGCACTAAGTAAAAATATTGTATATTTCATAAATGTCCACAAAAACATATTTTGAAAGATATAATAATCTGGAACAGTTGCTCATTTTGCAATTTATGTGTAATAGCAGTAACAACTCTCTGCAGCCCCATTCATTAGAGGATAACAAAGCACTGAAAACAGTCATTAAGCCTGATAACTATTGCTCTTCCACCCTTTTGTATAGTAGAACAATGGATAAATTATCTGAGCAGAACTATCTGGTTAGGAGTAGTCTGTTACAATTTAATTCACTATTTTAAAAATTTACATAGCAGGAAAGTCATAACAGCAGTTACCTGCATCTCAGTGGAGGAAGAAAAGACAGATTTTTCAGTCTGAGGTACTAATACAATTCACATCACTGTCACTACTCAACCTCTTACAATCTTAATTCATTGAATGGCACCAGGTAAACACCATACACGTATACAAATGAAGAACTGAAGAAAAGATACATTAAGTCAAAATAGGAAATCTAAGAAAAGAAGAGAGTCTAGAGAATCTTTTCTTTCTGACACAGTGGTCATCACTCAGTATTTGTCAAACTCAGTATACGCTTGGTAAACAGCAAGGCCTTGCCAGAGAAAAAGGATCTGAACAACACTGAACACTGCATTTTGTTCCAGGACCCAAGGAGTTCCTTCCCTTTCAGCACTCTTTATCTCATGTAATGACAAGATTGGACAGAAAGTAAATTACCAGAAAGACCTTTGCTTCCCCTTGCCTGCTCTAAATATTAGAGGATATTGACCTCCAGTCCTGTTTTACTTGAAGGAGTTCTGAATTATTTTCTTGTCCTTACGAATCAGATAACATAAATCACACCTAGGCCCCATGGCAGTTAGTATTAACACTGCTCCATGGCTAAATCAGATGATGCTACAAGGGAAAAAATCAACAGAGGCTTATCCAGTATTGACTCATGCATGCTTCCTTCCAGCCGTGTTATGAATTATGCTAATGCCCAGAGGCCAGAAATGAGATTGGAGACCTACTGTCCAAAATGTTTTACAAAACAACAGAAAATATATATATTAACGTTCTTAGGTGCTTTGGGACTAAAGAGGAAAGACAGACAAGGAGGAGACAAGAAATTTCACTATTCTCTTGTTACAGATGGGGACTAGAGAGATCAAGTCTCCCTGAAATTCTGCAGACTGTTGTTTTTTGATCAGGCCCTTAGTGTCTTATCAAAGAAATGAACCCGTGTCAGAGGCTGGATCCAGTCTCCAGAATCCTAGCCCATAACAAAAAAATTGAAATTAAATTATGATCTCTGCTTATCCTATACAATAAGCAAATGCATTCAGAAGAATATCATGTGTCTTTCATGAGACATTTCTGTGTCCTTTACCTGATCAGAGGCTGGTGTAATGCTACCAGTGACGCATGCACTGTGACGGATATCACTGACAGGTGAAAATAGTCAAACATGACAGGAACATGATGGTGCAGACCTCTCCGGGGGTGGAAGTGGAGACACAGTGTACGGCTGCTGATCATGGGAATGGCTGGAACATCTCTCAGCCTGGAAGAGAAAGAGGTTTACAAGGATTAGTGAAAGCTTGAGTTGTCACAGCCTATAACGTGCTACAAGCAGCAGTCTGGGAGATGGCTTGAGCTGAATTTTTATCACTGCCTGGTGATAAAGATGTAAGCTTCAAGGGAGCTTACATAACTGATGAGAATCTTGCATTGTATTTCTGTCTAGTGTAAATACAAAAACAATAAAGTATAAATATAATGTACAAAAGAGAAATATATATAATGCAGATCCAATTTCCCTTTGCAATCACCCTTGTTGTCTACCTATAGTTCTGGAATCATCAAGAACTAATAAATAACTGAGTAATATGCAGTTAGCAAAGTGCTCAGCTTATTTGAATGTTCATAGCCAGAAATATCACTAATTATATCACTAATTGTGATTTTTAGTGTAAAATTAATCTATTTTTCCTCAGGCAATCTGTGAGAGGTAGAAGCAGTCCTGTGTCAGAGAACTGAGCATATTCAGAGTACCTTTCTAGATAGCTGATCTTCTGAAAAACTTTTTGCAAGAGGTCAGGCAAAGCAGTAGGTTAAGTAACTGCAGAGAAATTATACAATTAGGACTAGCTTCTTCTATTTTCAGTAAATAAAACCCAAGACTTTCATGTCAATGTTGATTATAACTATCCTACAACAACTTTCCTAGTGTGCAGTCAGCCACATGACATCCAAGGCATCTGTAAAGCAGAAGACTGAGATGTAGACCTGAGACCATGCCTAACCACATCCTCCCAAAGTGCAAGTCACTTACGTTGTGACTTGCAAACATAGTAATTGTTTTACAGCATTAAAGACACTTCTGATATAAGTCAATTGCTTCCCAGAGCTAAGAAAATCTATGATGACTTGGCTGAGTATAGTGTAGTCCCAAGAAATGTTTCAGTGAGGTTTGCAGAATGCCTTTCTATAAATACCACAGTTTTTTTTTAAAAAGTAAACCAGATTAATCATTCAGATGATAACAGAAATGAAACGTATGTTTTATGCCACAATTTCACAATAATGTGAAAGTTGCATTTCTTTTCATTTTTGGCTTTCATTTATGTTTGTTTCTTCTCTCAGCTGATGACTGATGGTCCAGTCCCACCTGATTTTGTGAACAAGGTTTCACTTGTTGTATCTTGAAGATAAAGGAAACACATGCCCTGAAATTTAAGATGCTTATGGATATGAATAAAAACACATGAAATACAGCTGATGCCTTTTATGTGATTCAGCAAGGTTGAATAAGGTCTAGGATTACACTTACTGCTATGCCTCAGGAACAGATGCTATTTCCACTTCACCTAAGATTTTGGAGTGAAATGCAGTGGGAAGAGATCAAAGCCAATGGGAAGACTCTTTCCTCCTAAAATATCAAGACTACTTTGGTTTTCTCTCATAAGAAAAGCACTTAGCACGTTCATACACATATATTCAGCCTTTAGTTGTCTCCTGAGATAAATGCTTCCCTGAACAACAGCCCCTCTCACATGGAAGTCAGTGATGATATTTACTTTGACTTCAATAGCAGTAGAGATAGAGCAACACTTAAAACTCACACTTAAAAGAGAAAAAAATGTTGTTCGTTAATAGAGGAGTGTGAGATACGCTTTTCAAATACATATGAGAAACAGAAGGATTTCAACACTATGGAAAAGGAAAGACATATCAAAGACATCCTTTTTCAAAAGGACTCTCACTTCATCAAAGTCATTTCCCAATTGAATAAACCCCTGCAATACCAACTGAGCTTTAAAACAGCACTTACTGTTGTTCACTATCAGTAAAGTGCAGGTCCAGCTTGAGCTGAAAGTCTGCCTCACTCAATGCCTCTTCCACCTACAAAAGAGAAAGGCAAAGTTATCTTTATAAATTGTCACTTACAACACTGAAGACAAAGGGGGATGATTTTTCCTAATAAATTGACTCACTGGTACCTTCATCTAGCAGATCCCACCAACAAGACTACCCTTCACTGATTGTCAATGAAATATTGGATTGGATTTTGTGAGACAGCACATGAGGATAGCTGTCAGTTCATTACATTCACCTGGAAAAGTCAACATTGGAAAATACTTCTAGCTTGGCACAGCTGAAGTAACTATAATCTAAGGAAGTAATTAAATTAGACTGGAAGAAGGATTAAGCTGCACTTTATTCCTTTGGGATGTCTTTTCTTCTGCAGCAATGTATATTTGGTAGAATAAAAATTGTTTTTTATCAACATAAATGGAATTGTGAACAGAAAATCACTCACTTTTTTATCAGAATACTCCTTTTCTGTAAGTATCCTTTCCTGTGTACCAGAGTACACTGGAAAAACATGGGAACGTAGGTGGAAAAGGAAAATTGCACACTGGGGATCAAGTAGTACAGAGACAACATCTTTTTACCCTATTTTAGGCACAAAAAAGGTAAGGTGAGACATCTAGGTTCTGTCTTTTGTCAGTGGAAAGCAACAAGTATACACATGCAGTGAGATGACCCATTTTGAAGCACACATCTACAAAGGATAATTGATTTGTTTGTGCCTGTCTCTCTCCATTGACAATAGATGGAGCATGGACAACTACATTGGTCTTGATCCACTCAAATTTTAAATGGCTTAAATTAGGCAAGATGAAGTCTACTTTCTCCAGCAGATTAGCACCTTCTTAATATAATAAACCAAAAATGTAAGGAAGACAATGTCAGAGGCATCTAACCCACTCTAAGTAAGAGCTAACCCACTCTAAGAGGTAGGATCCATAAAATACATAGCTTAGAACATGTTTAGATACATTTCCCAAAGCTGAAACTCCATCTGCAGTGTGCCTTTTTTCTGTGGAAACAAGAAAAAATAGAGCCAAGGACTGGTTGTACTTTGTTGAAAAAATCAAACCTAAAATGTAGACCCTTCCAAAGTAATATGGTGTTTCTTCTAGCATGATCACAGGCACTGATATGTGAGAAGAAAATTCCAGCCTCTGTTTACTGAAAATGTGCCTTCTCTTTTGTGTTTGTCTCAAAACATCTGGAAGTATGTCTTTCAGCAAAAAAAGACTTTTTCCTTTTTAATGAGCTGTTGTCACTAAAAATCACAGTTGCTGGCAGTTGCAAAAGAAATAATCATTATTGAAGCTACAGACTGAATTTAAACTAGGAATTAATCTCAAGTATAGAGCATAAGACAAAGCAAACCTCATCTGCCAACAGAGGGCTGAAATTTTGGGTCTGTGCCTAAGTACTGCTGAGCACCTGCAACTGTCACTGAAATGAGCTTGAGTTTAAACAAGTTCAATAGCTTCAGAGACAGAAGGTTAGTGACACTACCTCAAAACAGGCTGAGGCAATGAGCAGGTATCTGAGAGGTATTCACTGCTGCACAGGATCAAGCATTACAGTGCAGCTGTACAATAGTGTATATTTAGTCCCACAAGTGGATTGAAATTAGACTTCTCAGCACAATGTAAGAACCCATAAAAAATCATGTCACAGTTGTCACTTGAGAGATTCCCTGTTTTTTTTTTTTTGTATACCGGAGGTGTAAATAATAAAGCAAGTGAAAATTGGACTGTGGCTCTATGCTGGAAACTTCATGAGAAAATAACATTGAAAGGCTTATGCATGAGTTGAGTATCTAAAGATCTCCACAAACACAGCCTATCTAGAAATCAATCCAACCCTCAGACATAACAGCCACATACAGAAATTACATGACACAAGTTAATATACTGCTTTGAGTCTTGCTAGACTTCACTGTGTTTTACTTGTCTTCACAGATTAGAACAAAAGTATGTAAGATCCTTTACAGGAGAGAAAATGAAATGGCCTTTCCATAACTCAATCAGAAGAGACATTGAGATTTCTATCATTTATTTGTCAGTCTTCTTTATGCAATAATATTGGCCTTAAATGAAATATTGGTTGCTCTTTAAGCACTACTGGGATTATTACGGTGTTTTTCACAGTTATTTACAGATCGTAATTGCCCAACAGTTTGATAGGAAAACAGATTTTTTTTTCTTCCCTGAAGAAAAGATGTAAAGTTTTAAATGAACCTACTCAAGAAATCAGCTTGAAAAGAGATCTCTGAATTATAATTCATGTTTGACTGGCTAAGCCAGGAAGTGGTCCTTCTAGAGAAGCTATGAAGCGTCTTCTGATGTTTTTAAAAAAGTTCTTCAACTTCTCAGCAATATTAATGATTGAAATCACAACTCATGAAAGAGGAGATAAAGATCTTTATTTGTAGAAATATTCATATGAAAGAAGGAATATTATTCTTTTCCCTAACATTCCATATAACTAAATAAAAGTAAGGGAAATTCAGAACATCTGACCTCTGGGAAATGTTTCACATGTTGATCTCGTGTCCAGTCAAAAATGAAATAAGACAGTTCTGAAGAGAGATTTTGAAAACATTCTTTGAAATAAGTACATGCCTCCCCTGCCCCCCACTAAATCAAGTAAGGTTGAAATAAATTAATTTTGTTCTTTCAGATTTGATTAATTCTTTCTTGTTTGCATCAGTTTAATATTACTCCGTACTTTCTTGTAACATCATCTTGTGTCTTGTGGAAAGTTCTGCATCGTTGGGATGGGCCTACATTTCCCCTGGTGTTCCTACCTTGGCCCTTAGCTGGTGCCAAAAGACACCTTATTCGGCTGTGAGCACACAAAATTCTCCAGAAAGCACTGTCCAGAAGTCAGGCTGGTTTCTACCCTCTGCCTCTCTCAACAAAGGAAAGAACTGATAGGGAGATGCATTTTATTAAACACTGTTTGGAATCTGTTCAATAAAAAGTATTTGCATATAAAAGTAGATGTAGTTTATGCAAGAAAGAACATATAGAAACCAAAATACTCCTATTTCTGCTGAACCAGTCTGGAATCAAATGCATCATTTCAGTTTTTATTTCTAAGTTTTCAGGTTTACGTTTACTTTTTTTTTTTTTGGTTTAGTTTCTAAGAGCTGCAATAAAAGTTGTAACTGAAGTTTCCAGCATCCTTGTGATGTACTACCATAATATTTAACAGTTTAGCCAGGATGTCAGACTGAATCATATGGCTGTCCCATCTCACTTAAATTTCTCTGGAAAGTACAAAATCTAATATACCATTATATGCCAGCATGCCTCACCCTGTCCTCTCCCAGCTGCTAAATTGTCCCCAAATGGAGCCAGCAAGCAAGGAGACAAGTTACCTGTTTTACGGCTTGATGAAAAAGGCAGTGCTCCTTCTTTAATAGGAATGAAAGCAAAAGCTTATGAAAATAAATTAGACTTTGTAACACTAAAGGCTGCCTCAGCCCTGCAATATTGCTTCCTATGAATTCAAGGAATGCTGCATTCTGGGATAATACAGAAAAGGGCATCTAATAAATGACAGAGTTTTAAAGAACCATTTATATGGTGAAAGGTATGCTCAGTGTGACTTCTAGATGGATAATTGAGGCTTCTTCCATATAATGCCAGACAAAAAAAAGAGATATTTCCATATTTAAGCTTATCTAGGGTTATACAGAAAAAAAAAAAAATAGCAAAGAATTTAATCTGAACATGCACACTGCATTTTTTTATTATTATTTTTATTATTATTTTTTTTTGTATTGAGCCTATCTCATCTACAGAACTGCCCTAGCACTATGAGGTGAGAGCATACTACTCCCTTGATCCTTTGACAATGCCAGCTCTGGCAGCAGAAACTACAAGGAGCATATAAACCCAACACTTCCATTACCAGCCTAACTGCCTTGCCCATTTATCCTATCTTCCATTTACAGAGAAAGCAGCAGACAGACTCATGCTTCTCAACCAAAACCATCACCACAGTACACAACAGGCACACGTAGGACTGACATACACTGTGTGTTAAATAAGTTAAGAAGTGATGAACAGAGACAATATTCAAAAGGCTTTGCTAACCTCAAGGTATTTCTCCAAAGCCTTATTGCAGGAATTGCATCTGAGATTATGTGACATGCAATACCATCTCTGAACAGTAGCTGAAAATATAATAGCTTTTCTTCTGAGCAGGGTGCCCTGTTAAGAGACACACTTTGCTTTTCCCCATATTTATACTCAATTTTTACAGTCACAGAGGACAAGATACCACAGCAGAAAACAGAGGCCTGGGAGCATTACCCACAAGTGAATTGTGTGAACCTGCTAAATGCAAGAAGTTTTACAAACCTTTACTTTTTGCATTTGACTCTTTTTAATATCTTCAGAAATTCATTTTGGGTGAATAAACCTGTTTATCCTCTTGTTCTACACCCTTGAAAAGCCAAAGCAACTTCATCATACAGGGAGAATGGAGTTTTCTCTTTGTAAAACCACTCTGTAAGTACAGAATTGGGCTGTTGTACTTTTCCCAAGGAACCTCCTATATGAAGGTAAGTGTGATGGGCACAGCACACAAGTCAGGACAAGTTTTAGCTGCAAGGAATATCGTGGGATTATTTCTTTTCATTTTGTGAGTACATAGCTTTCTAAATATTAATGCAAAAATCATCAGAAATCATCCCTGCTCAGCACAGCGGAAACCGCTGTAATTTGAGGGGAGGGATGTTTAATCAGAGATGTTCCACTGTGGAAGGATAAAATTAATATTCAATTAAGCATGTTGGAACATTTTTCTAACGAATATTAATAACCTTGCACTTAGTATTTTTTCCTATAAGCGCAAAAAAACAGTTCTAGGGAGGAATAAATTGATCACACCGCATGTAAAAAAAAAAAAAAAAAAGTGGGAGGGAAAGGGAAGCATGTGAAATGAGCTTAAATCAGGTTCTCCAGCTGTTTCAATTTAGATCTATATATAACCCAGGTATGTATGGGCTGAAATTAGTCAAAACAGAAATTTTAAATCTCTTCATGCTCAAATATGAGGTTACACAGTAAAGGACAGCCAAGCATCTCTGGCCCCAAGTTCAACGCATAGCATTTGATTCACACTGGCTGCACAACTAATAGGGCCTATTTATGATGGCATACTGATTTGGGAAAACAAACAAACAAACAAAAAAAAACCAGGTGATGTCATACGTCTCTCATTATCACTGATAGCACGTCCCAATGCTATATACTCTGCACCAATCTTTGTGCAGGCAAAGCACAGCAACAACACATTGGGCCAGACTTGATTGCCATGGTACAATGAATGTTTCTCCCTTTTCTGTGTAAAATTCCATTAAAGAAATGTCACTCCCTGTACTCTAACATTGCTCCTGTCTTGTAGCTTCAAGGCACAGGAAAAATCAGTGGGAGATACCGGTTTCCATTCACTAAGAGAAGCCAAAGGTGCCCTGCAGGATGGGTGGTTCAGATCACCACGTACTTCACTTGTGTGGGTGCTTGCCTGGAGAAGCAGATGCCAAATGGCATCACAGCATGAGCCCATTCTAGCTGAGACATGACAGAGAACAAATAAGCCACAGGGGCCCTGTATGGACCATAGGAATGGTAAGCTCCAGCTACTCTGCCAGGAACTCCTGCAATCAGGAGCACTAAGGAGAAGGATGAGAACTTTGGTGGAAAGGGATTGGGTAACTTGGTCACAACGTTGTCATTGCTGGGCAAAAAAACAGTCACAAGGAGAAAGGAGGAGAAGATAGCAGTAATGGATGGAAGCTGGTCCTTGCAAGATGCAGAAAACCGCTGATTTGTCAGGAGAGATTCATCTACACAGACATGCAGAATGGGTGATCTAGTGCACAAATGACAACTTATGGTTGACACATTTGAGTTGTTGTGATATACTGATGTACTAGAGTATGTCATGTTATTCCACTGGGAAACCCGGGTGTGGACTACTCATCATGATAGGTGCAGCACATTGGGTCTATCTGACCTAATGCAGATGTTTTCAGTGTTGGCATTCACATCTAAACAAATGACCCCATGTACCCTCATCAACATAGATAATGACAAGTACAGGATCTCCTTCTAAGACAGATGCTGATAATAGGTCAGACAAGCTGTGCTCTCACCTCCATCAGTTATACTGACCTGTGACAACACAGGAACCCCGTGGTAACATCTCATATGTAGCTACATGTGTGATGGACACCTAAAAGTTAGTTAAGAGGAATCCCAACCCTCCTGTTTTCATGTGCATCCCAAGACAACTCACCCTTTCACCATCCAGAAGCAGGTGTACTCTGAAGTTCATTGATTCATTAAGGATGATCTCTTCGTTCCTGTACAAAATCTGAAATATTCTGCTGTAAACGTTGTTTTCATGCACGCAGGCCGAGCAAAGGTTGGAATCACCTGCATAAAACACAGACAGACTACTGATGTGATTTTTGCAGGGAGACAATTTTCTCTCATACACTTCATGATTATCTAGGCCAGTTGTATTAGCACTTCTAATTAAACACTTCTATTATCAATAATTAATGTTAATGGAGCAGGTTGTTGTTGTGGATTGCAGGTTCCCAAGAATGGCACTTAAAGAAAACAGATGTTAAACACAAGTAGGCAGATTGGTTTTCAAAGTGAGAGTAGCTAACCCAGTGGCAGCACTTGCCCTAACTTTATTTCTCATGAAAGCTAAAGCATCAAATGTTTTCTAGGGTGTCTGTAGAAGCATGGACTGTAGGTGCTCACCTGATTAAAAATTCAACTTTTATTTGCAATCGGCATCTTTCAGAAAAAATAGATTTCTTGTCAACTCTGGTGCGCCCAGAAGTTGCTATCCGGCAGTGGGGACAATAGCCAACAGCATATTTGCTGGGGTAAAGAAGGAGGAAGGGAAGCACATTTAGAGTGATGGCGTTTGTCTTCCCAATAAACCATTACACATGATGAGCCATGCTTTCCTGGACATGGCTGACACCTGCCTGCTGTTGGGAAGTAGCGAATGAATTCCTTGTTTTGCTTTGCTTGCACACACAGCTTTAGCTCTACCTAGCAAACCACCCTTATCTCGTCCCGTGAGTTCTCGCACTTCTACATTTGCCATTTTCTAACCCATCCCACCTGGGAAACGGCTGTGTGGTGCTGAGCTGCCAGGTGAAACCACACCACCTAAGCTTCTGTCCATTGAATTCAGACAGTGGCTTCATCTACGTGCTGATAAATCACATCATCACAAAAGAGCTTCATGTATACTGAGGTGATATTTGTCTGTCCCAACTTTTAGATGCCTCCAGTGTATGCAGTTTGTCTTGGCTACAATGGAGCCTCTAGGATTTAAGACGTTGTTCATACAACAGAAAAAGTTTCATACTTTAGAACAAAACAGATTTTCACCCAAAGTCCTCTGCTTATTAAATCTCCTGTCACTGACAGGAACAGAGTATGGCTTGCCTAGCTGTACAAAACTACATTATAGGCAACATTTACTACAATGAGTTCCTTCCAGAGGAGTCTGCGATGCCTGTGTGATCATTTAATGAGCAATTGGGCACCGGAGTGAGGTACTTCCAAACCAAGTCTTGGCTTTCAATCTGAATCACTTGCTAATTCTACTTCCATTGCCCCTGAGCAAAAACAACTTCTAAAATGTATTCAGAGCCAGTTTTACCTTTTTTCCAGCATTCATTTCTGTAGCGACCTGAGCTTTTGAAATGTAATCCTTTAGCAAATGGTATTTTGGAACTCTCCTGATGAGGTGTGCTTAAAAAAGGTGTACTGGTATCAGTCCTTCAAAGAGAGAGATCTGATCTTCATCAGGAAGCCAGCAGGTACACGATTTTTAAAAAGAATAACAGTTTTTCAGGAGATACTTCCGGGAATTTGGGTCTTTGCAGAATTGTTTTGAGCTCATAAGCTGGGGTAGGATAAAAGACCAGGTCAAGAAGTCTTGGGGACTGCTGGTTTGTCAAGAGTTTCAAATCAGGACAGGTCTGTTGTGCTGTGCTAAAGCTACTGCTGCATAACTTGTAGAGCTGCTGAATACATAACTTGCAATCAGAAGTTGGTGAGTTGATACTGACAAAGGACTAAAGATTTCCAGAGGTAACATTTGTCCTGGGAGACAAGTGTATGGAGCACAATTGTCATTATAATGATTAGTTTTTGTGACACCTGTCTGTTGGAACTGGAATAGTGCAGACAAAGAAGCACCTTCTTGAAAAAAAAAAGGGGGGGAGGGGGGGGAGAAGGAGGAACAGAGTTGATTAAAAAACAATAGGATTTGTGCTAATTAATTATCAGGACCAGGACCATAGGGCTATCAATGCAAACTACATTCAAATCATTTTCCTGTTACTGACTTTTACCAAGCACACCCAGGATCAGCCTGTGTTTCACCCTGCTGTTGTCTTCCCAGCACATATCCTTCACAATAGCTCTTCATAAGTCCAGACAGCCTAGATAAATGCACATTTATTTCCTTGTGCTACACCCGTTAGGCTAGAACGTTTCAGCCTGATTAGCTCTTCAAAGCATGCAGTCATATTTATTTAAATTTAAATCTCATCATATTAGAGACACCGCAAAAATCATATTAGGGGTATAATGCATTCTTATTCCTATCTGGCAGACCAAGGGAGCTTTATGTTATTTGATTTAGATATTGATATACTGGTACTCTTCTAAGATGGAAAGTTTAATGTCATTTACTTTTCAAATGCACTCCTGCACAGACCACTGCTAGTGTGTAATTGCTTTAGGAGCTGGAGTTGCAAGGTGGCATGAAGAGTCATTTCTCTTGTTGGGAAGGTCGAAATCAAAGACAAAGCTACGATGCTTAGGGATGTCTCAAATCCGTGCGTGTGGGTATACTACTGGGCCAAAAAGTGCTTAGTTTTAAGAACACAGATATAGCTTTGCAGAGATCTGGCAGAGAACTGCAGCAGATGAGTGCCTGATCATCCCCTAAGCAAAACCCATCCCTGCCTGCTTCAACGGCCGCCGCCTGCTTCTCCCCCTCCCGAAGGATGACATAAGGCTGTGGCAGGAGATCCCTCAGAGGAGTGCTCAGCAGCACGAAGACATCTCAGCAATGCTGACGGCAATGCAGGCGTCCTGCCCCTCAGAGCAGAGGGATGACAACATCCCCGCAGACGCCGCCCGTCAGGCAGCAGCATGGCTCACGCACCCTGTGCTTTGCTGTGCAGGCAGGGAGCAGGCTGCGCCCTCTGCTTCAGCTTCTTCCACTCACAAGCGGTACCCGTGCCAGACAGGCGCTTCCTTAGCCTGCTCCACGAAAACCTCATCATCATCCCGGGAACTTTTACAGATTTCTCCTTGTTCCTGGGATGCTTTCTGACAGCCGTGTCTTTCTAAACCCACGAACTTGTCTGCGAGCAGACACCACGGCAGGAAGGTTGGCGTTTGCCATGGCTGACGTTTTTTAGAGTTGGTTGCTGGCAGAAGAAGTAGCAGACGTACACCTGTGCACAAACTCCCCTGGCACAAAGCATAAGGTGGTGGGAGAGCAAAGCTTCAAAGACTACCCCAAATCTCTTTCTAGCAAAACCTCAGTTACCCCAACAGCTCTAGGATGTGCCTGCACTGCTCACCACTCGTGCAGTCCAAGGAACATGGATGTAGTGTGTGGAAACTGCCAGGGCTAAGGCTGTATTGACCTGTGCTTAGCTGCTTATTCCACAGTTTCAAGTGCTTGAGCTTTGGTGAACTCAACAAGAGAAGTGTGATTTTGCAATAATGCAATTTGCTCGTGCTAAATTTCCTCATTAGGAGAAGTGTTTGTGACGCTTGCAGTGTCCCTTAAACTAGACGTAATCCTATTGCATTTACTGGTTGTCTTCTTTGGGTGGAAAAAGCCTTCAAAATACCTGGAAAGTGAAAGAGCTCTCGGGGCTGTAGGAACCATCACAAGCATGAACAGGACAGCTGTTCTGCACCACTGTTCATTCAAGCGAATGAGAAAAGTCTGTTGATGTATCTCCTTCTCTTTTTACTCCTTCCACAGGAAATATATTGCCATCCTAATACCACCCCCAGCAATCCCTTTGCAGATTACTAAGTAATGGCATTTTAAAAAAGAAAGGAACTTGAAGTAGGGGCTATCTATGGTAGGCATGAAAAAGCCCATATAAAATAAATTAGATTTTCATAACATCTCAGTGTGTATAAAGATCGGTGGTATAGGAAAGCAGAAGCAAGCAATGGGTAAGAAAATCTGGTTTAACGTCTTCGACAAAGAGCACCAGGACCTGAAGAACACAGTCAGGAACCATAGTTCCCTGCTGAGACATGTGAGATCTGATCAAATCTCACTTAACTACCTCGTGGGAGTAGGTATAATTTGATGTACTCTGTGGTTGTTGATAATGAAATCAACTTTTGGTGCCTAACATGCCCCTCTATTTGTGCCTCACGAGGGCAGAGCAGAGGGGGACAATCACCTCTCTCCCCTGCTGCCCACTCCTCTGTTGATGCAGCCCAGGATGCAGTTGGCCTTCTGGGTTTCAAGTGCACAGTGCTGGCTCACGTCAAATTTTTCATCTACCAGAACCCCGAAGTCCTTCTTCACACGGCTGCTCTCAGTGAGTTCTCCCAGTGACATCAGTTGGTCTTCCCTTGTCAACTGATGCAGTCGCCCCTTCACAGAAGGCCACCAGATTGGTCAGGCACAATTTACCCTTGCTGAAGCCATGCAGGCTGTCTCAGTCACCTCCTTGTCCTGCAAGGGCCTTGACATTGCCTACAGGAGGATCTGTTTCATGATATTGCCAGGCCACAGGTGAGGCTCACCAGCCTGTAGTTCCCTGGGTCCTCCTTTCCCTCCTTTATACCCCTTGTAGTAATGGGAGTGATGTTTGTCTTTTCCCAGTCACTGGGGACTTCACCTGACTGCCATAAATTTTCAGATATGCTGGGGAGTGGCTTGGCAACTACATCAGCCAGTTTCCTCAGGACCCTGGGATGAATGGTGCTTTGCATCCCTTCTCAAGTTCAGTTCCGTCTGTGCCTTGGCTTTCCTGATCTCAACGCTACACCTTTGGACAGCAGATGCTCATATGGGGAAAAGAAAATGTTACTGGGGAGAAAATAGTTAAAGATCATGACAGTATTCTGCAGGTCAGAACTGCTCCTTCAACCTTTCCAAGAGCCTAGTACATTTACCAGATAGACTAACTCCCAAAACTTCACTGGCCAGTTATCCCAGCTGTCCTCTGCAGCTATACCAACTCAGCCTTTCTAACCTCCTTCCTCTACTCCCATCATCTCTCTGTTATCTCCCTTCACTTAAATCTCCTTTATCCATGTACTCGCTATTTTTTTTTATTTTTTATTTTTTTTTACCTCTCTAAAAATGGTTTGAGAGGCTTCAGAGCTGTTCTACAGCAACATTGACAATGACACGTGCATATATCAACCTCTGATTTCTGTCAAGGACAGACTTTTAACTGGCAATATCTTGGTACAGCAGAGACTTGATGACGAATGATTCCCCCAGAGCCACTTAAGTCATGTGGATCCTTGCTGTTTGCTAGCAATATGGGTGACCAGTTTTTAAGTCCTCTACAATCTGTTTGGCATATAAGTCATTAGCATGCTTCTATCTCAACAGCTAAATTCTTTCCATAATTATACTTTCAATTGTTCTTCCTCCTGATGTCTGTAACTGCCAAAGAAAACTGGAATAAATACTAAGCAACAAACCTTTTCAGGGTAGTAGGCATCCCTGCCTGAGACCCAGATTTCTTCAGGAACTTTAGAATAATGTGACCTTTGAGAAATCATAGAATCATAGAATGGGTTGGGTTGGAAGGGACCTTAAAGATCATCTAAATCCATCCCCCCTGCCATCCCTGCATATAGGCAGGGATGCCAAAATGTTGGAATTCTGTTTGTATCTAGTTCATCAAGGCTTAAAAACACATAAATGCCTAACCACACAGCTCCTAACTCAAATTCTTGCACTAAGTGATGATATAAGGGTACCTTCAAAGCCATGGGATCCAAGGGTAAAAGACAGTATATTTTAGACAGTTTTTGAATAAAAATCAACAATTAGAAAGGAAAAGGTTCTTACTCATAATGCTACAGAGACCATGCACAGCTCGGATGATCATCACTAAATTACTTTGCATTACTTTTAAACTGCTTCCATTGGATACCAGAAGCACGGAGAAAGCCTTGAAATTAGATCCTTGGCTTTTTTTTACCCCCTTTTTATTTTCTGAATACTTTGCTAAGAATAACCTTAAATAATGTCAGATTACCCTACATAACAAGGACCACGAGACATAAATGAAACGTGAAAAAAAATGAAACGTGAAAAAGCTGTGTTCTCCAGGCAAAATACATTAAAACCTCCTTCAAAGCACATTTTCTCGCATACAACTTTTCTATTAATCTTGTAGGACTTGACTGCTACAGCTTTGCTGAGAATTACAAGGGGAAAACGCCATACTCATAATCCTCCGTTACCTCTGCCTCTGGTACACTTCACCTTCAGGGCTTGACAAAGATCAGAGATAGGATTCGCCCTGATTTGTCCTCTGTTCTTTAGCCCAGAGAAGTAAGATAAATTATTACTTTTTCAAAGTAAGGAAGCAGGAAGCATAGCGACTCAGTCCTGGCACTCTGCTGCTGGAGATGTTACATCACTTCCTATCCCCACTGCAGGGAAGAGAACAAAATCTTATTTCTTTTCTAAACATAAAATTACTACTCCAGGGAACATCAGTGTGGATGGTCTTTTTGAAAGATGACTTCAGGTTTACATCCTGCCTTCTCCAGAATTCTCTCTGCTCTTTGTTGAGCTTTGAGTGAGAGGTCTAAAATGAACACAAAATGATTACACAGTCAGGGAAAAAAAATCCTTATGGAAAACAAATCTAACTTCAAATCTATTCTCTTTACAGCTATAGCACTGGAAACAAGATAATCATTCAGTAGCTGGAAACTTCTTGAATCTCTCTATCTCAGGAATGAAATATTATTACATTGCTGCTCAAATAAATGGAAATTCAGGGTTCTGCTAAGCTTTGATTTAATGAAAGATACTCTTCAATAACATGGGCAAACCAAGCTGTTGTAGTTGTAAACAGAGCTTTACTGTAAGCACTTCATTATGAATAACGGTGCACGCCAAAGCATTTGTATTTAAGATTAATTCAGAGCTCCAAGAAACATACCATAGCCTCTATATTTGGTTTCCCACACAAGTAAATCTCTTATACCTTCAGATGTAGATAGTTTCACTCTGCCAGGTCACTCGTGCGCAGACAGATGAAAGGCATTCTCACTTGAGAAAGAGCTGCGAGCATCAACACCTTCCTACCCACAAACCTTATGTTACTACCTACGCAGCTAAGCTGTGTCACTGGTTCATGTGATCTTTCCCAATCTTCTCGAGTGGAAAGTCATCTCCTGGTACGTCGCAGTAGAAGGCAATTTAAGCTGAGCTCATTGCCCTTGCCCTGAAGCAGATTAGCAGCAGTCGCACAGTCTTCTCACGCAGCTGAACAGGGAGGGTGGCTATAGATGGGTGTACATAGTAAAGTCTTTAAGATCTCAGTTTGGACTAGCTGTAGCCCACTTCCCTGCAATCTGAGAGATTTTTATTGCACATATCTTCCTGGATGGTACTGGCAGAAACATAACCAAAAACTGCCTAGTTGCTGATTGCCCTCTCCTGTCCAGACACACGCCTTCTCTTGTTCTTCAGCATATGAAATTCCCAGTAACATCAGAAGAGAGATAATTCTTGTTTAGATTCCCTACCAAATACGCATGGATTTACTAACTTCTAAGTTTCTGTGTCATATGATTTCTTCTACTGTTGCCAAACTTCTTAAATGCTTGTAGGCCATGCTAGTTTTGCTATTTTTAATGAAAATTAAGGCATGTGGACATTCCTCGAATGAACAGTATGCTATCTTGCTAGAACCTAAGCACCGAACTGCAAAATATAACCAAAGGAGACCACAAAATCTTGTGCAAATAGCCATGTTTATCTAACTTGCTTTTTTCCCTTTACCATCTGTTGGAGCCATATGCCTTCTTAAATAAGAGCTAATTATAGGTCTCCACTGCAACTAATCAAATAGTGGCAACTGTGGCAAACTTCAGCTGGAAATTTCATTTCTTCTTTATGAAAATTCCTCCCCAAACAGACAGAGAGATAGTGGCCTTTCTCTGGTTTTCTGAACTTGGGTACACAGTAGTTGTAGTTGATACACACGTCTGTGTTAACATACGGGACAAATTCATAACAAGCTGCAGAACAATAAGTGCCAAAGTACAGTTCTCACCAAATACATTAGGAAGAGTGACCTTGGGACAGAAAGTGACTGTCTAATGAATATATTCACTGATATGTACTGTTGCAGAGCTCTTAATGTTTTGAGTTTTCCTTCACTGTCACTGTGTTGTTGTACACAGTGAAAGAGAGAAAGGAAATACACCTTTCACAAGTTTATCTAGCTTTTAGCAGTGAATAACCCAGGCAAAGAAGGATCCAAGACTAAAACTAAATTTTGGAAGAGAGATTGCAAACTTTTTAGAGAAAGTTGTATCTTATAATACATGTTGTCTTAAAAAAGAGAAGACGTCATTTTCATGTCCAATAGGCATTTGCATAAATGTCTCTTTGTATAAATGTCCATTAGCACCATTCAGGCAAATGTGTTATAATTGCCTTCAGTGTCAATATCACTTTGCATTGCTGTGTAATGTGAAAGGACTGAAGGAGAAAAATGAATTCAGTCCTAAATATGGTAAATGAATAGTTGAGGTGCCTTTAAAAAAACTCCAAACACTAGGTATGTCTTTCAGCATCACAGGATGACAGCAATTTCAGAATGTCATGCTGACCTTCCAGGCAGTTTAGAACCATTCTGGCAGAAATTAAGGTTTTCTGGAGGAAAAAAAAAAAAAAAAAAAGAAAAAGAAAGAAAGAAAAGGCAAATGGAAGTAGTATATTTTAAGCTAATTCATGCCAACCATCAGTCGGGTAGCTGTTTCCCATTATAACTGCCACAAATTCTTTGTGTGAATGAGTGGTGTGCAAAGAAGAAAGCCCCGACAAGGAGGTTAAAGGGGGTGTGGTGGGCATCTCATTTTAGCTACTCTTTTCGTCTGCCTACCAATAGGAAAATTCCTTTCCACTTTTCTCACCACTGCTCACATGTTGTTTTCAAAGGTGGAACACCACGAGTGTTTACAGATCCAGATCTACAGACGCCTGCAGACTTAAAGTCAAACTGGAGAATGAAGAGTTCCCTGCTGGGGATGTAGCAGTTTCAAGTCCCCTGTTCAATGGCATGGACTGGGAACAAAATACTCTCCTGATGTACTATTGCACTAGTACCATTTTATGCAGACTGTGTTCAAGGTGATGGACAGAAGCTGTATATTAACCAAACTTTTATCTCCAACACTACAGCCAGTTGCACTGAACTTTGAGGGCAAATTACTGTGAATTAAATATGTAAAACATTTTCTGACAGTCTAATAAAAATATGCCAATAAAGCTAATTTATCAGATGTAAGAGGTAGTCCCTAAGATCCCACTGTAAAACAAAAAAGCCTGAGGATCCACCATGAAGGACCTCAGACTCTCACTGGAAGGAGCATCCACAGGTGGTTAGTGTTTCTGCAAAGTCAGGTAAGTTATCCAGGTATTTAAATACAGGTTTCTGAGCCCCACCTGGTATCACAAAACTAAGCACACAAAAAAGGCTTCAAGATCTTACTATTTTTTTCCTCGCTGTGTACAATACCAGGATGTCTTCCATTTACTTTCTATGACAATTCTTTAGAGTTAAGGTAGATACAAGAGACCTGATTTTTTAGCTGCAGCTACAGTGCCTGAGGTTCTTTCATTCTACAGGCTATGTGATGTTCTAGTGTGATGTTCAAGGTGGGTTTTTCATATTCCTATTCACAAAGTGTTCATTATCCTTTACGAACAGTGATAAACATTATGATTTTCTTCCTCCACATTGAAGTAGACCTGATCCCTTGATCACTCAGGAGAGAGAGACCTGATCCCAGTGCTTGGTGATCTGTGATTCTGAGCACTAGATTTGGTATTTGTTGGGAGAAAGGGTAGAAACATATAACTCCTTACCTGCCCATAGAAAGGAAGAAGAACTCATTGAGTTTCTAGGGCAAGATAATAACAATAAATCAACCCCTATAGTTTCCATAAATTGCTGTATGATCTTTACTCTGAAGACATTTCACATACTTTGCACGTGTTCCTCAAGGCAACACAATACAAATCAGCCTCCAGAAAGACAGTCAGTGTGATGGAGATTGGCAGAATCAGACCACAGGTAAGTCATGTCAAGGCTTCATGTTTTCACCTCAAATATCATCACAACCTTAGAAGCACACAGGTAGCTCTTAGATATTCAAGCAAAACTGAACAAAGACAATTCTGTCTGCCTATTGAAGAGGCTACAAAAATTAAAAAAATCACATAATTACTAACACACACAAAAAATTGCAATTCCATTTGATGAAAAATAGCTTCTGTTCAAAATAAAAACAGCATCATTATAAAGTAGCTTTCCAAGAAGTCAACTAGATCACTTATCTGAAAGAGGAAGCATTTCAATATAAACCATAAACCTAACAGTAACCCAAAATGTTCTCCTGTATGTTTTATATCTTTTAACATTGATTTGAGCAGATATTTTAAATCTTCCTATCCAGCTGAGGAATGAGATTACTTCTCTCCGAGGTCAGCCAGTTCTTGTCTGATTAGTGATTTAATTGCTGAGCTGTCTATACAGCTTAGCACAAAAATGCAATAAAATTATTTTTTCTTATTCATTTGCTTCTCCAATTAGATTCCATCAACCTTTGCCACTGCATCAGTAAATTTTTTGCTTTTTAATTATGCACATTATCTCGACTGAAATCCTGCAGCCTCATCTGGATCACACATGCACATAAATCAGCAAGAGACCGATGATACTTTCTCAATCCATGTCAGGCACAAGCCATTTGGCTGTCTGTTATTTCATTAAACCGATTTCATAAAACTCTCTCTCTCTCTGATGTGCCAGGAGTATCATTAGCTGTTCTTCTTTGGATTGGTGTCTGGTAAGGCTATTCATCGCCTTCCATCTGAATTAAGGGTCATTCAGGAAAAGGATCCCTTACCACTTTGTGAGCAGTCTGTCTTCTTGTTTGGCTTAAACTTTGCATACACATCATGGTTCTGCAGTAAGCTCTTAAATCAGCTAAACACTGTAAGACTATAAGGTTGTGAGTCTAATTCTATCTGCCTTCCTCAACAAAACCCATTTAAGACTTTGCAACTGAAACGGGCCACACCCTGTCTGTCCAAATAGTCCCACTTAAACTCCCCGAGACAAAAAGTTATAAATGCAATTTGCCATTCCAAGACAAATAAAGGTTACAAAAATTTTTATTACTACCATGTTATAGACGGTGAACTTACACAAAAGTATGGTAAATCATTCAAGATGATCCTGAAAATCATCATCAGAGGAATTAACTCTAATCTAGTGTAAAGAAAGGTGTCTATTTACTGCCAAACAGACGCAGGCACTGCTACTGTATCAGACATCACAGTGCAGAGGCATGTGGCCACACCAACACTATTTAGCACTTTAGAGATCTGAATGCCCAGTGCTATCGTGGCCTTCTTGAGAGACATTAGGCTAAAAATGAAGCTTCATTGTGGCTCAGTTTCCCACATATTAACTTCTCCCTCACTTTTTATCTCATTTAACCAGTCTGCAGCTGCTATTTTGAGCCCTAAGTTTTATTACAATGCTTATCTCAGCGCTACCAGCTGTTACATATAACTTGGCTAAGAAACACATGCTGAACCTGGGATGCAAGTCTTTGATTGCCTTCACAATAAATAAATAAATTGTGAAGATATTTCACTGGATATAATTTGCCTAGTGACAATTGTATTCATAAGTTTTGGTAATGACTTAATAAAATCCTGAATCTTTCCTTTCATCCTGTAAACTTATTCATCAACCATCCTAATGATTTTGGAATCAACAATCCCAAGTGCAGTCTATGGAGATAACTGCATCCCTGACATAAGCTGACAATATTCAGTATACATAATTTGCAATACTTGAATTTTAGGCTCTTGGACTTTCAAGCATACAGGGTCTTCTCCTGGAGAAATTATCACTTTGTACAAAGTTCACAGAAGACGACAGAGCAGAACCATGTCGCAAACTACCTACAGTTTCCTTCCTAGCTGTTAAATGCTTTCCCAAAGAATAAGACATAGAATATTCAAATGTAATAACTTTGGAAACAGCCCATAATTTTTGCTGCTACATTTGAATGAAGAGAAATAACCCATAAGTACATTCTTCCTCTGGATTTCAGTGGCAGGAGAGACTGAGAGAAAAACAAATATTGGAGATCCCAACTATCAAATATGACACTAGTGTAATCAAAAAAGTACTCAAATCTATAAGGTAGCAAGAAGAAACAAAATTCATAGAAATAAATTCCTTTATCTCCTCAATATTTTTATAAATGCTGGAAACCAACAGGATGCTAGTTTCCATTACCCTCAAAACAGTGATTTAGGTTAAGATTATTCTACTGAGAAGGAGAAAAAAAAAAATCTGGTCATTTTTCGTAAGGCTTTTTTCACATGTCCATGTCCTTGTACGGATGGCTGTCCTTGAAAATGAGCGCTATGGGAAATCATGTAAGAGCCTATGGATATGAATCACAGGGGAAAAAAAAACCTAAGAGTTAGCTTGTTCTTATTTATAATTAATAGAGGGATTTTAAAGACTTGAAAGGAACTTTTCACACAGGCAAAAAGAATGAAAAACTAAGGGGAAACTGGAAAGTATCCAAAATAGGCTTGGCAAGAACCTTTGGCAGAAATGGTAGCAAGCTTTCAGAAATTATAATTAAAAAAAAAAAAAAAAAAAAAAAAAAAAAAAGAAGAAGAAAATAGGAAGAGGAAAGGAAGGAAGGGACACTACAGGCTGCACTACTGTACAAAACCATCTTTATTGTATAATCCCTACTGCGTAAATTGAGTAAGGTGTTCAAACTTTCCTGTTTTCTTGGAAAACGTGGAATACTTCACTGGATGTCTATTTGCTTCCTTACTGTTTCACAAGAACCTGAACTTCTTAAGGCATTCATACACACCAGTTCCCTTTACTTGTTACACCCCTGTTGAGACATCTGGATATTCTTATCCACCTTTGTCCACTCTTACTGAATTCAATGCTATTTGTGTTAGAGAATTTTAGAGGCTTATTGTCTTGAAAAAAAAAAAAGAAATCTTTGATGTTGTTTAAGCTGGTGGTATTTCAGCATTCCTATATACTTTTTACTCTCTTTCCATCTGAAATTCATAAGTCAGGCTTAGAATTTGTTTATGCGGTTTATAAGAGAGGTGCCAGTAAGGAGCTGGAAGAGCTCAGAACTGTGAAGTTTATCCATACAGCATGACAACCATTTCCATGCATTAGTTAATATTTAGCTGTTATAGACTGTCTCGCCAAACCTTTCTAGAACCACAACTGGTATTCACTGGTTTCCTATCATACTGCTCTTCCTGTAATGCTTCTCTTACATTCTTCTGTGCACTGGAGCCACATTCTTTCCTTTTGCATTGTGTACCATGTCTACTTTATATTTCAAATCACACATCTAACTGGACAGCTAGCCTTGAGTAAGTAAACAACAGCAAAGAGGCTTAAAATGTCAGTCAAAAACTGTGGATGAAGCTTTTTGCAGATAGCTCTTCAAAGATTTCCATCCCATTGCCAATCTATCAGTTTGTGACACAATCTTCATAAAATTGTCAAGGTCAGAATAATCTTTGGAAGGCTATGGTGGGAGGAATAATGAAAATTCTTAATAAAACAAGCTTGAAGTAGAAGATATACACAGTAAATATCTATTTAATCAGTGTTATGAGGAGAGGTTGTGCTCCTCCCTTATTTATTACAAGAAATACAGAGGTGAGAAGGAAAAAATGAAACCGTAACATAAATGTTAATTCAGTTCAAGTGACCTCAGCATTGAACTTGAAACCAGAAACTCCTGTTCCAGCTTAATCAGAGACTTTATCTGTAATACTGAGTAAATTACATGTGACTGGATTAAAATCCTGTCCCCGTATACCAAAAGCTGCATCATTAATAGAAACCCTGCCATCGCAAGCTCTTCTATGCCCAACAGTGGGAAAATGTAAAGGAGCCTGGTTCTCTGAAGCACTGTGCAGCCAACAAACCTTGCTGAAGACAGATATGTTTTTTGGATATTCAGGATTTTGGAAAAGTGGTCAACTAGCACCAAAATAAAATGATGAGGATTTTTTTTCCTGGAAAAGGAAAGACAGAAAAAAAAAATCTCTTTTTTCTTAGTTGCAACTGAAGTTCTGCAGAGGATAAAGGCAAGAAGATGCTTTGCAGGAATGACTCCTGCAGAAACTGTCTATATCTTCTAGAATTAGGGCTGAGCAGCTGACTGAACCTTAATTTCTATAACCAAATGAATAATTTAAAGGACATTAATATCAACACCTGGCAAATGCTTCTTTAGTATCTTGTTGCCATTTTCTTAATTTCTACATTTTCCTTGCTGAAATTACTCAAACTGTTCAAGTATGCCATTGGATGTTTTTTCAGTATACCAGTTTCAAGAAAAATCTCCTCTAAAGCTGGGTCAGCACCTCTGAAGAGAACTCGTGTTGGAACAGTGTCTCTTTCTTCGGCACAACTGTGCTATTCCTGCTTCAAGAACATTGCCGTATCATTTACTATTGGGTCATTTCTGGGAACTGTCAAAATACATGAAAAAGACATCACTTTCAACTTGAGCCTGCAGGCTTTAAAGAGTAATCACTACTGGAGTATATTTCTTCTCTGCTACTACTGAGATGTTTCATATGACTCCCTGTACTACTGAGCTCTTCCAAGCTTTTCCCTTCATGCATTTCCTTTCAGCAATGGCTGAATAAACACTACCTTGTGTTCATATTGTCACAAAACTTGTAACAACAAGGAGACCCTTGTAATCTGGGGAAAAAGAGAAGTCACTTTGCTTAACTCATCCAGTCACATCTGTTGCCCATCCTTTAACTTTTCAGTTCTTTATCTCCACCTTCTCATCTTTTAAATTAAAGATAATGTTGTGGTCCCCTTGGCCTATATTTGCAGAGATGGGAGTGATATCAATAACAGATGCCTTCAGTATGAGGTTTGGGGCAGAGGAGAATAAGGATGTCAGAGGACTTACATATGTTAGACTAATCCTCATGGAGGCATTATTCCTACTTGAATTATTTTAGAGATGTGAAATTTGATAGTTTCTTGTTTGCACAAGATCAGCCGTAAAACACTGCTAACCCTTCCCCTTGTGATGGGCAAGTCACTTGAATCAAAAAACTATTGTAATGGGCTTACATGGCAAGATTTTGGTAGCAGGGGTGCTACAGAGGTGGCCTCTGTGAGCAGAGCCCAGCAGAGCCCTTTTTCCCTTAAGAAACGGAAAAAACAGAACAAAACAAAACAACACAAAACAAAACTGCACAACGGAAGCTGAGAGAGCGAGGAGTGAGAACCATCCCTGCAGCCCCCCAGGTGAGTGCAGCAGGAGGGCAGGAGGTGCTCCAGGCAGGCAGCAGCAGTTCCCCTGCGGCCTGTGGAGAGGCCCCTGGTGGAGCAGGCTGTCCCCCTGCAGCCCATGGGTCCCACATGGAGCAGATCTCCACGCTGCAGCCCGTGGAGGAGCCCCGGTGGAGCAGGTGGATGTGGCCTGGAGGAGGCTGCGGCCCATGGAGAGCCCCCGCAGGAGCAGGCCCCGGGCCAGAGCTGCAGCCCGTGGAGAGGAGCCCACGCAGGAGCAGGGGGCCTGGGGGGAGCTGCCGCCCGTGGGGGACCCGTACTGGAGCAGTTTGCTCCTGGGGGATGGACCCTGTGGGACGGAGCCGTGTGGGAGCAGTTCCTGAAGAGCTGCTGCCTGTGGGCAGCCCCCGCAGGCTCAGTTGGGGAAGGACGGCATCCCGTGGGAGGGACCCCACAGGGAGCAGGGGCAGAGAGGGGCCGTGAGGGAGCAGCAGAGACGAAGCGTCAGGGACTGACCATAACCCCTCTTCCCCATTCCCCTGTGCCACTCAGGGGGAGGAGGGAGGAGGTAAATGAGTATGGAAAGGGTATGTTTGGTTTGGTTTTGATGTCTCACTGCTCTGGTGTGCTTGAAAGAGGTAATAAATTATATTAATCTCCCTATGTCGAGTCTGTTTTGCCCATGAAGATAATTGCTGAGTGATCTCCCTGTCATTATCTCAACCCTTGACCCCATTTTCATCATATTTTTTCCCCCCATGCCTTTGAGAAGTGGGAGTGAGGGAGCAGAGTGGTGGAGTTTAGCTAGACATCAGTATAAAACCACCACAGCTGTAAGTGAATGCAATAAAATTCTATGCAGGAAACAGGCTGGCTACTTCAGTATTTGCATTTAGACCTAAAGGCTTAAAGAACAGGGAGAGATTTTTATCCTATTTATACACGATTATATTCTGCACCACAAATCAGCCTATGAAGCACATATTCAGCCTATAATGAGCACACTATCAAACAGCAGTACCTCTTCCCATGGTTACCTGAGTTTGTATTCTCCATCTTTGTTTTATGAATACAGTCATTAGGTTTTTGTAGGCAATCACCAAACAGGCAACCTCACAGACACAGGCAAGCACTAAATTCAATTCAATTCACCTGTGTTTTTTGTTAATCGACTGGCTAACACAAAATGTATCCCCTAAGACCAGCCACCTCCTGCAACTGAGCACCATGTCAGGGAGTACTCTCTCTTCTGAAGAGGCTCATCATTAATAAGCCCCAGATTTCTTCCTTGCATAAGCCAATTTCCCATTCCACATTGCAATTATGTAAATGAAGGTGAAGTTCCCAATCACTCCCATTGGCTCCTCTCAGCTTATAGTTGAAAAGATGAACAACAGAACAACATTAAATAACTTTCATTTCAGGCTAGGGAAAGAAGGAGAAAAAATAAAAAAAAAAAAATTAAAAAAAGGATTTTTTGCTTTTTTAAGAATTTTTGTCTTTATCCTCCAAGGGGAAAAATGGATGAAAACCCACCTCCAGATTTTATCATTCAAAGAGTTTACTTCATTGTCCTCAGTCAGTGAATTTCTCTTTACAGCTAACTGCTACCAAAACCAGGCACAGTGTAATGTAAAAGTGAGCAACATTCTGAATTAAATCTATCTGATGTGACAAGAAAGCCTCCAACATTGCTGGAATTGCTTGGAGGCAATCTATCACATGAACATTTTTATGCCTGTCACAACATCTTCACAGTGTGAGTTCTTCACTTTCTTTGTTATCATGAATGATCTTAATTGCAGAGGTTGCTTATACCCGTTTTACAGGTCTGAAGCTGAGGCAGAGGATGAACTTGGGCCCGTCTCCTTAATATTCAATATAAGCCAATAAAATCAGTCCCTTGAGGGACTTTGAAGATAAGTGTCTTGCCTAACATTGGAGAGGAAGCCTGTTGCAGAGTGGGAGATTGAAGCCAGATCTCACAGTCCAGTAACAGTGTAGACTCCCTATCCTCTTCCTCTCTTCCTAATACTGTAGAAACATCTATTACTGGAAATCAAAACACACAATAATTTGCAGTTTAATTTGGTTTCATTAAAACCTAAAACCCAATTCACAATAAACAGCCTTCCTATTACAATCCACAAACCAGAGAAATTCATTATAGAAGTCTAAAACTCTGCTTCTGTTTCCTGCCTGCAACACCAACATGACAGCACATGGTAATTCCTTGGATCCTGCCAGAAGTCCTTTGCAGTCTCTTCTAATCTAAATATTGAGACTCTGAGCTCTGGTGAGTGTATTTTCAATCAAATAATATTACGGCTAGTACCACAGAGATCCTTATTGTGTTATTTGTACAAGAAAAGATTTTTCATCCCCCACAAATGTAATACCTACTTTATTAGTGGTTGATTGGAGTTATTATGGTACTTCCCTCTACTTAAAAGGGGGAAAATTAAACCTTGATATTTCTGAGCAGAAAAAAATACTTGCCATGGTGACAAATCCCAACTTCCACATATTTCTTAGAACAGAGACCACTGATAATGCTCCTCAGATCCACATCATGCCCGTACCATCACTCAGTTACACATACTCACCTTGAATAAAATTTTAGTGTGAGATCTGTCATGTCCCATTTTAGTCACAGAAAAAACAGGCAACTAATGTGATTTTTTTTTCTTTTTTTTTTTTTCTTTTTTTTTTTAACACAGGGAGAGAAAGAAACATCTAATAGAAAATCACTGTAACCTAAAATCCATCCTTTAAGCATGTGGAATGAAGCCCTCCCAATGTAACCTATGCAGAAAGCTTGCATTATTATTTTACGGTACTCAGTCTAGCTTTAAGACTACTCAAGTCTGTAAATATTGCTAAGATTTTGTGAGAAGCTCCCTTTCCTTCTCCTGAGGTTGCAAGTTCAAGTCCAAAGCCAAGGCCCGCAGACACCGATGCAAGAGAGAGTTGAGCCCTACCAAGTGTAAACTATAGGCATATGTGCAAAACATAACTCCAGAGCAAAGTGATATTACTCTTACAAACTTGTTCTAGTTGAAGTGTAAGATTAGAGACAACAGATGGACAGACATAAACAGATAAATCCAGGAAATAAATGAGACCATATTAGTCACCATGACTGGAAGTACACTCAGCACAACACTAGGCTGGCCTTGCATTAAGCCTGAACCTTGACCAAAGCACCATTACTGCTGGAAAACTGCATAGTATTCAGAGGGAATGGAGGAGAATCAGGAGGAGTTACATTAAAAAAAAAAAAACAACAAAAAAAACAGTATTTTTGATTACTTCCACAGATACTTGACCTCCTGTTTTCAGGCTTCTTGCAGAGAAAACATAACATTTTTTGCCTACATCTCTGTGGGGCTTTGGGGACCTTTCGGTGAAAACTGTAAGAAAGCTTGGCATGAAACCAACAACTGCACAACACTTGGTGCAAATACCCTTAAGGTAACAGACAGCAAGCTTCCAGCAGCTCATGAGGCAGGATGAATAACGTAGAGTATGCTGACAAGGAAATATTTAGCACAAGGACACTGCTCTCAGAAGGTAAGCTGGTTTAAAGAAGATGTTGTACTAGGTCACAAAATTGTATCAGGTCAAAGCTAGGGTAGAGATCTTCAGCAGAGTTTGAGGCTTTATGGTACAGGCATAAGCTCTTGTTCACCTCATGTGGACTTCAGTTAATTCACAATAACAAGGCATGCTATTAGCACAGAAGGAAAGTGCTACACAGAAGTGCCAAGACTTGGTAATTAATAAACAAATACTAAAAATCATTAAGCTGTGTATTTGAGCTGTTTACATTAAATTAGTTCTTTTCGCCCACATTTTCAGTTGGTTTGCTGTTTCTCCTGAACACATTAATACGTGTCTTCCTGGATCTGTATATACATGACAGCCATTTAGCGTATGTTTCCCAGGCAGTGAAAGAACACTGCCCTGCAAACAGTAAGATTTCATCTAAGAATAGCCCTGAGATGAAGAAGACATTGAAGTTCCCAGTGAGAAAGTATCTGGCTGGATATGTTATCCTACCCAGGCACCACGCAGAAAGGACACAGCTAAGCTAGGGAGAAAAACACTTTTTGCTGGTTTCAGCTTAAATCTCCTTCCCTCTGAACAGCCCTTAACTGCATACTTGTCTCAGCTGGTCTGTTTCATATTCCCGATGAGTAATGCATCTACAGTGCCCCTGCAGCCTCCAGCTTTGATGGCCACAGAGGGTCACGGAGCAAGGGAAACCGTGCAGTCTCCTGGGACAGAGTGGCAGCCTGAGGTCTGAGGAAGCTCTGCATTCAGGTCTAAGCTCAGGCCGTGATTCGCCTCCTGGGTCTGGATGTAGAGGCATCCATCAAGCACCCACAAGGCACCAGCCACTGAGAGGAGTCTCCCATGTTGGAGTTCAGGTGAACTGACGGTAATTGTGACCTGCATATAAAGGAAGAAGCTTCATATTTTCCTTCACACATAATAAAAGAAGAGGTACTAGACAACCCTAACCCCCTTGCTATGCCACCTTCCCTGGAGTGCTTAGGGCTAGCACCTGCCACCAAACTAACCCTTGTTTCTGGCACTGACCCAGCAGCTGTACTTAGATTGTGAAAATCAGAAGCTGGTAAAACCACTGCTGCAGGTTTTCTAAATGCATATTAGTTATTTCTGGCAAGTTAATGTGTAGAGATGGGGGAGAAATATTTTCATAAGCAGAATTATTCTTCTAATTTTGGACATGATACAGCAGCTATGATGGTGTTGAAGCGCACTTCCATTTAGGACATGAGCCATATTCAGAAAACTCCCACCTAGAAAAGTGTCAGTGGTTTTAATTATATTAACAGACACCCAGATTACTGCTATTATTTCAACTCATTACACAGTGTGTGGTAGAAATAGTAGGTCAAACATTTCCCTCTTTGGATCCACTGTATTACTCTCTAAAATGTAAAACAACCATAACAAGTTTCAAGACCATAAATAATTTTTTGCTCTCCTACACTGTCACATATCCAAGAATATGAAAGCTCTTTATATTAAGTAATTAAGTTTCACAATGGACTTATGATACAATTAACCCCATTACACATATGGGGAAACTAAAACAGGCTGATTGCTCAAGATCATCGCTAGGAAAAAGAGCTAAGAATCATAGCTAAGGACCAATAAATCCTTCTGCGTCCTCAAACTTTCCAGTTATCATATGCCACACAGGCACATTTATAACTTCATCAAAGCCCCCTGTTAAAAAACATGTAAGGCTTTCTGTTTCCGTTAAGCTCTGTGCTGAGGCTTTTGCTTCTGGTACTCGCTGTCTTGAATTCTGATACATTGGTTTCCATCCCCTTGTGCCATAGTTTCATTTTCTTTATTTGTTTAACCACAAGAAACATCAGTAACACAAGGATATCCTCTCCAGTGTAGTTTCAAAGGAGCTTCTTTGTAAAAGCAACAAATGCTAAAATAAATTTCTTTGATCTAAATAACAACCTGAATGATGCAATTTCATGAGTGATTCTACTAACATAATGAGAAAGCTTTGTTCTTATTCTTAAGGGAGATTGTGTTTATTGCCTAGATTCTTTTTTTTTCTATATCAGCTTTTGACACTAATATCTGATGCCTATTAGGTAATGTGAAATAATGTGCAATATCTTTTCCTTCTTCTCTTTAAGAAGAAGAAAATAAAAGTTACAATGCTATGCCTCAGTCATATGCCATTTTTCATGTTTTCCTTTGCTACTCAAATGTCATTCGCAGCATTTGTAAAGCACTTCCGTGAAACAGATCTCTCAAAGTTACAGTCTGCAGTCCTAGACTTTAGAAGCATGGCCTACATTGGCTGCAGACCAACTTTATCACTTTCTCCGCTGACAAAGATGCAGCAAGTTGGCTGCTCTGCCGGTCTACCCTCTTTCCACGCAGTCCTCGGAGGCACATTTAAATGTGCAATTTCAGGGTGTTTCTGATCTTGGGAGTGAAGGGTGTTGTGGTAGCACATATAACTTATATGCATATATGCAAGGGGAAGACTAAGCTACGCAGTATCTGCTGTAGGAGGTGACCTTTTACAGCCTGCCTGCGAAAGCCAAGTATGTAATTTTGACCTTGTTGGTTTCTATAGAATGCATGTCATTGCACCACATATTTTTATGCCACCAGCTCTATAATTTAAAATCAAGGTGAAATCAGAAGTTTTCTTAAGATTGATCCCCAGTCTAGCAAACCTCTATGCAGGTGCTCATCTAACAAATAAGTAGGATCCATTTATAGCAACAGGACTGTTTTCAAGCTTCAAGTCACAAACCAGCATTTTGCTATGCAGAATTTTACAGCAGTCATCTGAGAAGGTGTCTGCTTTTAATTGATCAGGAGATCAGATCATATTCAGAGGCTCCATATAATACGGAGGAAGTTGCTTGACGCTGCCAAGGGATGTGAATGAGGACCCAAATTTGCCTGTACATTTACATGTAGAAAAGAAATCACAAAGCAAAAAGGTGGCGTGTGTGTGGCATTTTTTTTTCTTTTTTTTTTTTTTTTTTTTTTTTTTTTTTTTTTTTTCCAAATAGCTTGCAGCTCTTTGAGCCATCAGGTTTAATACCCCACTTTAAGTGCTTCCTAACCATTCAGGCAGGTGGAAAGACAATGCAAACTGTTCCACATTCGGGATGTACATTGCTTCTCATCTTCCTGAAAGGTGTGAAAGTTTTGCATGAAATCCAACACAAAAAGTGTGTTTGAGCAAATGTACAAACAAACACACTTCTGCACATAGAAATCTACAGGAAAGGAAGCGTTGGGTTCCAGCACTGCCTGCAGGCTCTAATGGTGGTGTCACACCAGCAGGGAATGCAAGTCTTCAGTATGCTATACAGAACTCAGGTCACATTTTTCTCAGCCCTCTATTTCTTCCACAGTGTGCTGTATTTCCCCCTGGACTCCATCTCAGGTATTTTTCATGGAGAGAAAAAAGATCAGGCCTCGCAGGCAGCAATTAGAGGATTCAAGGCTGCTGTTCAAACCAGGCTTGCTCTCCATGCAAACAGATGCTGGAAAAATCTAAAGCAAAACTGGGGATTTCCCACTGGGACGTGTGGTTCAATGCCAGGACTTGTCAGTGTATCATCAGCACAGCTGTAGAAGGTTGCTAGGCACTGCTGGAGAGGCTGCCTACAGGATGTCTCAAAGGTCCTGCCACAGATGGGATATTGAGAGATATGAGAGCTCCTACACAGGGAGACCTTTCTTTAAGGGCAGCGCACACATCATCAGTGAGAAAGTGATTTGACACTAGGCAGGGTTTTATACCACCGCACACATCCCTTCTGTGCAATTTAAGCATCAAAATGAAATTTAGGGACTGAAAGGGTAATCTCAGTCCAGGAGAAGTGCTTATGCTTAAATGGACCAATTTATTTACTGACTTATTTCTTCTCACAGTTAATGGATAAATAAAGTAGCTGTACAAAGAAAATTGGAAAAGCTGTATTCAAACCAATACTCTTTGTTCATGCTGGTCACAACAACTCCTACTTCCCTGTATCTGATCTTTTTGCCTTCTTTCAGCAATAAGGAGAACATGGGGAAGGTGAAGGCTAACTAAAACCTCAAGAGAAGGAGACATCCAATCTCTCTGATTACAGCTGCTAAAAAGGCAATGGGTGCTCCACTTCTTTCTAGCATGAAGTTATTCAGAGAAAGCAGGCCAACCCTTTCTTTCAAGTGGAAAAAAAAATAAAAATCCTTTCTTAACAATTGGCCCTGGACATCTTGCTACAAAGACATGCCACAGTTCAAACGCCAGAGCTGTGCTTTGTGCACAAAGCACTTGCTGAGGTTCTGTGGCTTAGGTTCAGAGGGGATCAGACTAGCTATAAAAATTGTCCTTTCTGGACCAAAAGAAGCAATGAACAAATCTCCCAGAACGTTTGCCTCTCATCATGACACCATTACCTTGCCTGGGACATAATTTTTCTGCTGATGGAAGACTTAGCAGGTCATTTTGAATCATTTCCTAAAGGGTATAGCTTTCTAGCTATTTGGATTCCTGTTTATCTTACACACTTAGAAAGTTATTGTCATATACATAATTACATCTTTGAAGTAATACCATCATTTTACAGGTAAGACAGAGCCAAGGACACACAGGTTGTTCTGTCTATGTCCCCTGTTTCAGTCTGTAGGCCACAAGAGTTTTCAGAGCACTCCCTGCCAGTGTTACCAATGTGAAATTAAACTAGCCAGAGTTTCTTGGCCAGAACAGTAAATTAAGCATATACGTCTGAAAGGCCCATGAGTACAATTGAATGCACAGAAAACTCTCATTTTTCTAATTTATGATCACATCTAATACATAATGCTAAGCTTCGGGGCTACTCACCACAGAGCAATGTCCTAGAGAACTGTTAGTAGCACAGAATGCTTTGCTGAACCTTGAATTCAGTTCCTGGTTCATCTAAATTCAAGCCTGGCTACTATTTCCCAGTATATTTTTTGTCCATCTATAACATTTATGGTGAAAATACAGTTATTATTTTAGTCTTGCAAAATATAAATAAACCACCATTAACACAATTTCATTTTCAATTAATGATTTTTTTTTTAAATAATAATAATTAATTTCAAGTGTGACACTGCAGAAGGAAAATGTGAATTCATTTTTTAGATCATTGCCTTTGTGCTTAATTGTTTTCACAGGGCAGCCATTTCAGTATTGCCCAGGGACAATTCTTGCTGAACAAACTGGGACCAGTTATACAGAAAAGTTAAGATTTTTATTTAATTGGTGGTGCCACAATAAGGTTCAATGAAAAGAAGAAGAAAGATAGAAAGATGATCTCATACTGGAGTCTTATCCTTTTCTTTATCCTTTTTAGCCTGAGAAATTATGTTGAAGCGTTATGCAAAATCCTGACTCAAAGTATCATTTGTGATTATTTGCTGGGATAGACATGGGCACCATTTGCTCCCTCTGTTGCCTGACTCACCTTTGCTGATTTTTATTATTACTTCTTAATTTGCATATATACATGAAGGCACATAGTGCAATCACAGCCCTTTTGTGCCAAGGCTTGTACAAACACAATGGAAATGTCTCTCTGCAGAAGTTCCTCAACTTCTTTTATAGTAGATGGAAAGACATAGGTGTGATTCAACTCATCTTAAAATAGATACGTTAAATCAGTCCCTCAAATTACTTATTTCTCTCCTCTGACTATAAAGGGAGCCTGGCTGATTAGCTTAGGTGGAGATGCTCACAGCATAGATACCAGCAGTTAGATAAGATGATTCTTACCCTTAGTCACAGGTTCCCAGGGCCACCTCCATCTCACAGCCATAACTCAGGTTACAGATGATTTATTGCCTGCCCTTAAAATACAACCTAGCACATCATTATAAAATAAGTATTTCGTGAAAGTATAGCAAACTTGGTAAAGTAAGGTTTCTTCAGAGGCTTAATCATAAATCATGCGAGATAGCCTCACAGGAACAACCACTATTACCTGTAACTGTTGAGTGTATACGTATGTTTCAACTAATGAATATCTACTTCTATAAAACCTGTCATCTATAGATCTAAAGATATTTTACATGAGGTCAACACTACCGCTTCTGTTCAGTAGATGAGGCAGAGAGGTGAGACAAGGCTTGCCAACTGTAGTGCCACAAACGGGCTCCAGTTGCTCCACAACACAAGTCTAACACTTTATCCTTCAAATCCTAACTCTGATGATCCACTGTGTCCTATAATCACTGGGACATCCTGATACTCCCAAGAAGCCATTGCTCCAGGCACCACATCTATAATGATTTGCTGAGCAAAACAGTGAGACATATTCCACCATCCAAAAATGTTTTTAAAGAAAATTTTACATGTGTTTGTGGTCCCCATGCAAAAATACAATCACATCTTCCTGAAATTGTTCCTACTAGTTCCATTTAATCCCTACTAATTTAGACCCTAAAATCCTGATGCTCAGATGCCTGGTGAAGTCTGAGATTTATCACCTCATTGGGTAGCAAAATCTTCAATCTGGAATTAGCTGCTAAATCCGAAGGCAAAACATATGAAGAGACTGAGGTGACAGGGCCTGCGATCATGGTGGGCCAGCTCATTCCTGCAGACACAGCTCCTTCATGTACCCCCTCACTCTCTTCAGCCCTTTGGACGTATGCAAGATGCTCCCTTAACTGGTGATCCATAGCCTTTAGCAAAGCTGTCTATGCCCTTTTATCTGTAAGTTGAACTAGTGAAAACAACTCAATCATGACATCTGCCTGTTTCTTAACTAACATAAAGCCAGCCCGGTGGCATCTTCTGCAGAAGTTTCTAGTATTTTTGTAGCCCTTTATTCAGTACGTTGCATTCCCTTTGTTACATCTTATCTAGAGGGAATATGAGGTTATTAGAGATGTCAGTTTAACATGATAGTGTCCCAAATTCAAAATGAAATCAAGAGATGAAGGACAAACTTTCTGTTCTATTATTTCTCCAGAAAGACAATATACCCTTTACTTAATACTAGCAATAACTCTGCTTTCAGGTACTTGAAACTTACAGGAATTTATAGCTCCCAGGAACTGTGAAGCCAAACCCATTCGGTTTTTGGCTCTGATGACAGACATGAAGGAGTTTTGCTGGTAAAACAAGTTTGTTTCCCACATAGGATTCCAGCTACTTTTTAAGATTTTTTTTTTTTTTCCCCTGTGATTTATATAAAAATTTTATGTGATAGTTTGTAAAAGAAGGTTGTTAAGATTGTCATGATTTGTCACAAGTTATCCATTTTTTTACTATTATTTCTCCTTCTTGGCAATTGGTGAACAGGAAATATTGGATCTTATTGCAGATTTTCAGCTGTGATGGGCTATTTAGTTAGCACATTTTGACATCCTAGTTTCAGAAGAACTTTTCTACAGAAACTTCAGTTTCTGTAGTTTAGTTTCGGGTTGGGAAAAAAAAAAAAAAAAAGACTGAAGCAATCTAAATAACCAGTAACTTCTGAAAATTTAGGCTCTGAGGCTCTGAAGATGATCATCTATTTCATTTTACAAGGCCTAACCTAAAAACTGCCACCGAGCCTGCCACTTTCATCTGCATGTACTAAGTTGCGTATCCACTTGTAGAAGGTTTGAGAATTCTACTGCTGAAGCATGAAAATAAATCTTCTTAAGCAGAGGGATACATGCAGACCCTCAATTTTTACAATTAAGCTAAAATAAGCTAGATTTGAAAGTGCCGAGACAACATTTTTCAGGCAGAAACCTTTCCAATGCATCATCATTTTCCTATTTAAATGTTTGAAGAGACTTCTTATAGTTTTAAAATATTATTTTTAGCATACTTACATTTAGAATAAATGCAGATGTTATATTTAGATTAAATCATTTCTAAAGGAGACACCATTATTTTTAAATTGCTTGATCAAAAAGTTCAGAATGTTTTCTCCCTCAGTATGACTTTTTGATTAAAGCTGCATATTTTTAAGATGAATCTTTTACATTAACCTTACCTTTTGACACTTCCAATTAGCCTCATGGATAGAATTACATAAAACTGCCTCCCTGCCAATACATAGATTCAGTGAGGATAAAAAGAAGATACCCTATTAATTTCCTTGTACGAAAGATCCTAATATAAACGCAGTTTCTTATGACTGTATCGCTCTATAAACCAAGGTTCATTTCACAGACATGCTGAAATGTGAGGTGATAGGTAGCACTTGGCATCAACACAAAGTTTTGTTGCTGCTTTCTTAAATATTCAATGTTTCGTTAAACAAACAAAATCTACTTTTTCTTTTTGTATTGTTTCATTGTTGTTTTCAAACTCATTGTCAGTTCCCCAAGAGCCCTGTTCAATTAGAGGATTCACCTCTGAAAATGACTCTGAGCTTCAGAATCTTAGGTGAACAAATATTTCTTTGCTGTGTCACCTAACTGTGTAGCTGACACTCCACGTATTTATTTGAAATACTAATTCAGATGAGAAAATTCCCCAAATAAAGAAAAGGACATCACAAAAAGACATCAAAAGGACATTTTTTTGCTTCAGTGTACACCAGGAGGAAACAGTTGTCTGGACGCGACTATCTACTGAATTAGTGACAATGTTTAGGGCAGTTGTGGATGTTGAAGGACTTGCACAGTTGAACTGTACATTAGACTGAAAGCAGCAAGGATCACTGTGTGGGGAAATCAGAGACATGTAAGTAAACATGTAAGGACCCCTGAAGGTCCTGCCTCCAGAGCAGTAGGTCTGAAACTCCCCTATGGATCATTTAACAATAAAACTGAAGGACATTGTTGGCCTTAAGCAGCAAAAGTGGTGTGGGGGCTCTCTCTGCTTCTGAACAATTGATTTCTGTTCCTACCAGACCTTCAAGTTGCCAGTGATGATTAAATTTTGTTGTCTCGGACTCACTGCCCAGGGAGAGAGCCCTATGGTATGGTATGGTGCTTACAAGCCCTTCTGGATTTTTCACTGACCATGGCCAGTTTGTGCTTGGTCTATCTTAACTTCAGGTTGGGATGCTGTTCAGCCTCTCCAAGCCTGTGGTCTATCCTGTTGCCTCACTACTACTCATTTTCAGTTTCCATCCTTTGAGCCATTATGTGTGGCCTTGTCTAGAAGAGGAATGAGACATACACACAGAGCTAGCAGGACAGTCAAGATATCTTTGATTTCTTCACCTTTTTTCCATGTTCGGATTAACTTTATTACCACCTTGTGGAGTATCACTGAATTCTGTTCGATCATTGATATATCAATTCATAAAATTTCTGGCTGTCTTTTATGGTCTCACTGGTAATAAGGGTTTCTAAAATAAATCATCACAAAGTCACTCCTCCCACAACAAGGTCTCCTCTAGGCAAAAATTTGTATCTGTCAGATATGCTTTATTTTACATATGAAATGCATTTTTATTTACAGATTACTTTAACAAGCCTTGAAAACAAAACCATGTTATTGGCTAAAATATGAACGTCTCCCCCCTTTTCTCAGGCTTCAAGAGCAGTAAGCTTATCTTCACTTAATGGAGGCAAAAATTACCTTTCAAAAAGTTATTGAAACTAATGACTGCAATTTCATACTGTTCCACATGTCATGGTGCTGTTTCTTCTTGCTCTAATGAGCAACTAACTGCAAGTGTTTGTCATGACTGCATTAAGAAGCAGTTTACAATAAAGGAATTTTTCTTTAAAAATCAAGGTAGAATTCCTTCAGTAGAAACTTTCCTTGAGATATCCAGATAGTAATAAAAAGATTAGGATCACTAATTGTCTATTAAAAACAGACACAAACAGTTAGTCAAGGAGCCTACTAGAATTATAATTAACCCTTCATAATAGGTTTCAGATCTGAGGTAGTCTCAGAATGAACATTTAATTTATAAGGCAAAATTGTCTTGCAGGCATTCAGTGTGGGTGATCAGGAACTAGTCTAGCAAAATGAAACCACAGGTTGCAGCAATTTCCTTCATTTTCTGATATACTCTTTTACTTTCCTTTTTGCACATCGCAGTTTAAATCAGGCTAATTTTTTCTTGACACCTAATGTCAGGTATTCCATTTTATGAGAAATCATCAAACTATGAGTACATGAAACATCTCTACGACACCAATTAAAAGAGCTAATGTGTAATGGCAAATACTGCATCTCACCTCCCCTGCATTATATGAGATAGCCAAAAAAGAAACACATATTCCTTGACTCTCTTTGGCTTTCTGCACTATCAGCAAATAACCCAATTCAACTCAGTAAAATTAAGTACAACACTGCTAAAATCTAATAAAGATCAGACTAGCAGGTACTATTTTTTCTTAAATACTTTGTATTACTCGTCATTAGATTTTCAGAACAAGTTGTCAAAAATATTTCTGTTTGGAAAGTTCTGAAAATTTGTAATGTGGTATTTCTGGAGGGGAAAAACAAAGGAAATCTAGGCACAAAATCAAAGTCCCAAGTAATTTCTTTAGTTCTAAGCCATGCAAAATATTTTTTTCCTCAATATTCACTAAATTTTTTCCCATAGTCTGTAATGTAAACAGGCAAGCTGGTCTCCATAGTTGTGGTGCATGAGACTGAGGCACAGTGAGTCTAAAAACAGCGTATAGCAAAATCTGACTGCAGCTTTCACTAATAAAGAATAATTCTCTGTCCAAAAAAAAAATTATACATCCAGGTGGTATGTATTCTTCTGCAAAACACTGCAGAGGAAATTCAAAATTATACTTTTACTGAGATTTAACTGCACTGACACCTTCAACAATGTAATTCAACCTTGTATATCTTCCTAGGTGATAATACTCCTAAAATTTACCCCAAATATACCGCTTTCCTTAAGTAATCTTTACCTATACAGGTCTGGCCTCCACCATTCTCCACTCAGGTGGTCCAGGAAATCAAGATACAACAGCTAATCCTAACTCCTTCTGACCATTGTTATTTCTCCAAGTATTTTCACTTTGTATGCTTAGTGGCAAACTTTTAAATAAAAATGCTTTAAAGATATGATTTAAAGATAAGCTCCTGCAACCTTTTGTCTTGTATCTATAGCCTGGAAACCACTAAATGACTGTGTATTCATAACTTTTATGAACCCTTGTCTCCAAATTTACACGATAGCCTAAAACCTTATAGAAGACGCTTAGTGGATCATAAACAATTCAGCCAAGGAGCTGATTGTACCAGAGCTAGTATGAGACGGTACATTCTCTTTCCCAGCTCCTTTGACTGTTTGTGCTTGAGTCATGCAGATTCAGCCTAATGTATCCTGCCGGTGGACATCACCATACCATACTTTAATAAGCCATGCTGCTGAAAAGAGGCACAATAAATAAATAAATAAATAAATAAATAAATAAAATACAGTCAGAAAAGAGCTTCTATAGTTTGGCTTTAAGATATGTCTGCATTAGCTCAGCCCCACAGAACTGATGCTGAGACTGATAAGTATGTGACGTTATGAGCTGCACAAGAAAAAGCAGTGAGCATAGTTTGCTCTTCATAAGCCAAAAGCAGGCTGCATCAGTCATGATGTCTATTCAGAGACAGGAAACTAAATCTCATGGGGTCTCAAAACCTGCAGAGAGAAACTAAAGACTGTGCACAGTCTCGTTCCTTCTCTCCTTTTACAGCAGAGGAAGTCACCAGCCACCTGTCTCCTGCTGTTAAGGAAACCCACCACACTAATAAGGGTTAGAGGTATTAAGTAACTGTATACATTTTTATGTATATATATATTTATGCACATATATATGCATGCTATATGCATATTTAAGTTCAAATAGCCTGAGTCAAGTCAAGCCTGAGTGCCTTCCCCTCCAACGAATTCTTGAAACTATTCCTTTGAAACTATTCTACTTCTGCAGATGAAAAAAACTAGCAGAAAGCAAACTAAACGTTGCTAATGCCGTCAGTTCCCACAGTTTTCTTGCAAATCCCACAGAAGTTAATAAAATAATTATTTTATATATGATTCTGTATATGCCAAGGGTGATTTACATTGGAACAGGATAAAAAATATTCTTCTTCCTTCCTTGGGCATTTTTCACACTACAGTGTATGCCAAACCAGAACTGGACTTTTTTTCTTTCTGTAGAATCAATTTCTTTACTCTGACATTGAGTTTGGGAATTTTTATTCAGACTTTTTTTTTTTTTTTTGCATTTTTCTATATTTATTTGTATTTTATACAAATGTAATTTGTAGAATTATTTTGTATTTTAACATATAATTAAATCTAAGCTAATTGAGCCAGACTTTCAAACTGAAAAAATCAAACATTTAATCTATGAAGGAATGTTAAATTTGAATATTTCAAATGTAAAAATGAAAAAATCAAAATGTAATATTCAAGTTCAAGAACTCATTAATCTTGCACTCACATTTTTTTCTTCCTCTCTGCACAGTATTGAGTGAAAAGGACTCCATTGCTTATTCTCTACAAGCTGTCATTAACATTAAAAAAAAATCACCCAGAAATCATTTAGAATAGTAAACCAACTCCTTCCATTGTCCGCAAGGAAAGCCACATGCAGGAGAGTGCTTGCAGATAAGGTGGCATGATTTTCCATTGCTTTTCTGACATAAAAAAAAAAAAAAAAACAAAAGGAAAAGGGCAGTTTAAATTCTACAAGTACTTAAAGGATCTATGCTGATAATAATAATGGTGCAATCAATTAATTGGTGTGCCTAACTGTGATGTGTGTCCAGAAATGTCAAAATTATGAAGACAGATACATCTGAAGAATATCTAACAGAGAAAGTGCTGCAATAATCCTATGGTATGACATTGCTTTACCAGTGGGTATCTTTATACTAAGGACAGTGCATCCAAGCCATGGTTTAACCCAGCAGGAAGCTCAGCACCACACAGCCGTTCACTCACTCCCCCATCTCCCAGCTGGAAAGTCCTTGGCTCTGGGTGAGCACTGCTCTGCAACAACTAAAACATCGTTGTGTTATCAGCATTATTCTCATCCTACATCCAGAACACAGCATCATATCAGTTACTAGTAGGAAAATTAATTCTACGCTAACCAAAACCAGAACACAAATCTGTACCAGTTTCCTGCAGCATGAACCTGGCTATGGATTTGGTATGTTTTCTGCCAACATTTGGTAGTGTTCACTAACTCAGAAGCTCCCATCTCTGTTGAGCCCCAAGACATCACCCCAGTGTTATGCACACTTTTACAGCAGGAAGTGAAGAATTGTCTTTATACGCCTGGCTTTTCCTCAACACGTAGTTTTTGTTTTGTCCTTCTTTCAGTCCCGGCCCAAGTCAGAAGGCTCCCCTGACTCCTGTCCACATTATCACTTCCCTTCTCTGCTCTTTTCCCATAGCAGCAAGAACTGATCTGTTCTGCTCCTGTGAGACCCCACCTGCAGTGCTGCGTTCAGCTCTGGGGCCCCCAGCACAAGGACATTGGAACGAGTCCAGAGGAGGACCACAAAGATGATCAAGGGGCTGGAGCACCTTTCCTACAAGGACAGGCTGAGGGAGTTGGGGTTGTTCAGCCTGGAGAAGGGAAGGCTTTGGGGAGACCTCATTGTGGCCTTCCAGTACCTACATGGGGCCTATAGGAAAGCTGGGGAGGGACTCTTTGTCAGGGGGTGTAGTGATAGGGCAAGGGGGAATGGCTTTAAACTAAGAAATAATGGATTTAGATTAGAAATTCAGAATGAAGACTTTACTCAGAAGGCTGTGAGGCACTGGCACAGGCTTCCCAGAGAAGCTGTGGATGCCCCATCCCTGGAGGTGCTCAAGGCCAGGCTGGATGGGGCTTTGGGCAACCTGGTCTGGTGGAAGGTGTCCCTGCCCACAGCAGAGGGGGTGAAACTGGATGATCTTTAAGGTCCCTTCCATTCTGTGATTCTGTGACTGCTCTTCAGATGCCTCCTCCCTCACCCAAGCATAGTCCAGTCTGAAACCAGCCCCCTTGCACACCCGCAGAGCTGAACATCAAAAACTCAAACCCCCTCAGTAACATCCCACACAAGAACAGAAACCTGAACAGTCAGAGAACAGTAAGGAAATCCAGGATTGGATCCAAATCCAAGATCAGACTTTGAAACTCATGGCCATACTTCACCTGTTCCCCTCATGCACCCTGCCCCACCTCCAGCCATGTGCCACCCCTCAGGAACCTCCTCACCTGTCTGTCCCGCAATTGTAGCAAACAGCCTGTGAGGAATCCTGGATGGGATTTTCAGCCCAGCTCTTATCTGGTAATACCTGGGGAGACAGAATTAAAAATGTCATGATGTTACACAGGTGACTGCTTCATCCATCTAAAAAATCTTTGAGAACATATCCTGGGCATCTACACACAAACAGAAGGGCCCAGAACAGACTTGCTCAGAAATACTGAGCCCTTTTCTCTGCTGTGTAGTTTTAAACTGAAGTTATAATTTATACTGACGTTATCATCCCCATCTTATTTTACAGCAGTCTGAATGAACAGAGATCAAATGTGTGACTGGAAAGGAAAGGCTATGAAGTGAGCTTGGCTTCTCACAGGGAAAAAAAAAGGGGTGGAGGAATACCTATGGGAAAATCCAGGGAGATCAGACAAGGAGTGACAAAAATTTAATGCAAAATAAAGGAATTGGAAACTTCTGTGGAAAGGAAAAAAAAAAAAAATAAAGGTGTTAATCTCATATCCAGGAAAACTCATTTTATACATAGGGATTATCATTCTTGTGTTCCATATTGAGCATATCATATCTTTAAAATGTCATTGGCTTCAATCATACCTAAAGCAATTGTTTTCTAGTTACTTGCTATCCTATAGGTGATGCATATGTTAAGTGAAGGATGACCAAAAAAAAAAAAAAAAAGGAAACTTTAGCAGTTTCACCAGTTTATTACACACAGTACAAGGTATTTATGAGCTCAGTCCAAACAAAGAAATAAACTTATCTTAGTCCTTATCTTAGTCTTCCTTCGTTGGCACTTTCATAAGCAAGGAATAACAGGCAATGCACACCAGTAGGTATTACAGCTCCTAAGCCACTTCGCTGTAGCACAGGACACCTCTGACAGTTCACAGCTCTCCCACTGAGCTGCTGCAAAACCATGCTGGTGTCAATTCCCCTTTCTTTGCATTTTCCCTCCTACCCTATGTTTGGTTTATTCATTTATAAATGCCTCACATTCGGGTTGTCTTACAAGTGTGTGGAGACATTTTCAGCCTGACTTGTGTTCATCATCTAAATACAAAAATAAACGCTAAATTAGAGTTGTAAAGGTCTACCCGGCACCTGAAGACTGACAGTTGGCAGAATTGTTTCTCCAGAGGAGTATAAGAGTACGTGGAAATGAACTGTTAGAAAAGCCAGTCTTCTGAGAACTGCTGAATAAACAACAGCTCATACAGGTCACGCTTAGCAGTGAAATCCTTACTAGGGATGTAATAGTGAATAACCTAGATCTCTCTCTGCTAGGTTAAAAGCTGATGGAAGGGATCTGATGGGGAGAGAAAAAAAAAAAAAATCCCTTGGTGACAATTCTCTTCCGGTCCCTCACAGCGCTCACCTTACCCTACCTACTCCAACTTGCAGATCCCTGCAACCTGGATATAGTACCAGCACAACCCCTAGCACTTTTTGCTATCCTTTTTGGCATCTGTTTCAGGCAAAAACTTGTAAATAAAACCTCTCCATTTGTATTTTAGTTTTCAGAAAAGAAAATAAAAGCTCAGATTCTAAACATGCAATATCTAGTTAAAATACCAGCAACCAAACATTAACTGCTTGATCCTTCTGTCCCTTACAGTGTTCTCGTACGATGATTAAGAGTTTTGCCTTAATGTTATTGGTGCTGATTTCTTCAAGAGCGAGTACCAGAATTATGCCTTAAGACCCTTTGTATTTTCATTACAATTATATGCAATACAAATATTTAACTGACAAAAATTCCCTCCTTGGGCTAAACACACAGTCTAAACATTTCAAAATTACAGCAATGTGGTATTAGTGCATTGCCAAGGCAGGGTAATGGGACACTACTCAGTATGTACAAATTAATGATGTTTTGCTCCATGTACCTTCCACTAGATTTATTCCTAAGAATAATGTCCAAAACTGCCTGGTACCTCTTTTAGATTTTTGCCTCTTAAGATTGTTATAGGTTAGCCTTAGCTAAGAGCCAAATTTCCACCTAGCTGCTTTTTCACCTCAACAGAACAGCAGGAGAAAATATGATGAAAAATCTTGTGGGTTAAGATAAAGACGGGTAGGTCATTTACCAATTACAGTCACTGGCAAAACAGACTCACCTTGGGGAAAATTAGTATAATTTCTTGCCAATTTAGCTAATAAGAAACAAAACCAAACATTAAAACAATACCTCCCCCCCCTCTCCATGCCCCTTTTCCCAGGTTCAACTTCACTCCGTCACTCCTGACTCCTCTCCATCCCCCCGAGCAGTGCAGGGAATGGGATGGGGTTGTGCTCAGCCCACCACAGCCCCTCTCAGCTGCTCCTTCGCCTCCACACACTTCCCAATCTCTTGTGAGCGCCTCAAACTGCCCTAAACATTTTCATTAGGAAAATGGCCTCACTTGGCCCAGACTAAAATTGCTAGAACTGCTGACTATAACACAGCCTTGGACATGAAGATAGATGAAGATACCTAAATATTAAGTTTACTATTGTCTTTTCAAAGTAGGCTAGGTGCAATGACATAAAATAGCTAGCTTTTTATCTTATTTTAACCTTTCCCTGTTCATCCCCCAATCATTTTTGAAATGATTCAAAATCATTTGAATGAAGTCATAAATATACCTACTTCTCTGTACCCAACATGTTTAACTGTTCAAAACAAAAACTGCACAGAAAAATGATAGAAACCTAAGGCAGTCTATGATAAAGGTTAAAATTAGTTTACAGGTTCAGATGTTAAGAGAATCTAGAGACTGGTGAGGTCTGCAATACTGAGGAATATGACTATCATTTCCCCTTAGATTTTACGTGTGTATTGGGTATATATGGCAAAGATTTGGTAGCAGGGCACTGCAGGGGTGGCCTCTGAGAGAAGAGTCCAGAAGCTGGCACATTTCAGATAAATGCCATTTTCCAGTATCAATTCCATACTGGAAAAAAAGGAATTCCATCATAGAATTTGATACAGTCATGCTAAAGAAAGGCTTTAGAGAATGGTCCTATACCCATAATACAGAGAAGACTTGTGAATATCTCTTGTGTCCCAAGCTCTGTGGAACCATTCTTTATGTATGCGTGGCAATGTCTTGCACCATGAGGTAGTGTCGCTGTTGTTCCATTAGATTAATGCAGAGAGCGATGGTGAATTAAGTCCCCAACATCCCACTGATATTCACAGAATTCAACAGATAGTGCAGTGAAAGCATCAAGGGCTCAAAACAAAAGAATAAATTAAAAATAAAATAGAAATGCTCAGATTGTATCAATTCAATGCTTTAAAATAGAATAGTTTCCCTGAACATTTTTGAGAACAAGTAATTTTTCAATGAAAGTTTTCAGGCAAAATGTTAACAATAGCTCTGAGGGAGATTATAAATACCGCAAACATACTAAGACCAAAGAGTAGCTTCAACTTAGGTGACCAGAAAAGGGCAAAGACATCCTCATTTGAGTTTCACCAGACCTCATGTTGTGCGGTTAAAGTAAACATCCTACAGGAAACTAAATTAAACCCATTATCTGCATTTCTAATTTTAATCCCCAAAACAATTTTTAAATCATAAGACAGGTGAATATTGCCCATTCTTCCCCAGATCTTCCTCTATTTGCAAGTAGGGAGGAATTATCAAATACTGACTTTACAACTAAGCAAAAAAATAAAAATTAAGGTTCCTGTTCCCATACTGTGAAGTTGGATGATTACTTCAAAATAGTTTGTGCATTACTGAAGAGGGTTTTCCTGATCAAAATACAGTCCACTGTAAGTATGGCCTCCCATACATTTTTTTTCAGCAGCAAACACAGAAAAATAGCTCCGCTTCCCCACGCCACTGCCCTACTCCCCTCTTGATTGTGCTGTAAAAGTATTAGTGGGAACAAGACATAAAACAGACCCCCATTAATGAGAGCAAATAATAAAATACTATTTCTGTCAGTACCTCTACAAACATCCACACTGTTACACGAGTGAATACTGTGTTCAGTCCTTGGTAACAGGATGGTAGATGGAAAACAGCTTTAACACTAGCTATTCCCACTCCTTCTGTTACACCGGGGTACTGTATGAACTAGAAATGGGATAGATAAATCACGCTGAAGCAACAGGTACAGCTGAGCATGAAGTGTTCCTGTTTTTCCTCAGAATGAACCTAAACATCTACAGCTGACTCTAACTACCTTTATCAAGAAGTGGCTTCAAAGGCTGGTCATCCTCACCCGTCTCTTCCAATCCACCCAAGCAAGAGAGGGATCAATTTAGAGATGTGAGCTCTCTTCAGTCTTCATGACCTCTTCTCATCTCAGTGGACCGTTTACTATCTGGACACTGGAGCAGTAGAGCCTTGAGGGTGGTCTGAGCTGAGGATGGAGGCAATTGAACAGACTCTATTTATGTAAAAGTAACTGCTATCTGCATTGCAGGCTTGGGAAGAATTCCTGCAGAGAAGTACTTCAGCTCAACCCAGCTAAGCAAACATCTCCAAAATGGAGTGAACACAAAAACTACAAAGAATGGGAACTGGATCTAAAGTCAAATTTATGCCTAACACTGGAAATCAGCTGAGGTAAGCATTGCAAAAGCCACTTACACAGTTTCAGGATGTTCTCCACCACATACGAGCAAGCAAAGGGAAGGGCTGCCCAATAGTGATACAATGCTTACACTAACAATAAATAAGATTTTATCCCCAAAACCAACAAAACATTTTGCTCTCCTGCTTACTCTTCATGAAGAACACAGATAGGAAGGCTAAAGAGTACAAAGCTTTGGAAAAGATCACAACAAAGATGCCAAAATGAAAGAGATCAGCATGCTTTGTGAGGAGGAAGCTTGAAAGCCCTGGCAGAAGAGTCACATGATCTGGAAAACTGATCATAGAGATTTACAAAAAACCCAACAAATCAATAAATATACTGTAGGGCTGGAGATGTGCAGAAGAAAGTCATTTTTCAAGGGTGTTTAAATGGACACCGCTGTGGGTTTTTGAGTGGTGTCCTACAAATACACAAGGCTTTACTGTAGATTTTGAAAGGAAGAATAATTAAAAAATAAGTAAGAAATTGCAATAAAATTATTGTTTTACTACAAATACAATCACAAAAGTATGGAATATCCTGAGCTGGTAGGGACCCACAAGGATTATGTAGTCCAAGTCATAGCTCCAGCAGGCTTGTTGCTGTGACCGTTTCCCCATGGGAGCCTGTTCCAGTGCCCGACCACTCTCAGTGAAGAACCTTTTCGTAACAGCCAGTCTGATAATCTAATCCAGTATCCAATCCACAGGTTGTCTCTGGCTCATTAGAGTTAGGCTAGGTGGTACCTCTCTTTGAGTAAACAGCTGCTGTTGCTGTTTGTGTGTGTGCATTTTTTGTTGTTACTGTGTTGGGTTTTGTCGGTTGGTTGGTTGATGTTTTTACACAAACAGAAAAGCTTATTTAGACTTTAGTAAAGAAGGGAGACCATGGAAAATTGTTGGATAATGTGGAACAGGTGCTGTGAAGGGAAGATGAGGAAACAGCAAGCTGATTTCAAAAAAAAAAAAAAAGAACTAAAGGAACTTGGCACACAACTCAGCAAAACACAGCAATCAGATCTCCTCTCTATCTATAAATACACTGAAAGGAAAAACATCAGGAAGGAAGAAGGAGAGTGAGGTACAAGAAAGTACAACATTGGCACAAGAACAACCACATATAACTGCCCATGAATAAATGCAATTTAGAAATATGAAGTTGTAGCTGGCAAAGGAGCAAGACTATGAAACAGCCTCCTAGCAGAGGCAGGGATGAAAAAAGCCAATTTATTTTTAGGCAAAGCTCAGTTAATTTCTTAATAATTTATAGGACACAGATCCTTCTCATTTGCAGGACCGATATTATTTACGTAGGCAGCCTGTACCACCAACTCCCATCTCTCCTATGAGACACTCTGCACAGGTCACCCTAGTAGCAATGAATTTGCCATCGGCATCTTCACTGGTCATTTGTGAACCGCTCATCTTTAAAATCATTGCTAATTTGAATGTTAACTTTGTTTTTCTATGCCTGGACACTCATTAATCCTTGACGACCTGTACTGACTCACCTAGGGCACTGACGTTAAAACCTTGCTCAGGAGCCTGCCTCCACTAATGGTTGTGTTGAGTTATGCAGCCAGCCCTTGCCTCCCCCTTTCAAAAGGCAAAGCTATCAGCACCTTTCAGCCTCCCAGCTCTGTGATGGTCAGACCTCCTCTAAGGTGCACCAACATCACTCTTAAATGTTAAGTGCTCACATAACGCTCAGACAAGGTGCAGGTTTTTGTGTGTGTTGGGGGGGGGGGGGGGGTTATTTTTTTTTTGTCCATGTTTTTTATTTTATTTGTATCTGTCTGTTAATTACTACTATTGTACTCAAATGCACAGTTCGAGAATCAAATATTTTTGTTTCAGATAGGTCATCACGTCGTCTCTAGTAATCTAACCAGAACGCATAGCAGTGCCTAATTCCAAAGGATTTACAACAAAACTGAAGAGGAACACATCCGTGGAGAAGGCTGATAGCAGCCTTGTTACTGATGCTTGGACTCACCCCTTAGTTTCCTCCTCTCTGATCAATGTTAGAACATCTCAGCTCCCATCTAGTCCTACAAACTGCTGTGTAATTGCCTTCCCGAGCCATTGCCCAGCAGTGGCATTACAGAGACTAGACTAAGAAAATGGGATTGGGGATGACTAGTCTGAGAGAAGCAATTTGTTGGATAATATTGAGGCATCACCCTACCAAGCCAGATCACTCCCACCAGCAGCACTGATAGACTAGGCTGCTCCTCCCTATTCATTCCTGCAGCATGGAAAGCGAAAAGATTGGCTCAGTACCACTGCCGCAGGAACCAGAAAACTACAAAACTACATAGCTTCTGCTTGCTATGAATTATATCTGACACACTCCAAGGCTTAACACTTCATTCTGTTTTAGGCTGTGTTTTAATAAACAACCCTTAAGCTAGTACATACTGTAAACAACACAACTGTAGGCTGAGCCCTGTCACTCAGCCTTGAGTTTCTGTTGCTCCTCAGACCAGTGTGTCAGAGTTGCCCTCCAGCAGTCCCTCTAAGCAAAACCCTATCAAATTGCTGCTGCAGGGGAGCCAAAGCAGTACACTGTTTTGGAAAACAATGAGGAAAAAAAAATCCTAAGAACAGCATGAGAAGAGACCTCAAATCTCTATCCAAGAAGTTACTTCATTGGCTATAAAGGGAGTTTAAACTTTTTTTTTTTTTTTTTTCCTGATGGAAGGAATATACATTACTTCTCTGGCAGTATTAGCAGACCTTTTTGTCTTGCTATGATGATTACTAGAAGAGGAATACAAAATTTTACCCTCTGAGGTAAAATATGTAGCAGGGTAAAATTACCCTGCTATATATTCCAACCAATCTACAAACCATTATTTCCTAGACAAATATTGGGAGATGAAACTTGGGGGGGGAGATCATATTGCTACGTAAGACTGTGTGCAAAAAAACACAGACACGAGGAAGCCCTACAATACAACCACAGAATTGGACAAACACTTAGATCTCTTTATGCTAAACAGCAGCCAGTGTCCGTGGTTCACAAACATCTCCACAGAAGCAGTTCATCAGCAAGTTCTTCCATGATCAGCATCCAAAGGGCACCGGCACAGGGCTCAAAGCTGCTCTAGATGTTGCTGACTGGAACACGTCAGTACAGAATAATGCATATAAAACATACATCAATCATCAAAGGTGAACAGGAACCCACTAACAAACAATGGCACTGAACTGAACGTCCGGGCCCAGGTGCTGGCCAGGGGCTGCAGGGCCTCTGTGGTGGCTCCAGCAGCCCCATGGTAGGGCCCAGCTGAGCCCAGCCCCACGCTGGCGGTGCTGCAGGGAAACCAGATTTCCAAAAGGGCAGAGCAGGCACAGGCCAAGGAGGAGGCCCAGGGTGAGGGAGAAGCAGCAGAGGGCCCAGGCCCCAGGAGGAGGAGGGCAGGAGGGGCTCCAGGCCCACAGGCAGCAGGGATTCCCCGGCAGCCCTGCAGAGCCCCCGCTGGAGCAGATCTCCACCCTGCAGCCCGGGGAGGGCCCACGCCGCAGCAGGGGGACATTTCCTGAGGGAGCTGCGGCCGTGGGGAGACCCCGCGGGACCAGGGTGTTCCTGAAAGGCTGCAGCCCGGGGCAGGGCCCCTGCTGGAGCACGGCCACGGGTGAAGAGGAAGGGGTGGCTGAGAGGATTCTGGGTGTGGGAAGTGCTGAGTGCAACAAAACCAAAAGGCTTCAAATTGCAAAAATATTTTTCTCTGCATATGAGGGGGGAATGTTTCATCTTACAATCAAGAAGTTTGTTACTACACCACAAAGAATCACATGCAAACAGTGACATTTGGATGTCACACTCCATTGTAACAGGAACTAGAAGTACATCAACTCAGAAAAGAATAAAAGTTGAATGACCTTAAAGCTTTTCTTAATGATATTAAAGGCACTACTGTAAAGAAAGGAAAATAATACCTATTCTGTTGCATCCTTAAATGATCAAAAATGCATAAAACTCAGATGTAACCTTTGAAGTGAAACTACAAGCTTATTTCCAAACATTTCATTTGTTGGGTATTTCCTATGAACCTACACACATCTTGGAACATCAGTCAGGCTGCTTTCTCAATGAAATGATATTTCAAGAAACCTGTGTGACCACAGGCTCCTAGCACATGTTGAAGAATCCCAAAATATAGGAGTGAGAATGTGTCACACAGGAGCTACCGGTAGGCAGTAGGTAGTTCTTCTCAACTGTCATCACCCTTCCCACCATCAGCATTTCCTTCCCATTTTTTTTGTCAGCAGAAGGAACAACGTGGACAGCTCAGGGCTCCTGCCTAACAAAAAAAAAAATCTCATTTTGGAAGCATAAAAATGGCTGTTGGAAGTGTGAAGAGGAAGGCTTTCCTCAGTCTTACACAAACACTGAACAAGGTGACAGGTCTGTCGGGGAGCATCCTCCATAATGCCCACAATAGCAGGTTAGTCAAAAGCAACTACGGCACTCCAACTTCATTTATCACATCAAGTTTCCACAATTCTCACTGCAGATTTATCCCCAGACTCTTTAACTTTTGATGAAGGTAGATCTAAAATTAATAGAGAAAGAAGTGCAATCCATATCGTCCTTGCAGTACAGTAACTAATATAGCCCTTTTCTCTTGCTAGAAGGCACAGCTGGTCTGCTGAAAGCAAACTGCCCACCTACAAGGAGGCTGTAGCATGCAGGCACAAGGAGACATACAATAAGAGGAAATTCTCCAATTGTAAATGTTCAGCAGCCCTCTGTTCTGATTTTTAATAGAAAATCCTGTTTTAACAATAAATGGTGTCAAGCTCTACAAACCTAAGTATTTGTGTGATTATCACCCAAGCAAACAGTATGTGTGAGGGGTCTCAGCACCTTGATGAAGATGCTTAGCATGTCCCCGGATCAAACACAGGTAGATCTGTTCAGAGCTCAAGATTTAGGGCTGGAAGCTCTCCAAAACTGAATGCTCTGAATACAATGTGGAAAAATATACACCTTTTGGCAAACAGGCACTAAACTTAACAGAACAGCTTCCATACTTCAGTGTGTTACTGAATCAGAGCCTACACTAGGCACTTGATGCCTTTGAGGCGAGGCTTTCATTTGGATCCAGGTAAGCCACAACCTTGATAATTTTTATACTTCTAGCTTCATCAGATATCTCTTCACTGCAGAAAGTTGCAACCCTACAGGCCATAAAAGCTCCAGCCCTTGCATCCCTGCAGATCTCTGACAATTACACCAACCAGCACTCTTTATATCTCCTTTTATGCTCACCTCAGGGGCTCTTGCCCTTTTATGCTCACCAAGGTAGCAATGCTGCCTTTTATTTGGTCCCATATCCATACTCTTAAAGCAATCTGCCCTTTACTTTCCTTTCAGGCAGCATAGCAAAGTAGGAGTGAAGAGGAGTAGGCAGTAGAATAGTGAACAGCAGAGTAAAATGAAAGAGACAGGCAAAGAGAGGCAGGCAAAGGAAAGGGCAGAAAATTAGGACCCCACTAAGGATATGACACTTATATCCTTTTCTCAAAGGCAATGAGAAACCTGGGAAACATGACTTAATTTGGTTTCACAGTCAAGTAGTAACATTTTTCAATCCATTTTTAAATTATATGAGCAGCTAGAGAAGAAGAGATTTTGTGCTCTTGTAACTGAAGCATCTGAAAAAATCTTACACTTCAATAATCTTACAGAGGTATGCAATCCTTAACTGCTGTGGGTGCCAACAAGAAGCACTTATAGAAATTATTTAATAGATATAAAAGGAGATGAATATTACTGAAGGTCATTCTTTTCTTTCTTAATTCAAATTTTTATGTTACAGCTTTTTTATTAGCATAAGATGTACAGCCAAACATGGTGTCTCATGAGAGTTCTAAAGTGTTTTTGCAATGTTTGTAGACTGAAATGAATATACAAGTATTTAGATTTGGAGGCATTATTTACACTAAATTTTGTTGAGTTTTGGATCGTGGAAACAGGAGACAACAGAAAATGATAGCCAGGAAATGGCTTCTCAGAGGCTGCTCCTTTAAAAATTGTAGAAATCATTTCCCATTTTGATTCTCATACCTTCTCAGAAGACTGAAAGACGAAGTGACCTTGAAACAGAGATGCAGACTCATTGGGGACATAGTGGGTACATCTAACCCAGCAGACCAAGGAGAGATTTTCATCTCATGCACAGCCTGGCAATTGTCCAATTCCAAATAAATATAAAACCTGAGCATCTTCCATCCATTGCCCCGAGCTGACTTCCAAAAGAAGGAAGTCTGGGACATGAGCAAAATGGAGATGAAGAGTGATCTGACACACAGTGAATCATAACAGAGTGACTGCATCAGTGGACAAGGGAAGAGTAACTGATGTCCTCTACCTGAACTTCTATAAGGCACAGTCCCACACAGCATCCTTGGCTCTAAACTGGAAAGATGGGGATTTGAAGGGTGGACTATTTGGTGGATAACAAATTGACTAGATGGCCACATTCAAAGAGTTGTGGTCAATAGTTTTATTTGTCCACTTTCTCAGTGTTTTCCACTGAAATGAAGCTGTGTTTGTTTTTGTTGGCGATAATGCTCTCATGCATTACATTTTGTGGCCTAGAACACCTGGCTAAGTTCTTAAAAACAGTATAATCTAAGAGAATCCACATATATCACTTGATTTAGAAAACCTCTTACTCCCATGAGGTCTCAACTATATCTTCATAAAAGAAAGATTAGTAATTTTGTAACTTACTGAAAAATAATTTTGAATTTCCAATTTCGTTGAAGGCACGAAGGGAATGAAAAGAGGAAAGGAAAGGAAAAAAGTCTGTAGAAGCAGCATTTTCCTTTACAAGAATCAACGGAAAGCCTCTGACCCACTTCCTAAGATGTCTGAGGTGGGTTTGAGAGAGGAATTTCAATCTATCCTCTTTTGCGGCCTGGTACCTAAAATTAATTACAACTTAATTTTCTCCTCCAGGATGGGGTTGCAATGGTTCATCTCTTCTCAAAATATTGTTCTTCATTCAGAAGGACAGCCTTTTTTTTGTGAGGATAACACCTATGGCTTGTGACTACAGATTAGAACATGATTGTGTCATACACAATGCAACTAAAGAAATAAAGCACACACACACAAAGGCAGCATTTCCTGTTCTAAAAGATGAAAGATCTCAGCACAGAATCAGAAATGAACACTCACACAACTAGGAAATGCAGAGACTTTCCAAGTTTTCATGACTCAAACATGGAACAAACAGTGTACAGTTTTATGTACAAACAGAGGATTGTTTTTCAATAAGTTTCATATAACTTGTAAAACTCCATAAGACAATAAACACAAAATGATGTGCCATAAAACTGTAAAAGACTTAACACAGCCCCTTTCTTTCTGTTATAAATATCTTGTAGGACTGAGAGTGGAAGTTTTAGCAAAGAAAAAATTAATGGTTCAGTGTCAGGCAGGAAAGGACCATCTGAGCTTTCACTCTAAAGAAAGAAAAACACCGATAGAGAACCTGAAGTACAACTGTGTGGTAAGCAGGACCTGGCTATGCAATTATTGGAGGTTTTACATCTAAACTAGTGAATTATAGTCCTTGAAAAGCAACTTAAAAAGCGTTGGCAGTTGATGGATGAGTAAGCTACATAAAGGAAAAATGAATGTGATAGTTTTCAGCAGGGATCTGGAAGAACAGTTAGCTTACAGTAACGTCAAAGGCTTGTGTAGTGCCCAGAGAGTATGAGGTATAATCTTGGAAGCAGAAAAAAAAAAAAAAAAAAAAAGTGAAGATGGATGATTACAATAAGCTGTTATTAGAAATGGACCAAAACCATCCAGAATTTACAGCTTTATAAAGCAATAGAAAAACTGGTGGCACACATACGAGAACTGGAGAAAAGAGGTATTAAAGTCTCAAAGACTGCAAGCTATTTCAAACCCCAACCAGAAGAAATTAAGAAAGTAGAAACAGAATTAAAACAAAATAAAGAAGCATTGCAAAGGAACAATACAATAACCTGATTCAGATCTCTGTTCTACAGTTTAAATTGGATGATACAGGGCATGATGTAACTACAGAAGGCAGCTCTGACCTAGTGCTGAAGAAAGGCAGAATAGGAATCACTTGTGACGAAAGAGGGATTGCAACCTTATTAGAGCAACTAGAACAATATAAAGATAACAAGATCAGAAAAAATAGGAGATATCACAGCTGAACTTGTAGTTACAGGAAAACCATAGGACTTACAGCTTCCCTCAGCTTCGGCCAGAGAACACACACCTGAAGAGCAATCTAGTAAAACTCCATTTTGAGCAAAACCTGGACCTGGCTGTGGTGGGCTGATCTCAGCAAAGTGCCAGTTGCTCTTCAGGGCTGCCAGGGAATCCCTGCTGCCTGTGGGCCTGGAGCCCCTCCTGCCCTCCTCCTCCTGGGGCCTGGGCCCTCTGCTGCTTCTCCCTCACCCTGGGCCTCCTCCTCGGCCTGTGCCCGCTCTGCCCTTTCAGAAATCTGTTTTCCCCGAGGCACTGCCAGCTTGGTGCTGGGTTCAGCTGGGCCCTACCATGGGGCCGTTAGAGACACTGGAACCGGCTGTGTCCATCACGGCAGCTTTGTCATCTGCCCACAGACGCCCTGCAGGCATGGTGCCAACACCTTGGAATGAGCACTCACTACACTGGACGATGGTGACTCCTCAGCCTTCCTTTTCCCAGAAGCACTGTTTCAACTGACATATCAAGAAACTGATCATTGGAATGACCAGACAAAGAGACTCCAGCATGAGCTAAAACACTCTTCCAGACTCAGCTGTCATAATCAGCCCTGCTGTAACTTCATATAACCAGTGTATGGATCCTCCATCTTATAAAAACACTGATCACTTCAGCATTTCTCTCCTGAATTTGGTGCATTGTTCAGGACTCTCTCATTTCAGTTCACCCATTTTCCCATAGTGCTGTGTTGCAGTTTGTTGTTATGATGCTTGACTGTTCCACTTCCCATGTGCTAACGGCTATGACTCCTGCAATGAACAACACAAAAGGAGAGCCATTGTACTTAACCTCGAAGTAAACCTGACTACTGTAGATGCAAATAGAGAGTCTTTATATTTTTTCTTTCGGATACATTTCCCCCACACCAGGACTGGGGATGACCAAATCAATGCCCCATAAAGAAATCCTCCTCCTTCTCCTTCTCCTCCTTCTCCTTCTCCTTCTCCTTCTCCTTCT